>JAKZAP010000017.1:11793208-12036253 GCA_023053575.1 Branchinecta lynchi | reverse complement strand
ACGAGGTCTTTCCAGATATCAAGTTTCATTGCGATCCGATCACCCATTCGAAAGTTATGCATGCCCTTATTTTCTGTATTCTGCCACCTCCCTCTCCCCCCACGATGGTCAGATCTGGCAAGTGACTATTTCCAAGTTACTTTGGTCGGGTCCCTAGTACGCCTGCCAAGTTTCATCGTCTTAGCACATCTGGAAGCACCCTAACTCGAGAAGAGTGGACTAACCGACCGACCGACAGAACGACGGAAAAGTGATCGGTATTATACATCATCATAAAAAGATGATAGCGAATGAGAACTATCGATCCTTGCTCCCCCCCCCCCCTCCCTGATTCCCCGAAAAATAGCACGGTGAGGCAGACAAATAAGCTTTCACTTCTCAGAGGACGAACCTCTTAGTTTATGAACTCGTTCGTGCCCTTTTTAAAGAGGCTTTCAGCAAAGTGAATAACTAGTGTAATTTATCTAATTTTACAATCATAATGACTGGCGTACTTAAAGGACCCGTCGCACTATTTACTATTCAACTTGCAGTATTATAAAATATTCGAATCCTTTAAAACTAGGCTGTGCTTTCGACAAATAACCCACGATTTTGGGTGTTTTAAGCCTTTTCCGAGACCCGTTGATTTACAGCGGAAACAGGGAAAAGTTTACATAACCGATTTTTCTGATGGAAAAACATCTCGCAGACAACCGTGGACAGCGTGATACACATCGAAAGTAGCAAAACAAGGCAAGCGTGGTTTTGTTAGAGGGGTTAGAATGCACCGTACAAAATTGGGGTCTCCGGTTTCAGAAAAATATGGAGTGATTGTGGAAGTAGGTTGCGTAAGTATTCTAGGTAATTAATATTCTAGGTCCTTTAAGTATCTTTTCTGAAGGAAAGCTATGATGTTGGATTATTGATTGACGGTTCGATTTGATTAAAGCCTTTTATCACGTAATTTATAGGTATTTCCCTGGAATGACACAGGCTACATCGGTGCCAGTCAGGCCCGTATCCAGGAATTTTTTTCGGGGGGGGGGGGGGGGGGGGGGGGGGGGGGGGGGGGGGGGGTTGCCTGCGGGTCGGACAAAAAAGTACTAAAAAGACATAAATCAGAGGGAAAAGCCAATCAAAATAATCATTTTTGTATGTTTCGGGGGGGGGGGGGGGTCAACCCCCTAACCCCCCCCCCCCCTGGATACGGCATTGGTGCCAGTTGCCAGTGAAGGGTCGTACTGACATTTTTTTTTAATTCTTTTGTACCTTTTTTACAGAGAAAATTAACAAAAACAGGTGGATTCCAAGTGACATATTTTTCTGTTGTATATATTATTGGATTATATTTCGCTCTTTATTTTATTGATCCATTTATTGCAGTATCTGAGCGAACTGCAGATTTTATTCGTTCGCTTGATAATAGCCACACTTTGTATAGGTTATGTTGCCCCATGTGTAAAGAAGTGTATCAAAATCTACGTGTTACACGCTGTGTGATCTTGTCTTTTTTTTTTTTCATACTCCCGTGTGTGACTTTTGTCTTAAAATGGGAAATAAATTTCATTTATTCATTCATTTTCAAGTTATTTAACTCATTAAGTGTAATGATCGACATATTTAGTGTGCATTCGGCGCTACGAGTTGTAGCAGTAAAACTTCCATCTATCTATAGTTGCGTTTTATTGGATTCACTTTTGTTTCGTCAAAGTTTGTAGTTTGGCTCTTGTTTTGTCTTACGTACGTTTTATTGAGTTCTTGTTTCCGAAAAGTCAAACTACACCAAACTACGTCGGCGAGGTAGTTTGTAGTTTGAGCTCCGTAGTTTCAGGTTTGAAACTACAGCATATGGAATGGACAAATAAAACGGCTTTTAAGCGAAACTACGCCGAAACTACATCCAAAAAAACGCAACTTATAGCTTTGCATTTTTTTCAAGACGCAAAAAGACTGCACCACTGACAAACAATAGTAAACAGCACCGACAGGTCGAAATGCAGTCCGAATGTAAACTGCTAGTGGTAAGAAAGGTAAGCGTACTAAATATAAAACTACTCTCTGGTCGAAGCACCAGCCCCGACCAATCCGGTTAATCAAACCGAAAGAGTGTGAAAAATTCTCATTGCTTTCATGCCCTTCATTTACTCTTTGCATGCATAATTTTAACCACCCCATTGGTTCCGCTCTCGGTATCACTCTGAAAGATCTAAATATGCTCCGAAGGTTGCTATTGCTCGATGCTGGGATGTGCACAGGCAGGCCCGTATCCAGGAATTTATTTCGGGGGGGGGGGGGGGGGGCCTTTAGGGGGGGGGAGGAGGGGGTTGACCTGTTGGTCGGACAAAAAGGTACAAAAAAAACACAGATCAGAGGGAAACACCTATAAAAATGATTATTTTTGTATGTTTCGGGGGTGGGGGGTCAAACCCCAACCCCCTGGATACGTCCTTGTGCACAGGGATATAGTAAACTTGTGTAGGTAATTTTGGACACTAAAAGAACAACAACTTAAAACTAATCTTTTATGGGCATAAAGTGATGATTATTATCTCTTTACAACTCTATTATTGTTTATTTATTTTGATTTATGGGTCTGGTCGTAACTCGGTCCGATTCAGATATAAAATTGAAGTTTGTTCATACTGTTTAATTTGCGGACTAGCTGTTGCTTTCACATTCGGTTTATTTAATATAGTGTATGTCCTTGACTAGGCCTACCATCTTCAAGTGATCCTCCTCTATAGGCCTAGCCAAGTATGTATCCCGATGAAAATTTTTTAGCCTGCGTAGTTGTACGAAAAAGTTGCATCTAGTGATATGTAATAGTAAAGAGTACTATCATTTAATGTGACTCAGACTGGGCCAATCTTAAGTAGTCGTATCCAGTAGCATCCTTTCTTGCTCTAGGAGCATCCAGTCTTGCTAATAGTAGCATGCAGTAGAATGCTGTAACACGGTAGCCTTGAAGCATGTAGTAGCATCAGTTAGTACTCCATGCTACTTTTTCGTACAACTTCATACTATTATTCGAGATAAATTTTTCAGCGGGTTGGTTTAGTGTACAAATAAAACGTATTTGAACTCTTCTGGCACAATCAGGATTCCTATATACAAACTCTTAAACGAACTTAATACAAAATTTGCGGATTTGCTGTGAATAGCCTACATGGATCCGATTGGGAAATTCCGATTCGGTTGGGACCGAGCATAACAAATAAGGTTCGTTTACATCCACTCTACGGAGGTGGAAGCCCAAGGCTTTTCCTAACGAGGCGTTCCGAAATTTTGTTGAATTCGTCACGACTTTCCCTCCACATTTTCGCAGCGTCAACATTGGCACCGCTTTCATCATTCGGCTCTGAAAAATATAGATCGTTAAAAATGGTATTAGCCTGTTTTCTAAGAAAGGACGTTTGATTTACGGAACCTGATCCGTAGACAATTCAGTCGTGGGGGAGATGGAGAAGATAAAAAAGCTATTCAGGTTGTGCACTAACACGGTAGTCTTGAAGTAGAAGCATGTCGTAGCATCAGCTCCATGCTAATTTTTCGTACAACTTCATACTACTATTCGAGATAAATTTTTCATCGGGTTGGTTTAGTGTACAACTAAACGAATTTGAACTCTAGTGGCAAAATCAGGATTTCTATAAAAACTCTTAAGCGAACTTAATACAATTTTGCGGATTCGCTGTGAATAACCTACATGGATACGATTGGGAATCAGATTTCGACAGGTTTGGCAATTTTTCTTGGGAAAGATGGTATTAGCCTGTTTTCTAAGAAAGGACGTTTGATTTACTGAACCTGACCCAGAGGGGGACATGCAGAAGGTACAAAATCTATTCACGTTCAGGTTCATTTAATATCAAATAATGAAAACAAATACTATTACATAGCTTCATGGCTGAGAGCAGGCTCGATGGCCAGAAGATAAATTAAAAAGTACAACTTAATGTTGTTTGTTTGTTGTTGTTCGTCTTTGTTTGTAGAAAATACATCGGTTTACTCAACTGAAAGGACAATCCTATAGAAGAGAACTCGGCTTGTTCGATGATAAAACTGACCACGCTCCGATAATCCATGCGGGTTATAGGCTACTGACGCAAACCAGCTCGTACACTAGACATATACATTGCACACACTCTACCGAACAAAAATATTAAAATTTCCAGTGGATTTTCTCTATTCCGGCCGGAGAGGTGCAACTCTTAAATTTACTTTCCTTCACTAATGACGGTGACGATAACCCTCGCATGGAATACTCTATCTGACCAAGTCTAAAACACGCCAGAGCCTCAGGAAGAACGAGAAACGTCACTCAAACGAATCCTCAAAATTAATTCAAATCCTATGTAAACCAATGGGATCACAAGCTGGGGTTACGGTCAGATCGTGGTGACGTTTCTGGCTCTTCGCTAGGCACACGGCGATTCTCTTGATGACTAACTCTCCTTGCCGATGAAAAATCGCAGGGTACCTAGCGGAAGAGGCAGAAGCGGCATCACCTCGGGTATCACAGCTGCTCCCGACGATCGCCGTGATTGTTTGACATAGGATTTGAGTTGTCGAGTTTGAGTCGCTATTGAGACGTTTTCTCGTTCTTCATGAGGATCATTGTCGTGTTTTGGACTGACACCTGAACCACACCATCTGTTGGTACGCAAATTCCCAGTTTTGAGAAATCTGTTTTCTGAATTCGGAAACTAGGTACACAGGATCGTAAAATAATGGAAAATGTCGGAAATTTTGAACCTTCCACATCAGATTGTTGGAGAAAATCGTTTAAAAAATATATCGACATTTTGCTGCTCGAGGCCTACAAAAATCAAAACCAATGGCTGTCTACCATATGTCTGTAGTAGTATACCTGTATGGTTTTGGTTCTTTTCCGTTCCTTTTTTAATTTATACTCTGTATTAATTCCTTGTGAAGTTGTCGGGTAATTACTTACTAACTTACAAAATTTGTCCGACCAAAATGTGACGAACTGTATTCCTGTCCTCTTGAAAGCCTAAATACATACTAATTTGTTTTGAGTTTTTAGAAGTGTATTTCCACGAATCCAAGAACGCCAGGATACAGGCCGTGCCAATCAGGGCTAACTCTTGTTTTACGAGAAAGCTTCCATTTACATACCAAGATAAAACAAGGGAGCCAAAACAAGAAATACCACTTCCGATTAGGCCGAAGATCCGGAAACGAATGAGACATTCCAGGGGGGAAAAGCTATTCATGGAAAGGAGATATGACAGAACGAGAAAGTGGGGGAATAATAAGCAGTTTAATACAGCTTAGACGATTTATTTCCGGAGGGGTCAGTTCGGCTGTCCTCCGACAAAACCTAGTATCTACAAGAGAATTCAATGGTGAAATCAGAATTTTTCTACGAGGTTTAGATTCTTAGATCTCACCCCCGTATCTACAAATCTCAACTTTATTTTCGGGCTTTACCTAGCATGTACATATTATAAAAATTTGTTTTTTCTCCAAAACCTAGTATCTGACAAACCTATGCTCCACCAGCATCATCACTTTACTGTTTACAAAACTACATTAGCTTGCTGAATGTATACGAAACAAGACCAAAGGTTTCGATGGGATCCCAAAAATTCAATCTCTGATCCAGACAACTGGGTCTTGTCTTAGCCAGATCCAGTCATCGCCAGACTCCTTGAACATTGTTACAATTAAAATTCAGAAACAGATTAAGACCAAATAGCTAATCATCTGAGAAAACCAAGTTCAGATATGGATTCAGCATGTGTATTTACCCTATAAGTCATATCTGTTTTGACGAAAACTTCCTGCCATTTCTGCCAACTTCCCGCTTTCGGCCGAACTCAAGAACTACTTCTCCGGCGAAAAAAGAAAGCTCAAAAACGAACTCAGGGTATCTTCTTTCACCAATAATGAACATCTACTCAACTTCAAATAAAAATTTAACTTATAACAAATTTTCCGACTCCAGCCGGATCGAACTATATGTCCGGGTAAAATATGATTGTCACACACGAATTCAGCATCTCTTCTTACCCCTAAATCGGTTATCTAATCAATTAGAAATAAAACTTGAACTTCTAACAATTTTCCGGTTTTGGTCGGATTCCGGGCGAACTACATGTCCGGGTAGAAAATTGTTTTCACATAAGTGTTCAGCATGTCTTCTTGCCCTAAATCGAACATCTAATCAACTCCAAATAAAACTTTTGATTTTAACAAACTTTCCGGTTTGGGTCGGATTCCGGGCGAACTACTTGTCCGTCGAGATGTCTTCTTGCCCTAAATCGAACATCTTATCAACTCCAAATAAAACTTTTAATTTTAACAAACTTTCCGGTTTTCGCCGGATTCCGGGCGAACTACTTGTCCGATGACAAAATGGTTTACACCATCGTGTTCAGCATGTCTTCTTACTTCATAATCGACTATCACATTAGATGTTTCAAAATACTTTGTTTGCCCCTTAATTTGAACCCCCTCCCCACCCCTAAATTTAGGGCTACAAAGCCCATCTACGAACTCGACTGGTCCGACGACCCAGCGAATCCTCACACCAAGTCTCATCAAAATATCTCATTCCCTTCGAGAGTTATCGTGCTTACAGACGGACGGACAACTTTTGCGATGTCATAGGTATCCCTCCACTTACGTTTTGGGATCCCAAAAAGAAGCAGCTTTAAAAAATAACGTTTTCGCGTTTTTCTCGGAAGCTACTCTTTTCTCGGAAGGTGCAGATACTGGCTTGTCGGAGGACAGCCGAGCTCTGGTATGCGATTCTCTTTGTCCGCTTACGGGTTACAGCGCGGGAGGTCCCGATAACGGGCCTACACGTCAGGCTTCGTTCTGCGATTGGCGGCTGAAGAAACATTTTTCTTGAAGAGGGAGAGCTGTCTTAGGCAGCCAGGGGCCAGTCGGTAAAAAATAACCGAGTCGGCGCGAAGCGCCGCGATTTTTCGTCTAAACAGTTGATTTTTTTCATGAAATCGGTCGTTTTTTCTGAAAATTGGTCGATTTTTCGTCAAAATAGTCGGTTTTTCGGAAAATCAGTGGATGTTTCTGAAAATCAGTCGATTTTTTTAGAAATGTCAACTTTGTTTTAGAAAACAGTCGTTTTTCTGCAGGAAAAGTCGGTAAAAATTACCAGCCAGTCGCTAAATCCCTCGTCCCCCCCAAACATTTTGGCTAGTAACGCCTCTGTAGGCAGCCACTGTCGAAGTCCTCGGGAGAACTGATAGCACCAGCTGGCGTTTTAACTAATGTGTTTCCGACGCAAAAGATTTCCCGCAGGCAGTGTGCTAGTATCAGCAGACATGATTATGTGTATTCAGCCAAGGGTCATTACAGTGGGAATTACGGGTTACAAGCAGGTGCGTCAGGTATGGGGGGGTGGTGCCCCCGTAATGTTGTCAGCCAGTCGGTAAAAAATAACCGAGTCGGCGCGAAGCGCCGCGATTTTTCGTAAAAACAGTCCATTTTTGGGATCCCGAGGGATACCTATGACATCGTAAAAGTTGTCCGTCCGTCTGTAAGCACGATAACTCTCGAAGGGAATGAGATATTTTGATGAAACTTGGTGTGAGGATTCGTTGGGTAGTCGGACCAGTCAAACTCGTAGATGGGGTTTGTAGCCCTAGATTTAGGGGTGGGGGTTCAAATTAAAGGGCAAACAAAATATTTTGAAAAAGCTAATGTGATAGTCGATTATGGGATAAGAAGACATGCTGAGCACGATGGTGAAAACTAGTTTGTCATCGGACGAGTAGTTCGCCCGGAATCCGGCCAAACCGGAAAGTTTGTTAAAAGTAAAAGTTTTATTTGAAGTTGATTAGATGTTCGATTTAGGGGTAGGAAGACATGCTGAAGACGATGGTGAAAACCATTTTCTCGACGGACAAGTAGTTCGCCCGGAATCCGGCCGAAACCGGAAAGTTTGTTAAATTTAGAAGTTTTATTTCGAGTTGATTAGATGTTCGATTTAGGGCAAGAAGACATGTTGAACACTTATGTGAAAACAATTTTCTACCCGGACATGTAGTTCGCCCGGAATCCGGCGAAAACCAGAAAGTTGGTTAAAAGTGAAAGTTTAAACTGAAGTTGATTAAATGTTTGATTTATGGGTAAAAAGACATGCCGAACACGACGGTGAAAATCATTTTCTCGCTGGACAACTAGTTCGCCCGGAACCCGGCCAAACCCAGAGAATTTGTTAAAAGCAAAAGTTCGATTAGATGACAGATTAAGGGGTAAGATGGGAGGATTCTTTCCCCTTAGTCGGTTTATGACAATGGTTTTTTACCCGGACATATAATTATTCCGGAATCCAGTTGTAACCGAATTTTTTTTTTTAGGTCAAACTTTTATTCAAAGTTGATTAGATGTTCTTTATAGGGATAAGGAGATACGCTGGTTTTGTTTTTGTATTTTTTTTTTGCTGGACTAGTAGTTCGCTCGGAAATCGACAGGAAGTCTCGGTCATTATCGTCAAAATAGATATTATATAGAGCTTATAGAGGTATATCTGAACTTGGTTTTCTCTGATGATTAGCCTGTCCAAGACTGGATCTGGCGAAGACCAGACTCGATTGTCTGAATCAAATATTAGATTTTTGGGATCCCATCAACACCTTTGGTCTTGTTTTCTTGGAAATAGTCGATTTCCTTAAATACAGTCGATTTTTCGTAGAATTAGTCATTTTTTCATTAAAGCGGTCGCTTTTTATAGCACTTGACCTTCGGCCAAGTGCCAGATAGCGATCGCAATTTCTGTCCGTCCGTCGGTCGTTCGGTCGGTCTGTCCAGGTTTTTTCTAGTTCGGGCACTTCCAGCTAGGACGATGAAACTTGGCAGGCATATCAGAGACCCCAAATGATTAAGTTGGAAATAGTCATTTCCCAGATCAGACCATATGTGGGGGGGGGGGGGGAGGACTGGAGGGAGGGGGAATCCAGAAAAATTAAGTTTTTACTTAAGACCCGATGATCAGATCTTAATAAAACTTGATATATAGGAAGTCCTCGGGTCTTAGACGTCCCATTTTAAATCCGGACAGGATCCGGTGACATTGGGGGGAGCTGGAGGGGGGAACCGGAAATCTTGAAACGCTTTAAGTCGAGAGATTGGGATGAAACTTGGTGGAAATAACAAGCACAAGTCCTAGATGCGGGATTGACATAACCGGATCCGCTCACTGTGGGGGAGTTAAGGGGGATCAAAATTTCTGTTGTGATCCAGCGAGTTCGGTACTTCCTGATGTGCTAGGACGATGAAACTTAGCAGGCGTGTCAGGGACCCGAACAGATTGACTTGAGAATAATTGTTTCACCGGTCCGACAATCTCGGGGGGGGGGGGGGAGCTCTGAGGGAGGGGGAATCCGGAAAAGTGAGGTATTTTTAACTTACGAACGGGTGATCGGACCTTAATGAAACTTGATATACAGATAGACCTTGTGTCTCAGACAACTGATTGAAACTGGACCGAATCCGGTGACATTGGGGGGAGCTGGAGGGGGGGAACCGTAAATCTTGGAAACGCTTAGAGTGGAGGGTTCGGGATGAAACTTGGTGGGAGAAAAAGTACAAGTCCTAGATACATGAATGACATAAATTGATCGGAGCCGGTCACTGTGGGGGAGTTAGGGGGGGGGGGGTCCAAATTTCTAGTGATCCCGCGAGTTCGGTACTTCCTGATGTGCTAGGACGATGAAACTTGGCAGGCGTGTCAGGGATCCGAACAGATTGACTTGAGAATAGTCGTTTCCCCAATCCGACCATCTTGGGGGGAGAGGGTGAAGGGAGGTGAATCCGGAAAAGTGAGGTATTTTTAACTTACGAACAGGTGATATTGATGAAACTTGATATACAGAAAGACACTGTGTCTCAGACACTCGATTTTAAACCTGGAAGGAATCCGGTGACATTGGGGAGAGTTATTTTTAGATATTTTTAGCCTGGCTTTCAACTGTCAGAACAACCTAGACAAAACGGATACTAGGATCAGGAAGGAAAATCTGGAAGGTGAGGCCTCGCTTGAATTCTATCTCTGAATGTTACAGGTAGAGTTTTTTTTTATTCTCCTCAGGAGCTTCGCGCGTTCATACTGAGCGTGTTCCACCCTCCTTACCGTAGTGACTACGCATGACGTCACGGATTTTGGCTTCTTGGCGTCAAGGCTGGCTGGAACGCATTTTTTTATTTTCAGCAAAATATCGTGCCACGGTCTTAATCGGCCAATCACATCACATAGATTCGAAGTTACCACGCTTACTACGCTCCCGAGCGTGATAAACAAATAGTTACTATTTCGGGAAGGTTGGAACGGTGAGCATAGTAACTTTTCACGAGGTTGGATAATAGTTACTATTGTTCGAAGGGTGGAACACGCTCACTGCGATTGCAATGACGACCCACAATCTACCCATCTATCATGGGTATTCAAACAAGGAACCGGCGCCCCATTTCTGTTTTCAAAGGAGGTGAAAAACTAAAAAGGGTTTCGCTCGTCCTTTAGCAAGAGCAAATACATAAAATATGGAGGGGGCGGCTTACCTGCCAACATGCTGATGACGGATAGCAAGATTTTTTCCACACTCTGGACCGGACTCCACCGCTCAGAACTGGACTCGTACCCCATTGGGTCATCGCCTGGGGCATGAAGGATCGAGATACAGACTCTACCATCAGAGTACACGTTAGGGTGGAATATTTCGGAGGTGAATTGCATCTTAGGTGGGCTGAGGGGGTAGTCAGCTGGGAAGGACATTCGAGCTGCAAAGACGCCACCCTCGTAGCAGGTACCCTCGGGTCCTCTGCGAAAAGTAAGGGCTTAAATTGAATTCTGCTTTTATTGCGGTTTGCTGAGGCACTTTCCTTCACAGACTTTGAGACACATTGCGAAATTTTTATTAACGCACTAGGAAAGAAAAGATAAATAGCGTATAGTACAAAAATAAATAAATACAAAATTATACTGAACTTCCGATAACGCAGTAAATGCACATGACGAAAAGAAACAAACAAAAACACCGAAATTTTTTTTTAAATCCGGTTTACAAAATCTTCCTGGACGGAAAGTGGATATTCCCAGATGGATATTTTCCATGCGCTTGGAAGTGTCGGGACATGAGCCGCAAGTAAAGGCATATCCGTAATTACCGTGTTTTTTTACCATTCAGCCAATCAGACGAATAATAATTAATTCGTTTAGTTCAATATTATCTTTTCGTGAAAACAGTAGTGGATAAGCATACATGCTCACACAGTCACAAACATGTTACAATGCAATAAATATTATGTCAATCTTTAATTTTTGGTTTAAATCGGACACCCGCCCGAACTCTTGATCCAAAGAAAGAATTAGCAGCATTTTCAGTTTTACCTGCACTTTTACCCCTATCATCCTTCGAAGACAATGATCAGAGACCTGTTTTAAACCTGGATTTCTTCGCCGCTCCCTCACCCCTAACATCTATGAATCTGAGCTTACTCCTGACCTGAAACTTTTCCCCACCAATTTTCACCAAGATAGGCTATATCAAATTGTTAGGAAGCTATCGTGCTAACAGATAGACGAGCGGACAAATCCCCAATATCTTATCTTAGGTGTCCAAGAGGGATGCTGTCTCTACGTAGACACGACGCTACGAAGACACAACAGTAGATCGAAACGAAACAAGACCAAAGGTTTTGATGGGATCCCAAAAATCTAATATTTGATCCAAACAAGTGGGAACGAACTACCATACTTGTCCAGAAAAAGAAAGTTCAGAAACGAATTCAGCGTATCTCCTTATCCGTATAAAGAATATCTAATCAACTTCAAGTAAAACTTTAACTTATAAAAAAAAAATCCAGTTTCAACCGGATTCCGAACGAACTATATGTCCCGGTAAAAAAAAGATTGTCATTCAGCGTGTCTTCTTACCCCTAAATGTGTCATCTAATCAACTTCAAATAAAACTTTTGCTTTTAACAAATTTTCCGCGGTTTGGCCTGATTCCGGTCGAACAAGTTGTCCGGGTAGAAACTAATTTTCACATAAGAGAAAATTATTCTTACCCCTAAATCGAACAAGTAAAACTTTTACTTTTAACAAAGTTTCCGGTTTTGGCCGAATTCCGGGCGAACAACTTGCCCGGCGAGAAAGCATGTCTTCCTACCCCTAAATCGAACATCTAAATACAACTTTTACTTTTAACAGACTTTCCGGTTTTGGCCGGATTCCGGGCTAACTACTTGTCCGGCGAAAAATTGGTTTTCACCATCGTGTTCACTATGTTTTATTGCCCCTAAATCGAACATCTAATCAACTTCAAATAAAACTTTTACTTTTAACGAACTTTCCGGTTTTGGCCGGATTCCTGGCGAACTGCTTGTCCGATGACAGAATGGTTTTCACCATCATGTTTAGTATGTCTTCTTACCCCATAACTGACTATCATATTATATGTTTACAAATATTTCATTTGCCCCTTAATTTAAACCCCTTCCCCCACCCCTAAATGTAGGGCTACAGAGCCCATCGATGAACTCGACCTTACTCTTGACCCACACAATCCTCACACCAAGTTTCATCAAAATATCTCATTCCCTTCAAGAGGTGCGCACAGACTGACAGACGGACGGACAACTTTTGTGATGTCATAGGTATCCCTCCACTTACGTTTTGGTATCCCAAAAACCGTCACTACATGGACGACGGAAGGAAGACCGAAACTGCAACGGTACAAGTACCGACACTACATGGGCACGACAGTACAAGTACCGACGCTACGTAGACACTTTTTGACTTTCGACTTAAGGCATATTCTCGCCGTTCCCCGAGGACTCCACTTGAGGAGTCCCCGCGTTTTTGTTTGTCCGGAGACTCACTCCCCGTATTCTCGAGAGTCCCCACGGACGGGGGAAGGCTCCGATAATGATCACCATCATCAATAAGGACTCCCTTTCAGATTCGGAGGGGAATCAATTTTTGCTGGTGTTGGTGCAATGTAAAATCAATTAAAAACAATCAGAATAAACAAAACCAAAAATAAAGTGGATCCCGACTAATTTCGTCAACTGCATATTACTTTTTCGAACAAAATCCATTTTGGAAGCGTTCCCCGTGTTCTCGCTGTTTCTGTACGCGGAGTCCGCGTGGAGTGACTCCCTCTATTCTCGCCGTTCCTTTCGATTCCCCGAGGAGTCCTCGGGGATCGGCGAGAATACGCCTTTAGTGTCGGATTTTGTCCTTTTAGTGAGTGTCCACGTAGTGTCGTTCGACGTACCGTCGTGTCTACGTAGTGTCGTTCGATGTACCGTCGTGTCCACGACGCGTCGGAAAATTCGTCTATGTAGCGTCGGACTTTTTCCGCTCACTAACGTGTCTACGTAGCGTCGTGCCTATGTAGGGGCGCGCACCCATCCAAGATCACAAAAATTAACTAGCGGAGGAGTTTAGTTTCGCAATGCTAAAGAGTGGCATGAAAGTATGGTTTGTTGACGCTAACGGGATGATTATCCTACGTTTAAAAGTATTAGGTGTATGGGTCAGTCTGATTTTGTGCTAAATATTTATTTCTTCTTTGAGCTCTGCTTACCCCTTTCTCAAGATTGTATAGCAAGCTCTATGGCAAGCCATTCGCAAGCCCTCAATGCCCAGTTGTGACTCACAAGCAATTTGGCGAAAGTAGGATAAATAAACAATAAGTTCTGCAATTAAATGCCCTTGCTGTCCGCCTCACGTCTAACGACTGTTGTAACAATGAAACAGGATTTCTAAACGTCTGCTATTATTTCTGCAAGACCAATTAGCAAAACGTGTGAAAAAAAATCGGTTACAAATAATCAAATGTCTAGAATAATACACACACCGTCAAGACCGAGTTCAACACAAGAACGTGCTGAAAGCACAACCAGCAGAGAATCTCTCAGAGATACAATTTATTACTGCCATTTACCAATCACTTTCCAAACAAGAACCTTCAGTATATAACAACGAAACGAAAATAATCACTAAGGCTATTCATCGATGATGCTGTGTCATCTTTGTTTAAAGTCATATTTTTATTATCAGTCAGATATTCAAATGATTATTTAAAAGTTAGCAAAATGTCATTAAGTAAAGATCCCAACGGGAAACGTTGGCTGATTTTGACAGCGTTGTGTAGGATTTGTGTGTCAGGATTTGTGCCAAGACGGACAGACAGAATCCGCAATACTCTATGAGCGAGTTCCACCCTTCCACAAATAGTAACTATTAGTTACGATTTCCGTTCCAGCCTCCCGAAAAGTTACTACGCTGACCGTTCCAACCTTGTCGGAATAGTAACTAATAGTTACTATTTGCTTACCATGCTCGGGAGCGTAGTAAGCGTAGTAACTACGCATCTCTGTAACGTGATTGGTCGGATTCGCCCCTGGCGTGAGATCCTGCTGGAAAATAGAAAAATCGTTCCAGCCTTGACGGCAAAAAGCCAGAATTTGTGACGTCATGCGTAGTAACTACGGTAAGTAGGATGGAACACGCTCTATATGACGAAGTCCAAAACACGCCAGTGATCCTCAGGAAGAAGGAGTAAGCGTGTCCGTACAACTGTGACACCACTTCAGGAAATTTGTAAGACCCCCATGGTGTAGGCTTGGAGGTCTGTGTTAGAAAGGATTAATTAGGTAGTGATGAAGGGTAGAGAGGGATTTGCGGGCGTCCCCAGTTTAAGCCCCGACCGTGAACGGAGAGTCCGGTATAATTTACTAGGCCGGACCCGTAGAGAGCGGACGGGGTATAACTCTTCTTCAGTCGTTGGGTGAATGTCTGAGAGTTGGGCGTCAAAGAGAAGGAAGTGAAAGTCAAAGTATAAAAGAAAAGAAAAAAAAGAGGAAAGTAAAGAAGGAAAATTTGTTTGTTGGATTTAAATCCATTTTTGTCTCTGATCGCGGTCACGGGCGTCCCCAGTTTAAGCCTCGACCGTGAACGGCATAATTTACTAGATACCCGGAGAGGCCGGAGATTTTGCATCGGCAAGGGGAGATAGTCATCAAGAGTATTGAGACAAACCGATAGCCCTACGCTTAAAGAAAGTCGAGAAGGAAGTGTTGCAGTTCACAGAGCTCAAATATAAGTAGCCTATTTTCCGTTAAAGCACACCTCTGTTTATGTTCCAGTATTCAAAAGTATCTGAATACTGGAAAACTAGGCTCTGTTTTTAATAAATTATCCACGGCTTAATTTGGCTGTTTTAGGCCTTTCCCAGACCCATAGACTTCTAGTAAATAAATCGGTAGAATTCCGATTACCGGTTATAGCCTACGCATCAGTATCATGATACGCGAACACTCGTCGGGAGCATAATGAACACGGAAAACAGTGAATCCTGGCAAATGCAAAGATAAGTGAGGTGTGTTTAGTGGGTTAAGAATGTAACACATGAAATCAGGGTCTCTGGGTATAGGAGTTAATGAATGCAATTGCGGAAGTAGGTTGCATTGGTATTCGGTATAGGTACAGCGGGTCCTTTAAGAAAACAAGAGCTGAAAGATCATATGGCACTATCATGGCGGAGTGATTATTTCCAAGTTCATCTGGTTCTGGAGTCCCAATACGGAATATTATCAAAATGGGACAAAAGTGGCTTACTTTCTTGGGAAAAGCAGAACACAATCAGATAAATGCTTAGTTTAGCATTTATTCTGACCAAAACCCTTAAAATGTACATGTTCCTGCATTCGGCTCTAAGCAGATGCTTGAACAGCGCAGTGGGCTAGTGCGCGAGTCTTCCACCAAAGAGGACGTCGGATCGATACCACATCTGGACATTGCCCTTTTGCTCTCCTTGTTCCTAGTTTCCAGACTCCCGGATCCGGGGAAAGTCGGATCGCAGAAGTGATTATTTATAAGTTAATCTGGTCGGTTCCCTGATATGCCTGCCAAGTTTCATCGTCCTAGCTTGTCCTAGCTTGTAGCAACACCTGGACCGACCGCCCGACCGACGGACGGACAGAAAAAAAAACCAAAACTTACACAACCAAGGCTTCCCACTCAAAAAAATTTTCTTCATTCGCCGGACCAGCAACAATGCCGTCAGGTGGATTGGTTGTCAGCTCTGAAAAAGAAATTCACGATCAACTTTTGGCATGCCTATTAATCTGAGTAAGGGGTCCCGAGATCTTTGTAGCATGGGACACCTTTTCTGTAAGCTAGATACTCTCGCCACTGCAAATGGCTGTCGTTCCTATTTTTAGCAAAGAAGACATCCAGGGAACACAAGAGGTACCATACCGTAAGCAATCCACTCAACAGTCTCTATAGAACCAGCCAATCAATCTTTAGGCCTACTGTTCAAAAACACTTCTATCACCAAAAAACCCCACAAATATTTGTTCTCTTGTCCGGCATACTATAGCCTATTTAACCACGCTTTTCCGTAGTCAAGCAATTAAATAATTAAATAAAAACACCAATAACTTAAACAATCAACTTAAAAATAAAAAAAAATCGAAAGTGATTTTTCCTTCTCTCGTAGCGCGCACGGGTTGTAGCCTACATGTAGACTGGACTTTTGGAACTGGCTGCGCTGCCAGTCTCTGAGGTCTTGAATGGGCGGGAATGTTGGTTTGGGAAGTGTCCATTCAGTTCAATCCAATTTATATATAACTGGTCAAAAGAAACAATGGAGGGCGTGTAGCCCTGGTGACGGAATACAAAAAAAAGAAGAGAACTTCAACAAAGAAAAAAACAAATAAACAATATACCTACGTAGCAAAACTTTACATTAAACACAACACAAAGCTAACTACAGATTACACGAAGAGAGAAGACACTGGTGGTTCAGTTTACTACCGGAAAATTTGAAATTTTCCACTCTTTTATCAGTGACTGTTGCAGGCAGAACAAGCATAAATTTCTGTGCCAAAAAAGAATTACTGGCCCAGTATGTGACGATAGATACAAATGGGGTCTTCCGGAATCCGGTAGTCAGTCACCAAACTTCATTAGAAGTCTGGTTGATGCTACATCTCTATAGTTTATTAGGTGATATAACCGTTAATTGCTTCCTTACGCTTCAACCGAAAGGTCTCGATGATTTTTGTTTCAAACTTTGAATATAGCCTACGAACGGAGACGTTGTCCTTGAACCCTGGCTGCTGATTTTCTCAACTTCACTACTTTCTTTACACAAAATTAAACCGTGTATAGCCTACGCACGATCAGGACTTCGGGTGGATTTTCTACACTTTCATCATATAGGCTAGTTGAATAAATCTCAACTACTGGATAACAAACTGATGACGGTTCCGAAAATCCAGGCAGGAATTCAAGCCCGCGTGCAACGGACCAAACAACATAATGGACGGGGAGAGATGACCAAGTTGCGCTGCAAATATACGATCACGATTTCCCAGCCGGGTTTCTGCACTTTCATCGAAAAGTTGAAAATTCACAACTTTCCCGTCTGGAACTGACGATGGTGACGAAAATCCTGGCAGCATTTACAGTCCCGGTCCTGAACGCCTGTCTGCACCGGTTCCAGCTACAAAAAAGGGTACCAAACCCCCACCCAGGACCGAAACCCCCCTGGCGAAAATCCCCTTCCCCTCAGTCAGCAGTACCTTACTGACATGTCTAAACATTCCCATAAAATTTTGGAAATTAAAATTTGCTTGTATGAGAGGCAGAGAGAGAGAGAGGGATAATTTATTGACAAAATAGAATAAACACATGCGAACAGAAGAAAGCAAGAACCGCAGAATCCGGCCCATGATTTCTTATGATTGCATCATATGGGTGTGAAGCACACATATTGATCCCCATACGATGCCCCTGGTTAGGGTGCAAGATTAGTTTGCTTAATGATCAGTGGGGGTTTCCCAGGGACCGTCACAGCATCTCTAGAAATGCTGCTCGGATTAAATCCCCTAGAGATTTGTACCAAAAGGGAAGCACTAAGGACGAGAATCCGACTTGAGATCCATGGCACATGGTGCCAAAGAAATCAGATGAGCAAGAGAAGTCTTTTGAATATTTACAATAAATGGATGACTCAGCTCCTAGTGCTGCATATGCCCAAAGATCAAATTATTACTACGATGAAAAGTGGAAAGAGTAGTGAAAACAGAGACGAGGTCCGAGACCTTAAGATTTCTGGAAAACTTAACGAATCCAGAAGTGATCCGGTGCTACACTGACGGCTCGCGACATAAAGAGATGATGGGAGCAGCATCTATACTGTTCGAAACAAATGCAGAGCCAGAGAGGTTCATTCACCCGGGAAGTTTTCGACAGTTTACCAGGCTGAGATTTTCGCTATTCTGCAAGTTATGGATAGTCTTCTAGAACAAGACCAAAGGTTTCGATGGGATCCTAAGAATTCAATATCTGATCCAGACAATTGGGTCTTGTCTTAGCCAGATCCAGTCATCACCAGACTCCTTGAACAATTTTACAATTAAAATTCAGAAACAGATTAAGGCCAAATAGCTAGTCATCTGAGAAAACCAAGTTCAGATATGGATTCATTATGTGTGTTTACCCCTATAGCCTAAGTCATATCTGTTTTGACAAAAACTTCCTGCCACTTCTGTCAATTTCATGGTTTTGGCCGAACTCCAGAAATACTTGTCCGGCGAAAAAAGAAAGCTCAAAAACGAACTCAGGGTATCTTCTTTCCCCAATAATGAACATCTAATCAACTTCAAATACAAATTTAACTTATAACAAATTTTCGACTCCAGCCGGATTCCGGTCGAACTAAATTTCCGGGTAAAATATGATTGTCAAACACGGATTCAGCATCTCTTCTTACCCTTAAATCGGTTACCTAATCAACTAGAAATAAAACTTAAGCTAACAATTTTCCGGTTTTGCCGGATTCGAGGGGAACTACATGTCCAGGTACAAAATTTTTTCACATAAGTGTTCAGCATGTCTTCTTGTCCTAAATCGAACATCCAATCAACTCCAAATGAAACATTTAATTTTAACAAACTTTCCGGTTTTGGCCGGATTCCGGGCGAAATACTTGTCCGATGACAAAATAGTTTTCCCCATCGTGTTCAACATGTCTTCTTAACCCATAATCGACTATCAAATTAGCTGTTTCAAAATATTTTGTTTGCCCCTTAATTTGAACCCCCTCCCCCACCCCTAAATGTAGGGCTACAAAGCCCATCTACGAACTTGACTGGTCCGACGACCCAACGAATCCTCACACCAAGTTTCATCAACATATCTAATCCCTTCGACAGTTATCGTGCTTACAGACGGACAACTTTTGCGATGTCATAGGTATCCCTCCACTTACGTTTTGGGATCCCAAAAAGAGCTGTTGACTAAGAAATTTTCGTATTTTCGGATAATCAAGCTTGTTTAAAAGCGCTTGAAACCCCGTGAAGAAAAAAGCTACAGATGGAATGCTTTAACAAGATTAATGCAGTTGCAAACCATGGAAATCAAATAATTTTGATGTTGGTTCCGGGACACTCTGGTATCTCAGGAAACGTATAAGCTGATGCGCTAGCAAAGGAAGCTGCCAAAAGAATTTCGAATCGACCAGAAATTTGCATTCCAATTTCGCAAAGTAGGTGGAAAACAGAATCCGGGAACTGATGAGTAAACAGGTAGACAAAAGGTGAAAAAAAACGCGTAGATTGTCGAGCCACGCGAAGTTTAATACCCACGCGCAATGAGGCTTGGCTTGGCAGGGTGGCGCAATGAGGCACTGACAAGAAGGTTAGTCGCCATGAAGAAAGATGATATCCGGGGAATCATCCAGGTTGTTCTTGAAATTGGGATCTTTGGAAAACATAAATTCAAATACTGAAAAAAACTGAGTCTCCAATTTGTACCCACTGTGGAATAGACATAGAGACAAATTCACACTTTGTTCAAAAGTGCCCAGCCTGGACAAGGCAACGACTGGAAGCATTCCACTCTCTGAGTGTGGATTTCCATGACACAGTGAGAAAGGCTCACTTAAAAGAACTGTCCAGGTACCTTCAGTTGATAGGAAGGTTAGTCAGGTTTTAAGGTAATAACGCGTTACGGACGTGGTAGAATGAGTGATGTTTTCTTCTATTATTTTTACAGAGCGATGTTTTTATTGATTGTATTTTAGAGTGATGTTTCACCATCAATTGAGGATCGGGGGACTGAGAGAATGGGACATTTGTGGCCTGAGTTTCGGCTAGTTCGTCCGGCCTACCCCACAGAATAAGTAAAACAAAGGAGAAAAAAGGCAGGGAGAACACCAACAACAGACCCCACTAAATGATCCAGGTTCAACCAGAAGAAGAAATTATAGATATTATATTTTCGGAAGAATATCAGTTTTTAACAGATCCTTCAAGGGACCCAACTCCTCTTCACCCTGGATCAACCCGCCAAGACTATTATTCGAGAACCGACAATGCATGGTTGCCTACACTGTAAAAAGTTTCTCCGTATAAAGATTAAAGTTAACTGCAGTATTTGCTACTCGTATTCATCTTACCTCTATTTGGTATGAACTTATCTGCGTAGAGATAAGGATAATCCGAGTAGCAAATACTGCAGTTAACTTTAATCTTTATACGGAAAAACTTTTTACAGTGTACTCAATCAAGGTAGGACAAGATTCCCAGATCCCCGGACCGAAATTTTTTTTAACGCGGCGACCGACCTAATTTGGGTCAGGGAACTCATCGCTGCACTTTTCAAGTTTTAACCAACTTTTGGACTTAGCAAATTTCACTCGAACTGGGATCCGGCCATCCAAATTTTTTTTCCAACGGGGTCTGCAGCGTCTTTTCGAAGGCGAAGGTCCCCGGACCAATTTTTTTTTTCCCTACTCAATCAAGGTAGGACAAAGTTGATCTTGTACGACAGTGATATGTCGAAGATCCCATATCGAGCACACTGATAAAACATGATAAATCTGTTTATGTAGCAGTCGACAAGTACAAAGTGTAGCCTACCACTCACTAAGCCCCGCTGCAGGAAGATGACCAGATTAGAATAAACATTACAGACAGAGTCACTATGACCAGATCCGCTTAAGACAAGAAGGACATGGTTTTGAATGATTCTAGAGTCCAAGCTTACAGGGAAACATACATTAAAATGATGGATAAAATGGATACATCAGCTACAACACTTTGGCAGTGACATTTCAGCCCTTTTCAGCCCGTCGGCTGTCTAACACCAGGGACAACATTGCAGGCTCTTTTCTTCCGTTCCCCAACGTTTTTCCTGCCGTTTGACAGCCTGACAAAAAAAGAGAGTGATCAGCAAGCAGCCATCATGCTTTTACATTTTAATTGCCTGTCTAGCAAAAATCCCGAAGTGCTTGCAGTCAAAACTGCAGTTTAAAATAAAACTTTCTAATATCCAACCTCACAAAAGATTTCAAATTTTTTCAAGTCTTTCCTTCAGTCTAGCAACTCTCAACTGCTCGACAACTTTAGACACCATCTTACACACCATTTACCTTTTTCTTCCTAAAGTGCAGGAGGGGTATCCAACCTCACATAATATTTCAAATTTCCAAAGAAGTCTTTCCTTCAGAATAATCTATCTGGCTTAAAAAGGAACCAGCAAATATGACAAACATACTAGATTACACATTGTATAAGCAAATAGTGCTTCAAATTTCAATATTTCTAGTTAAATATATTTTCTTTTCAACAAGATTACCTCATTCTACCCTTAGCTCGAGTTCCTCACCGTGAGTTACAAAGTGACTGAAAAAAGTAGAAAGCATGTTCCACCATACTTACTGTAGTTACTATGCATGATGTCAGAAATTCTGGCTATTTGCCATTAAGGCTGGTACATTTTTTTTTTGTTCCAGCAAAATTTCTTGCCACGGCGAATCCGACC
Organism: Branchinecta lynchi; assembly: GCA_023053575.1. NCBI lineage: Eukaryota > Metazoa > Arthropoda > Branchiopoda > Anostraca > Branchinectidae > Branchinecta > Branchinecta lynchi. The sequence goes on along the minus strand of JAKZAP010000017.1, from coordinate 12,014,436 downwards.
AATCAAGTTGCAGATGTGTAGTTACCGCGCTCCAGAGCATGGCAAGCAAATAGTTATTATTTCGATAGGGTTGGAACGCTCAACATAGTAACTATTTACGAGGTTGGAACAGAAATAGTAACTAATAGTTTACTATTGTTAGAACGGTGGAACACGCTCAGAGTTACCAAAGTCTATAGTCAGAAAATCCCCTATCAAAGCAGCTTCAAAAAAAAAGAAAAGGCACATCATTTGGAAATTTTTGGACAAATGACTGTTGAAGAAAGTCATGTTTTGCCTCTTGAATGTCCGGACAGCATGTCCATTTCATTTTAACAGTTTCGCGGCAACATTCGAGGTAGTGTAAAAACAAGCTCAGGTACTCACGGTTGTTCTATTCGATATCCTTCCCCCTCCTTATGAAAACACAAGAAACCGACAGGAGAGGGTCGCAAGTTCAAAGGTTCCAAAGTTGTCCCCCGTACCTGCAACACATACGCGGTACCAAAAAAGCTTCGTTCCGAGTTTCACCAAAATTTATAATGATGGTGGTAGCTGTCTGTGATATCCCAACGTCCGTGTTCTGTTTTTGGTTTTTATTTTTATACTATAATAGGTCTGTGATGACGAATTGATGATTATTGTATATACTATAAAATGTGCATTATACGACGTAATAAATTGACGTAATACCCAAATTTGGCATTGCCATGATAGTGGTTTTTTGAAATAAATTCGTTACGTTACGTTACGTTACCTGTATATTTCATCTAGTAAGGGGGGGGGGGGGGCTGATGTTGCCATAACCAAGAACAAAGTAGCTGAGGCTTCAGAGATTGTGCACATTTATCTATGGCAACCTTACTGAGAATCAATCAATACCACTGAATCGACAGTAAATATGCCAAAAAGAAAACTCCCAGTCTCTGCAAAGTTATGGAGGCTCTGGTGATGAAAGAAATTAAGAGTAGTAAGGGGGGGGGGGCTGATGTTGCCATAACTCTAGAGTCCAAGCTGACAGGGAAACATACATTAAAATGATGGATAAAATGGATACATCAGCTACAACACTTTGGCAGTGACATTTCAGCCCTTTTCAGCCCGTCGGCTGTCTAACACCAGGGACAACATTGCAGGCTCTTTTCTTCCGTTCCCCAACGTTTTTCCTGCCGTTTGGCAGCCTGACAAAAAAAGAGAGTGATCAGCAAGCAGCCGTCATGCTTTTACATTTTAATTGCCTGTCTAGCAAAAATCCCGAAGTGCTTGCAGTCAAAACTGCAGTTTAAAATAAAACTTTCTAATATCCAACCTCACAAAAGATTTCAAATTTTTTCAAGTCTTTCCTTCAGTCTAGCAACTCTCAACTGCTCGACAACTTTAGACACCATCTTACACACCATTTACCTTTTTCTTCCTAAAGTGCAGGAGGGGTATCCAACCTCACATAATATTTCAAATTTCCAAAGAAGTCTTTCCTTCAGAATAATCTATCTGGCTTAAAAAGGAACCAGCAAATATGACAAACATACTAGATTACACATTGTATAAGCAAATAGTGCTTCAAATTTCAATATTTCTAGTTAAATATATTTTCTTTTCAACAAGATTACCTCATTCTACCCTTAGCTCGAGTTCCTCACCGTGAGTTACAAAGTGACTGAAAAAAGTAGAAAACATGTTCCACCATACTTACTGTAGTTACTATGCATGATGTCAGAAATTCTGGCTATTTGCCATTAAGGCTGGTACATTTTTTTTTTGTTCCAGCAAAATTTCTTGCCACGGCGAATCCGACCAATCAAGTTGCAGATGTGTAGTTACCGCGCTCCAGAGCATGGCAAGCAAATAGTTATTATTTCGATAGGGTTGGAACGCTCAACATAGTAACTATTTACGAGGTTGGAACAGAAATAGTAACTAATAGTTTACTATTGTTAGAACGGTGGAACACGCTCAGAGTTACCAAAGTCTATAGTCAGAAAATCCCCTATCAAAGCAGCTTCAAAAAAAAAGAAAAGGCACATCATTTGGAAATTTTTGGACAAATGACTGTTGAAGAAAGTCATGTTTTGCCTCTTGAATGTCCGGACAGCATGTACATTTCATTTTATCAGTTTCGCGGCAACATTCGAGGTAGTGTAAAAACAAGCTCAGGTACCTGTATATTTCATCTAGTAAGGGGGGGGGGGGCTGATGTTGCCATAACCAAGAACAAAGTAGCTGAGGCTTCAGAGATTGTGCACATTTATCTATGGCAACCTTACTGAGAATCAATCAATACCACTGAATCGACAGTAAATATGCCAAAAAAAAACTCCCAGTCTCTGCAAAAGTTATGGAGGCTCTGGTGATGAAAGAAATTAAGAGTACTTGCACTACTTCTGATTTTCAATTCGGTTTTAAGAAAGGTCAAGGTCGCGAACACTTGAGTCTCCTTGCAAATGTGCTACTAGAACTTGAAGGTTCGGATGAAAGCATCATAATCGCGAGTCACGATATACGTCGCGAATTTGATTCGGGTGCGCATCCTGAGCTTCTCCTGTCCGCACATAAGAGAGGTCTTGACTCTTCAATCATTGTTCCCTACCGTGCCATGTACCGTAAGCTCCATGTTAAAGTAAATATCCTTCTAAGGAAGGACACATAGTTTCAGATAAAGTTATTCCTGTAGGCAAGGGTACTAAACAATTTGCCCTTTCGTCTCCCCCTTTGTACAACAATAGTGTACTTGAAACCCAAAAACAAGCAAAATTGAGCTTATTTTCCGTGGGCTTGATGTGTTGCTTCTGAATTATGCAGATGACATACTCAACCTGAGCTGTTCGACCCTGTATTTAAGAGAATTTCACTACACTTAGTCACTCGTTTGTGGTCACAGGGCTCACTTTAAACCCTAGTAAAAGTGATGTGATTGTTTTTAATGGTAGGAAGTGTGATAGTTCTTCAATTAAGGTGAAGTTAGGGGATGGGTTGCACATCGGTAAAGACCTGCGATCTACACGTTCCAACCTAATAGCGCATTTTTTCGCTAAAGTAATCTAAGACGCACATTTTTGGGAAGTGACAGTACGTTTTCGAAACTAAAACATTGAACATAAGCAGATCGGACTGAGTTTTAATGTTGACAAAACCGTAGCAATTGCTTTCAATCTTAAGGGTAATCCACACAAGCGACTTGAACTTAGTGAAACATCTATTCCGCTTTCTGACAGTCTTGTTTACCTTGGTAGTGCCCATCGGAAAAACCATTAAAGAAACAATCAAGCTTGCTTTCAAAACCGGCTAAAAAGATACGGATCGCTTATGCTCCACTTACCTCTAATATCACACATCTTAGTCGGTTTCATCTTTCCAAACTTTTCAATGGTCTAACTGTGCCCGATCTTCTTGCTATGTCCCCCATTTGGCAATTTTTTTTTGCTTCTAATAAGAAAAATGTTCACCGGATCTATTTTGAGTTTGCCAAATATCTGCTGCATTTGCCCCCTTGGACCAGTAATTCTTTCTTGGCGCAGAAATTCCATCTGGTTCTGCCTGCTAAAATTATTGATAAGAGAGTGGAAGATTTCAAATCTTCCGCTAGTAAACTGAACCACCAGTGTGATGGCCAATAGATTGATTGATTGATTGAAGTCAGAAAAGCATATGGTATGCTTGCTGCGTCAAAGGGAGTTACTACAGACTAGTGCTAGCGCAGCTGTATAATTCTCTTGCATTACTGCATGCACTTGCACTAGCACCTTTCTGGAAACTTTACCACACATCTGATGTTAGGACTATTAGAAGTACTTTTTACAAATATGCTAAATTCCTGCTCGCACTGCCACTGTGGTCTCGTAATCGTAAGTCTCGTAACTCAATGCATAAGTATAGACTGAACTTTTTCATTAATTTCCCTGACCTTCTTTTTTCAGGATTTTCCTTGATTTCCCTGACATATAAAAATTCCCTGAATATTCCCTGATTTACAAACCCTGTATGTATCACCAAGTTATAATTGTTTCTTGAGTGTTGTTCATTGTTCCACTTTCTTTATTTCTTTTTTTTTTATACTCCATTAGTGACATTTTATATAAAGATGGGTCATAAACATATTCATTCATTCATTCAATGGTGGGCCACAAACTTCCGAGTGTTTGTCATAGAAACACGATTGTGTGATCAAATGTCGGAAAAAAAAAAATTCATGTAAAATCTCAACAAACAGAGCTCCAGGCTGGTCCTTACCAGTTACCATTCCGTGCAAAAAGGATCCTCAGTTTTACGTCTAAAATACTAAAGAAAGCTTACAATTTTATTGTTTTCAGGTTACTTAGCTGCTAAATTTAAATTTCTCGCTGCCAGAATCAAGCCACAACACTTCTTTTTCGAATGCCGCATCCCGCAACGAAGAAGTCGACAACTGAAAAGCTTTTGCGACGAGCTAAAACTCCCGAACCAATTTCAAGTTATCACCAGTGCCAAACTCCCAGCCCAACCAGAATTTAAAGTTTTCAAGATTATGATCGAGATGCTAGTGGAGAACGGTGTCTACTAAGCAAAACTTCTGACCGAAAGCAACCACCAACGATCAACCGAGAAGGCAGAAAGAGATCTACACGAAGTGGAACTAGACGCCAACCTGACGCCAACCAAACCTTATGACGATGATGAAGCCCCAAAATCGACAATCACCTGTCAAATTTGAGCCAAAAAACAAGCCACAAAAACCTTGTGGGTCGTGAAAAAACGCTTTTGGGCTGCACACAAGGCTGCAGAAACCCACTTTTCGAGCCACAGTTGACCCACAAACTGTTTATGGGAGCATGGAAAAATGCCTCTAGTAAGAGAGTCTGTCTCTCTGAGAATAAAGAAAACCATCCCCAAGACGCTGCATGGAATGTTGCCTCAAATGTTTTGACTTACGTCTATATTCTGCCATTAACCTGCGTAGGGCTGACACAGCCATTCCGATTTCTTAATAAGGGCAAACCTCGTCCCAGTCTTATTTTGAAATTTACACGTAAAGAAAGTACTTCGCAACCGTTTTTGTTCATTGACCACGCTCTAATTTCAAAAATAGTTATTAGCGTGTGTAACAGCATTAAAGTTGGAGCCTTTTCACCATTTGTAACTGAAACTTATGGTACACTTGGTTATAGCTGCATAAACAATGGACAGAAAACACAAAAAGAAGCGATCTTTCCTGTCTAGAGCCAAGAAGTTTGCCTCAAGGGGACTTTACGGAAAGGGAAAAAACATTGATGAAGAAACTTACCACTACTATGTCCAAGTGATGAAGCGATTGAATGAGAGCTTTGAAGATGAAGATGAAAAAGGTAATCGTTGTTTTGGATGGTATCTGAATTACCGCAATTCAGAATTGCTATACATTATATTATTTCTACTTCTGGTACCTGACCTCGTTCTTAGACTAGGCTACCTCGAATATTGCCACTCAAATTCTAAATGAAATGTACACTGTAAAAAAATCTTGGAGTATTTGCTACAGTTAGGGTAACTATCCTAGTTCTCGAACGATTTTCACATTTACTGGCAGATTTCTTTTTAAAAAATTGCAGGAAATTTCACCGAGCAGATAGAAGGAAACTCTCATCAACTGATCAATCGTTGTAAGACTGGCTTACTTACTAGTACATGCCACCTTTCTAGTTTGAAGCGGATGGTCGTAACAGTACTTTTTCCAAACTATAGTATCATTTCTCAATTTCGGAATGCCAAGAGATCAGAAAAACGTTCGGAAACCAATGTTCGGAACCCATGTTCCAGTTCCCGAATTTTTCGTCTCAGTTACTGAACTTGGAATCAAAAGCAAAACTGATTGTCGGTTCAGTTTCCAAACAGCAAACTGTGTCTTCATAGCTGCAGCACCTGCATAACACTAGTTGAAGGTTAGCTGTGTTCGTATTCGTCATTCCAACCATTGTTTTACTACAAGCATATTTTTTATAACGCTGTTTATGTACGGTATTAGACTGCCGAGAGTAAGGTATTTTCTTTGTTCGGTTGAACTGCCGTTTCATTCATCGTTAATAAAACGACGAACTAAGGTGGAAAGTAAGTTTCAGTATTTTGGTTCGGTAATTAGGCGCGAAATTTCAATATTCTAAAAAAAAAAAAATGTCAACCAAGTTTAGTTTTTCTCCAACAGGTATGTAGTATATATCCTCCTATGACACACGTTAAGTATTATTACGATAATCTTCACACAGAAAATTTGTGGTGGAAATGGGAGGATGATATGAAGTCGTATCAGCCTCCAGAGAGGATGATATGAAGTCATCAGCTTCCAGAGAGGATGATATGAAGTCATCAGTCTCCAGAGAGGACCTCTGTTCGACGAAGTCTTAACACGAGGCCTACTGAATACACAAGGCCTACTGAATTTCTGGTCTTCACCTGACTTTGTCCATAGTATGGACCAAGCACAGTAAACCAAAAATATCAATTCAGAATGTAAGATCTTCAAAACTCGAACCGCTTGATCAAGGAATTATAAACAGTACCCATAAGTCGTTTCTCGCTAGATTTCATATGAATTAATATTGCAGGATGAAAACAGATTTATCATAGTTTTCAACCCTATCTCACCCGTAAATTAAATCTTGGCTTACGGGACCCATCTGGAGTAGGCTTGGTACTTGTACTTCAGTAAAACATAGAAGTAATTGGCACAACACTTCCCAGAACGTTCATCCCGCACATTCTTCTCGTTCGGATTCATAGACCGTATGTTCGAGAACCGGGATTGTTTTTCCGAACAGTTCTTCTTCAGCCGTTCGGGGACCAGAAATGTGTCGTTCGGATCGACGTCCAGTCTTTCCGTTTTCTTTAAAGCCTGAACAATAAGCAAAGTAACTTGATAAACGATTTATTAGAGCGGTCCTAGGCGATGAAACTAAAAAAACGGGCGGAAACCACAGAAATAGGGATTCGAGGATTTCGTTCGGAAACTCAAAAACGCATGCAACCAGTTTCCGAACGATAGCACCCTCGGCAAAAACTATATACATATGTTATAGGATGCGACATCAATAAAATGTGATATACGTTTTGCAGAGAAAGATGCCCTCTTTCGAATGGTGTCAAAATTTTTAATTTAAAAACTTAGCAAAATGGAAGCAAACTAATTGCAGAAGACCTCTTTCCAAGTATGAAATGTACTTTCGGGTTCTTTTATTCTTTTCGAGTGCGAGTCGACGGAGGAACGGAACGAGTAAGGACAAAAAACGCACCCCTACTGAATGATAATAAGCGCGAATTTCAAAGTTTTATCCCAGCGTGCAAGCAACCGAGAAGGCAGAAAGAGATCTACACGAAGTGGAACTCAACGCCATTCAAACCTTATGATGATGATAAGGTTCTTGAGTCTGCAGCAGCTAGAGGATTTTGATTTTTTTTCTGAACATCGAACTCATTGAGAGGTAGGACGTTCGGGAACTAGGATAGTTACCCTAGGGTAGCCAGTAAAAGCCCTACCGGCAGTATCGCAGATTTTCCGATTTTTCCGTAATGAAAAATGAATTGCTGGGAATTTATCATAATTTTTTTTAAATTCTTTTCAGTAAAGAAACTGACAAAATGTTTTAAATATAGGCTACCTCTGTATTCAGGAAAAAATCCTAGATTCAATAAGGCCATCTGTAATATGTGCTTATATTATTGTTAAATAATTGCATGTAATCTAATGTATAAAAAAAGTACCTGAACTTCCCTAGAAGAATTTATTGATACCTAGGACTGAATATCCATAACTGGCTACACAAGTAAATAGCTGGTTCTTCGAACTTGAGCATCTTATTCCTAGTTTCTACTCCACCATAATATGCTCCCAATGAAAAAAGCCAATACCCAGTTTCAATAAAAATTACAAGACAAAATTCCGGCCGGACCAACGTTGCTGTGTGACGTCATCATTCTCAGAATATTTTAAGTGAGAAATTATGCAATTTTTGAACACGTGTCGACATGCTGCCGGCGAGAACCCAATGTAATTAGTGCTTTTCAAATCTAGAACTGGGATACTTAGCAGCAAGTTATTGAGGTATTAGGCTATTGAGCTCAAACTAAAGCTGATGTTCAGGAGAATCATAATCGTATGACCAAAAGATCACAATTTGAAAGTCATTTTTTATTAGCTACCCTACTACAGTAGAGATATGCTTATGTGAACAGTACTTTAATGTGAACACTGCAGTTTTGGGCTAAATGGTAGACTGAAGATCCAAAATACTTGCACAGGTGTTTTCAGCTCCCCTTCTTACCCAGTGGTGAAACTAGCCCATTTTCGGGGGGGGGGAGGCAAACCCAAATTGTACGGACAAGATTTAATGATTTACCGAAAAAAAAGCGCTGTTGCCGCTGGGTGGCAACGGCGCACTTTCCACCCTAACACATCTTACAACCGTTGCAGTAATAAGTTGTAACATAGGTATCAACTGTGATGGTTTTCTAATGAAAATTAATAAATTCGCCGTTTACTTCTTGGCACAATGCTTATCACATAGAGCCAGGAACCTGATATGTAGTCAATAGTCTTGCAAACCAGAAAAGAAGTGATGAGACACTGCAACAGATTACTTCACTGCTTGAAGATTTATGCGGCTGTCTTTTTCGCTTGTAAACTAAGCGACTTTTTGGGGTCCAAAACGTTAGCACATATGGGTTCGTAAAGCTGGCCATGATAACTCTCACAGGGGTTTAGACGTTGAACCAAACCTAGGCCTATAAGTGAAGTGAACGGGCACTCTAGTTTTCTGGAAACTTGATGGCTGATGGGAGCAGATTTGCTGCTTCTGTGTCCAAACGAAATCCGAGAACTAAAGTTGCGTTTTATTGGATTCACTTTTGTTTCGTCAAAGTTTGTAGTTTGGCTCTTGTTTTGTCTTACGTGCGTTTTATTGAGTTCTTGTTTCCGAAAAGTCAAACTACACCAAACCACGTCGGCGAGGTAGTTTGTAGTTTGAGATCCGTAGTTTCAGGTTCCAAAGTACAGCATATGGAATGGACAAATAAAACGGCTTTTAAGCGAAACTACGCCGAAATTACATAAAAAAAAACGCAACTTTAGTGGAACATACGATTCAGAGTAATTTTGTGATACTCCTCAGAAACCAAACGGGTTCATGGGCCCTAGAAAGTGCTCGAATTCGACTGAAACTTGCCCAAGATGTTCTGTTTATCCGCTTCCGAGAACAGGTGCTGCAAGGAGGTCTTGGAAATATTAGTGAGCGAAAGCGAACACAGAGAAGGAAAACTGTCCGTCCACAGACATTCTCAGTTCCGGAATAAAGAGTGAGTGAATACGGAGAAGAAAAACTGTCCAGCAAGCACTGAACATCGAAGGTTAGAGATGTCGACCGACCACTAACGGTTATGATTCAACGCTCGGATAAATAAGAAAGGCAACTCGAAGTGTTAAGTGCAGTTTCCATGCGATTTTGCCAATGTCGACCGACTTACGCCAGAATAAGTGCCCGAAATGCAACGAGTCTCTACGTGCTGGCAAGCGAGAAACAGCAGATGACATCCGACAATGATGCTCATACTCGTCTCGCGCGAGTCCAACGAATTCGCTCAAACTTGGGGAATCGAACTCAAGACCCCAAGCCCAGTGTCTACCAAGGCAAATGGACTTATTGGAAAATCTGTACAAACCTGTAAAAAAATCCTGTCAAAAGCGATAACGACCCGTACATAGCTCTCCTAGAGTATCGTAACAGCTAACAGCCCGGTGGATAACTTGGCCTCGCCCGCACAGCTACTGCAGAGTGCAGAGTCGACAGCTGAGATCCTCCCTATCCACAACGTATCAGCACCTGAAACCAATGGTCGTCACCAAGTCGGAACATCATGCAGAGACGTCAGAAAACCCATCATGACAAATCTGCGAAACTCTTTCCTGAACTTGAAGAAGGAGACACCGTTTTCGTCCAACGAAAACCGAACGACACATATGGACAAAGGTGAAGATAGCCGCACTTCATAGCAACCCGTGGTCCTACATCGTCGAAACAACGGATGGACCAAGACGAAGAAGGAACAGGATCGATATATCGAGACGACCAACTCCACACCGCCACCCACCCACTAGTGACATCTCCGGCCACGGTGCTGAGGATGCGCCGACACTTCACCCTGAAAGTGAGCAGAGAACAGAAATCGTCTTCAGCGAAAGTGAGAAAATCCCAGGACTACCCCCCCCCCCCCCTACGATAATCAGGGCGTCCTCGACGGAGCTTACGTCAGCCGACCCTACCTCAGTAGGGCCTATCGCGGTAGACACCACACCTGTCAGGGGCACCACCTACTCGCGGTGGTGACCACCAACTTTATACCGCGACGCACCAGAAGCGGACGTGTCGTAAAGCTCCCAACGCGACTCAACATGTGACCTCGCAAGCACTATCTTCAAAAGAAAAAGGAAGATGTAGTATTTGCTTGCTTACAAATTGCTTAGTGTGCAGAATTGCTTATTTACTCCCAGGTTGTTGTTGCTATTTTATAGGTGTTTGGGTTTTGAATAAATAGACAACCCGAAATTTACAGGTGTAGTAATTAATATTCCAATGCTATGGTTGCAAGCTGTTACTTGGAAGCTCATTATCTTAGGGGATAGATGGTAGCCTGCAGGCTCAGGTTTCTCGCCTGTGCCATGCATCAGTTCCAAAAAAAAGTATGGTTATAAGCTTGAAAAGGATAATGATTTAAAAAAAGCCAGTGAACATGCTAAGACTGGACAGTGAATTTATCTTTGGGTAACGAGGCTGCAGGTTGTGAGTGATAGAAAAAACCTTATTTTGTTTTAGGAATATTTGTTGAAAATGTCTTCAATCAGACGACAGGATCAGAGGTGGAACTTGTTTGCAACCAGCTCGTATCCAGAGTCTTGGAGAAAATTTTACCATATGCAAACCCAGAAGTGTTTCAGCGGTTTGCCGATGCCCTCAGCACAGAACTCAGAATTATTTCAACTGATCCCTTTGCAAGCCATGTCCTCGAAAAGATGATGAAACTTGCCAGCGAGTTCATTGATCGCTCCAAGTTAGTTAAGGTTGGAGCCTCATTTTATTCTTTTCTTCTCTTAGGATCAGAATCAGTTATTACTCCCTGAAGCGTGTTCAAACTGTTGCAGTTCAGATTTTCAGGCTCTGTTGCAGTATACAGTGAAGTCATAGATTTGAATAATACTCACATAGTGTGGCTGCTAGTAGACCTACAGATAGGAAAAGATTAAATGATTCCGAGATAATTCCGAGCAGGATTTGGAGAAAACTGATTGCCAGTGTTCCTCTCGGACCGACGCACGGAAGACGGGAGGGGACGGGGGAATAGACGACCCATCTGGCGACCACACATTATCTTTGCTCCAAAAATTTTTGAAAGAGTATTTCTGCTGTCAGTTAATTTAGAAACGTCCAGTTTAATGAGAGCCTCTTCAAATGAAATATTATGATCACCCAGAATCATTCTCACTGCTCTTTTTTGGACATTTCTAAGCGATCAGAGAGCTCTGCAGAAAGAGAATAATGCAAAACCGGTGAAGCATATTCTAAATAAGGACTTATTCAAGTTTTAGGAATAACAGAAGAGGCATTTAGAAGTAGGACTTGGTCAAATTTCAGTCAACGAACTCGGATCCCGACCCCAAGTTGGACTTCGTCAAATTTCAGTCAACGAACTGGGAAAAGAGCGTGTTCCACCCTACTTATCGCAGTTACCACGCATGACGTCACGAAGTTCTGGCTTTTTGCCGTCAAGGCTGGAAAGATTTTTCTATTTTCCAGCAGAATATCATGCCACGGGCGAATCCGACCAATCACGTTGCAGAGATGCGTAGTTACCAAGCTTGCTACGCTCCAGAGTATCGTAAGCAAAAAGTTACTATTAGTTCCTGTTTAGAGAAGGTTGGAAGGGTCAGCGTAGTAACTTTTTGCAAGGTTGGAACGAAAATGGTTACTGATAGTTACTATTGGTAGAAGGGTGGAACACGCACAAACTACCTAAATCTAATATACCCCTCTCATCTAAATTTGATCTTTCATATCCAATAATGATATAGGCTAAACTCTGGAGCAGCAAGATCAAGTAGGGTTAATTTTTGTCATTTAAATTCTATATTGGAAGCTGAACAACCTTCTTTTGCTCTGTAGGCTGCTGTTATTCCTGCACCTGACGAACCCAAGAAGAAAAAGAAGAAATCTGATGAGCCAGAAACTGTAATGAAGACTGATGAACACCTAAACGACGAGAAACATCTAGCCTACTGTACAGAATGGCTTCTAAAAGTCTCCCGCTTTGCTATGAACAACATGGAGGAATTCGTGACTGACACATATGCTAGCCACGTTGTGAGGACCATGCTACAGTGTGTGAGTGGTGTGAATGTGACGGCCGAGATTTCCAAAAGCAAAAAGTCACGTGACCAGTCGGATGAATCTGAGAAAACCGAAGTAGGCATCAAGACCAGGGATAAAGTCTTTCTAGAAATCATGCAGGAGTTTACCAGTCGTATTATGTCCTGGCCGCAGTTTGGAGGTAGGAAAAATTTCCCTTCCCTTTTACCCTATAGGCTAACCTGGTACTAAAAAAACACACCGTTTAGCGGTGGCCGTAGGCCTTGTTCTTCCCAACTCATCGTAGAACTACTTTATAAGCGTGTGGATGAACGCAGGGATGCCCTCTATGAACAAGGTGGGATAGGGAGGGCCACGCCGCTCCCCTTATGCAGAAGAGTGCTTCAGGAAGCCCTGTGATGAATGTGTTTCAATCTGCTACAGGAGATGGGCGAATCCGGGTTCGGATTCGAATCCAGTATTCATTCCTTTGGCTGGATTCGAATCTTCTGCTTGTCTGGCTGGATTCGGATTCCAAACCCTCGGTCTTACGAATCCGCTCAAATTTCTAGTCTACATCCTTCAGGTTTTCCTTTTCCCAATTTTTGCATAAATATTCTTTGAGCCCAAGCTGACTTTGAAACATTTATTCAAACAATGTTTACAACGGATACGTCAGCTATGATTTTTCATCAGCGATATTTCGGCCCTTCTTGGCAAGGGTCCTCGTCAGGCTGTCGATCCTCTAGATCAACTGCGGGAAAGTAATCAAACCTGTAATCTTACAGATTTCTTAATCTTACAGATTACAGATTATATACAGATTTCTTAATCTTACAGATTACAGATTACAGGTTTGATTACTTCCCCGCAGTTGATCTAGAGGATTGACAGCCTGACGAGGACCCTTGCCAAGAAGGGCCGAAATATCGCTGATGAAAAATCATAGCTGACGTATCCGTTGTAAACATTGTTTGAATCAATTTTTGCACAGTGGGCTTAGGGATTCCAGCTTTTTATTCTCCACCACCAACCATCCTCCGTAATCTATCACGTTATATGACTATCTGGATATCAATGATTTTTGTCAGCTCTGATTTTTAAACTATATTTTGTTAAGGTCGGATTCGAATCCTCCGCATGAAATGGTGGACTCGGATTGGGAATAGGATTTGTACCTATCCCTGGGTTCATGTTCGGGTTCGCCCATCTCTGCCTGCTACCAGTACTTATTAACGGCTACCACCATCGTTCCATTGTCTATATCCCGTCCTGCAAATTTCAACGATTCCGGTGCGGCCTTGAAAAGCCATGCGCCGACGGATCTGGTTGTGCTCTGATTACTTTAGAAACTGTAGGCTTCCTAAATGCGCCGTTTAATGAGGCGGGACAACAAGTTTACAAGACTACTTAAAACCCACCCCCTATTAATTTAAAATATTAGATGTTAGGACCGTTGACGTCACCGAGGGAAAGTGGAAGCGTGGTCACCTGGCCAAATCATATTGGACAGGAAGAACGGAAAAAGTACTACGCGGCAAAAAAAACACAAAAAAACACGTATGATGTAGGGGTCCTAAAAAGTTGGCGTAATTAGAGGCGTTTTTCAGTGCTATAGAAATAGTTTGTGGGTCGATTGTGGCCCAAAAAGAGTGTTTCTACGTTGTGTTTTGCGGCCCACGACTGTGTTTCCGCGACCAATAAGATTTTCCTGGCTTGCTTTGTGGCTCAGATTCGACAAGCAACTGGCGAGGTGATTGTCGATTTTGTGGCTCGATTCTGGCGGGAAATTCAGATTAAGCAGCAAAATAGTGTCTAAACAATAAAGTTAACTACTTTTCCAAGCACATAGACTTAAAACTGTGGATCCTTTTTGCACATAATGGTAAGGATATAATCCTGGAGCTCTATTTATTGAGGTTTTACTGAATTTTATTTTGTTTTTTCAGAGATTTGAAATTTCCGCCAAAAGAATGGACAAAACGGCGTTTCCGCGAGTTTCAACTCGTGGCTCGACTGTGTGGCACACAATCATGTTTCCGCGACGAACACCCAGAAGTTTGTGGCCCACAATTGTATCGCGGATAAAGGCCTTAGGTTAGATCATCCTGGAAATGAATCCGGTTTCTGAATTATTGTGTTTCAGATCTTGCCTATTCCGAAGCATCGGCAGCTACAATCCAGACGCTTCTTCTTGTTTTGGCGGGAAGTAATGGCCTACTACTTCCTCCCCTCTTAGACTTGCTTTGGTCCCGTAGCTTCTTTCCAGAAGACGATTCGACTACTGGAGACGATCTTCCGCAAGTTTTCCAGGTTAGTAACAGTGTTGCACACTGATACAGTTTTTAGAGCTTCTAAAGATCGGAAAAAATGTGTTTCAGTTCAATTCAGTTCGCTTTCTTTTTCCAAAAATTCTTCGTTGAGAAAAATAGCATCGTAAATGTCAATGTTTGTCGCATGATGTCCTGATGGGTTTAATGTGCAAATAGATCATAAATCATTCATTCACAGTCACAGAGATACACTTATATGAGAGTACATAGCATTTTTTTTGTAAATTTGCATAATACTTAGTACGATTTAAATACAGTTTGGTATCGTAAACGAAATGATACTAACGCATACATTATATGCAAATTTGCTCGTGTTACGGTCAATTGGGTCAATTCGATCAACAATTTTCGCGAGGGTTCTTTGTCGTACAAGAGAACAATGCTAGTGTCAAAAATAAGGGCTAGGATTTTCAACTATAAATAAAACAATGCATGAGTTAAAAACAATATAGTAATCAAATCAAATCAAATCATTTAATGTAAACAAGATACAGTCTCTCATAGGCATAGCCCAAATATGGTATCTTTTAGTCAAACAGTTAATACAAGAAAGATTTGTCAACGAGAAAAACAAAAAGAATAGGATAAAACGCACAAGTTACGAATTGTTAAAAGTACGAACAAAACTCGGCACAAAGCTTCGAGAATAACGCTGTGACCTGGAGTAAACCGGTGTCAGTTTTGGAACTTTCGCAATGTAAAATCAATGTAATGTAAATTCGTAATGTAAAATCAAACAGAGTTAAAAACTATGGGTAAAATATGGACTGAATAGTTTCAAATAAGGCAAATAATGTTTAGTACTACTTGAAGTACACAAGTACAATTTGACGACCATTATAAAGTAAAAAATTATACTAAATTAACGTCTGGACAGCAGCGTTCCTCGAACTAACAGTAAGCAGTCGTAACACAAAACGTGTTCTGGCGAAGAAAACTTCTTACTTCAGCTTCCAACGAAGTTGAACTTTTCTGCCTCCATTGGCAAGACTGGTTAGTAGGAACCTCCACTGACCAGTAAATAAAAACCCTACAAATAGATTCGATAATCATCCACTGGACCTCCACAACAGTTATCTCTCTCGTTCCTGTCGCAGTCTTGAACTAGTCTAAAAATTCAGCGTCTAAGATGTCAGAGACAACGTCCGCTTCTCTCCTACGCACATCACGTCATCCAGCTCGTCATCTCCTGGTATTCTGGGGGGATTCTTAGGCCCAATTAGAAATTAAGTCTAACTGTGTTCATTGTTGATTTTTGTTTTCCTTGTTAAGCCTACTCCGCAGTTCCATTAGGCATTTGGCGGGATATAAATAAAATAGGCCACATGTATGTGTATAACATAAGACAAATGACGAACTAGGCCGGCTATTGTAAGGGGAGAGTAAGTTTGGCTGTTCATTTAACAATGGATTTGATTCGTTAATAAAACGTTTTGAGCTTACTCTGATGGTAGAGACGATGATTTTATTTTTAACCCATCTTTAGCTCATATAGCTCACAAATACACTAAATAAAATCTAACTTAAAACTTCGACTCTTTCCTAAAATCGTTACTTTTGACACATGCTTGTTTACGCTTGGTTCTCCTATATCCGACTTGGAAATTAATTAACAGTGGATGCTGCTTTCGGAATTGCGGCCATAGATGGCGTGAAAGTACAACACGATAACGAATAATCTATATGACTGTCCGAAGTCACCAAACTTCACCAAAACGAATCGTCGAAATTGATTCCGATACTATGTAAATCAATCAATAACGTTTGCCGTGGTGACGCGCTGAGGTTCAGGGTCTCAGAATAATACTGTTGATGACTATATCTCCTTGCCGATACAAAATCTCCGGCCTCTCCGGGTAGCTAGCGGAAGAAAGGAAGAAGTGGTGTCACACCTGCTCCTAAAGATCGCCGTGATTGCTTGACACAGGATTTGAGTCCTGAGTTTGAGTCGTTACGGACACGCTTACTCCTTCTTCCTGAGGATCACTGGCGTGTTTTGGACTTAGTCATATAGAGTATATATATCGATCACTGTGGGCCGTCAGGGATACGAGCTCGTTAGCTCGCTTCTAGCTCTACGCTAGGTTCACGTCGATTCTTCGTCGGCGCGAAGAGTGTAGCCAGGTTTCCTGATTATCTCTAACTAGGCTTCAAATTCGTACCTTTTTTCCCCCACGCTAGCCGAGTCGGATTTTCTGATTCAAGCTGAAAAGCAATCCTTGCAATTTCTGGACGGGGTATACCCGTGGCTTTTGAAGAACCGAAACTTGTATATTTGATATTTTTTAATAGGGTTATTTTCGGTCGAGAGTGTTTTTGGAAAATGGCAGGATTAACTCTGCAAGGTTGTCCGCCGACGGGGTGAAGAAGCAAATTATTTGAGAAAAATTTTATCATCAAAGATAATCCATGACCGTTTACATATAAACACAGGCAAAATACAATGTGGATAAGGCTGTACCTGCCTCTGATGATGATGATGACATTTTGTCAATGCACTAAACAAGAAAATGGAACTAGCGCAGTGCACAGAAAGAAAGGACATTATAAAAGACACCTGAACAATGAAACCATACTTGAACACACCATGGAGAATGCATTCACAGACATGGCCACGGAGAGCCTTCTTCTCCTGAGCGTGACGTTTTCAAAATAGGGATGTTCGTTTCTGGAGCACATGCAGACTCCAAAACAAAAAGTGCAATTCATTCAAATCTTATACAGCGCTGGCCGGATCGTATTGGAGTTTCTTCTAGATATACGTTTGGGCTTAACTGGTTAAAAAATAATTCAGAAGAAGGGCTGATTGAAGACATTTGTTCGTTTCTAAAATTTTTCGGTACTGAAATAAGGATAGATGCAAACTGGAGCAAAAATCATAGCTTGGAAACACTATTTCGTATTTGGATTGGGTTTTCAGCTGGCAGTGTTAACGGAAGTCTTACAGATAGGGATGATACTTGGTACTCTTCATTCAGGTGTCCTTTAAGCTTTCGACAACGAAGTAAAGACACAGGATGAAACAAACAAGCAAAACACAAAAAGGACTTAATCAGGTCTACAAAAAATGGATTTTTCACAAGAAGTCAAGGTAGTAGGAAACAAATTTTGAGACTGAAAACATGTCGTCCAGGTGCATAGTATTTCATTTTACCTTGTTGACCGTCTCCGCTCCGACTGTTCGTGTGACTGCTCGTGCTGTCACCGTTTACTTAAATGCTGCGAACTGCTGGGTGGTGGCCAAAGCTGTCAAGCACTCTGATTCTATCTACAGTAGGTAATTGAATAGCCGGAGAATTTCCTATCATTCACAAGGCTGATTCTGGGAGCCTTGAAAGCCCACTAGTTTATACGATGGCCATCCTAGCGGCATCGGCAGAAATCCCATTTGCTTACTCGAGCAGTTTTGACGTACTGTCAGTTTTGGAAACCGAAGCGAATTGTTACAGATGAAATAATGAGCGTTTCGTTTACTCTTCAAACCTATCTGTTAGACAGGCGATATGGAGCGTGTTGCACCCTTCTAACAATAGTAACTATTAGTTAATATTTTCGTTCCAACCTCCTGAAAAGTTACTACGCTGACCGTTCCAACCTTCTAAGACTAAGACCAACCTTCTTGACTAAGAGCGTGTTCCATCCTACTTACCGTAGTTACTACGCATGACGTCACGAATTCTGGCTTTTTCCGTCAAGGCTGGAACGACTTTTCTATTTTCCTGCAAAATATCATACCACGGGCGAATCCAACCAATCACGATTCAGAGATCCGTAGTCACCACGCTTACTACGCTCCCGAGCGTGGTAAGCAAATAGTTACTATTAGTTACTATTTCGAGAAGGTTGGAACGGTCAGCGTAGTAACTTTTGGTGAGGTTGGAACGGAAATAGTAACTAATAGTTACTATTGGTACGAGGGTGGAACACGCTCTAAGTCCAAAATACGGCAGTGATTCTCAGGAAGAAGGAGTGAACGTGTCCTTAACGACTCAAACTCAATGACTCAAATCCTGAGCCAGCGCAGCTGCGAAACCGTTTCTTCCGTTCTTCCGCAGGTATCCGGAGATTCTGCATCGGAAGGGAGAGATAGTCATCAATTTTATTTGCTTGCCATGCTCGCGTGGTAACTACGCATCTCTGTAACGTGATTGGTCAGATTCGCCCGTGGCACGATATTCTGCTGGAAAATAGAAAAATTGTTCCAGCCTTGATGGCAGAAAAGCCAGAATTCGTGACTTCATGCGTAGTAACTACGGTATGTAGGGTGGAGCACGCTCATGGTAGCGTCGACTGGTGAGGGAAATAGTCGGGGTGGGGGGGGGGGGGGGGGGGGCGGGGTGATTCCTTGCGTAGACAAATAAAACGTTGTGCATCAGATTTTTCAGTGAAAAATTGAAGTTTTTGAACCTACTAATGATGAAGTAAAACCTACTAATGATGATTAAAAACTTACTAAAAGATGAAAGAAATTAAATTTGGCAGAAGAAACCGAAAAAGGATACGCATCCAGCGTGATATGTTCTCCCGCAGGCGTGAAAGATACGCTACGCAAACTGTACGCAAGGCAAGATAAACGCATTCGAGAAGAATCGCAACGACGCGTCAATTTCAAAGCGGCTTTACTGTCCAAGTGAAATACTCATGATGACTATCTCTCCTTGCCGATGTAAAATCTCCGGCCTCTCCGGGTATCTAGCGGAAGAAAGGCAGAAGTGGTGTCACAGCTTGTCCCAAACATCGGGGTCATTGATCGACGAAGGATTTGAGTCGTTGAGTTTGAGTCGTACGGACACGCCTACTCCTTCTTCCTGAGAATCTCCTTCTTCCTCATATAGAGTATTGTCATAACATTGACGCAACGATGCGCAATATCAACAAAGACTGGTCAACCCACTACCCCTGCTGACGTTAGGTTGTGTTTTTCCTTACAGACACATAGGGTTCATTTCTTCCACAGGTCAGTTCGTCTGCAACATCTATCACTACGCTGGCAGTTGTGGGCAAACTGACGTGCGGTTTGGGGAAAAACCTAACATTTGAAGGCTCACAGCACCCTATAAATACTTCCGAATATTCTATATGATTACACGCCCGTGATTCTCAGGAAGAAGGAGTAAACGTGTCGGTAATGACTCAAACTCAACGACACAAATCCTGAGTCAGCGCAGCTGTGACACCGTTTCTTCCTTTCTTCCGCAGGTACTGGAGATTCTGCATCGGCAGGGAGATATAGTCATCAAGAGTATATAGGTGAAAAGGTAAAGGTATCAGCACTAGCCTTGACAGGCGAAGCTGGCGGTGCTGATCTCCGACTCTCGGCCCTCAGCCAGGAAGTGCAGTGGGGGGTTAGGGGCCAGCCATCCTGTGCTTTCACACAGCCTTCCTGTCACCTTCCCCGGATCTCTCCAGGTACCCATTTGAAGCTGGGTGGACTGTGGCTTGTCTTACAGGGTTACGCCACTAACCCCCGTCCCAAACCAAACAGTAGGCACTACTGAGACTCGAACAAGCGACCATTCACTTGTGACCACGGACCAAGAGTATATAGGAACGCACTGTGGTTAAAAGCTGAGAAACCAGTCATTGTGCTGTCCTCTGCGAGGAGTGACGAAATCAGATTTGGCACATATTTCATCATTCAAAACCATAAATTAGGATGTCATGGCTAGCAGGCAAGGATTTTTGCGGTGGTTAGAAAGCTTTCAAGAAACCCGACTGAGTATGATAGTAATGACTTAAACGTTAATGCGAAATGAATGTCTTGATTGCGGTAATGGGATTATTTTTTCAGCATGTGATATAGTGACGTACTTAGGGATCCCATATGCATCGTCAGCTAAGGTTTCTCAGTCTATAATTGTCAATCATATACAAGAAAGAATTCGCAAGGCATTTGGCCTCTTAATTCGTTTTCGTGGGCGATACAGGAAAGACGTCCTCAGGTCATTGTTCACCGTTGTTGCTTTACCTCATGTTCTTTTTTCTGCAACAATCGTAGAAAATTTTCGAATTTGCGACATATCTGCTATTAAAATTTCATATTTCAAATTTTCCAAATTTCTCCTTGGGTTCCCCATTTCTTTCAGTAATTCGCAGTTGGTTTCCAATTTTAACGTAAAAAACCCAGTTCTAACTTTGAGGAAAAAGATGACCAACTTTTATAAAAAAGCTTTGGCAGCTCTCCAAAC
Source organism: Branchinecta lynchi (assembly GCA_023053575.1). NCBI lineage: Eukaryota > Metazoa > Arthropoda > Branchiopoda > Anostraca > Branchinectidae > Branchinecta > Branchinecta lynchi. The sequence goes on along the minus strand of JAKZAP010000017.1, from coordinate 11,993,601 downwards.
CCACAACCTGTACCCATTTTTTAAAAAGTGAATAAATTTGTGCGTACACAATTGTAACTTAGTTGTCGACATCGTGTGTATTTTTTATAGTATTTATGTGTTAATGAATGGACCAGATATGCATAGTTCTTTTTTATACATTGTTTTGTACTCCTCAGTTCTGAGGGAAATAAATGAATAAATAAATAAATAAATAGTATTTTAGGACAAGATAATTAATAACTAAAACAAACACAAATACCAAAACGAGAATTTACGACAACAGACATATAGGGAAAGAAGAAAAAGAAAAGAAAAAGGTTTGCGGCAATGGTCTGATCTTCCTCCGAGCACAAACAAAAATGAGTCAAATAAAATAAAATCTGACAGAAGACATATATGTCACATGAAGAATATATAAATATAGGGTAAAAATCAATAAATATTCTTTGAGCCCAAGCTGACTTTGAAACATTTATTCAAACAATGTTTACAACGGATGCGTCAGCTATGATTCTTCGTCAGCGATATTTCGGCCCTTCTTGGCAAGGGTCCTGATTATTACAGGTTTGTTTCCTTTCCCCAAAGTTGAACCAGAGGATTGACAGCCTGACGAGGACCCTTGCCAAGAAGGGCCGAAATATCGCTGACGAAGAATCATAGCTGACGCATCCGTTGTAAACATTGTTTGGGTAAAAATCACCCTAAAAAATAGGGTGGGATCTAGACTCCGAGCCTGTTCCACTCTACTTACCGTAGTTACTACGCATGACGTCGCGAATTCTGGCTTTTTGTCGCCAAGGCTGGGACACATTTTTCTATTTTCACCAGAATATCTTGCCACGGGCGAATCTAGCCAATCACATTACAGAGATTCGTAGTTACCAAGCTTACTGCGCTCGCGAGCTTGGTAAGCAAATAGCTACTATTTCAAGAAGGCTGGAACGGTGAGCGCAGTTAGCTTTTCAGGAGGTAGGAAAGGCAATAGTAAATAATAGTTACTATTGTTAGAAGGGTGGAACACGCTCTCCGTATTCTTGATTTCATTTCTTGCAGGATCCCTGTGCTCAAAGAACTCTTGAGATAGCACTATCGGTTTCGTCGATTAGTTTCTTCACGAATGCATACGAAAAGCTGTTCAAAGGAAGGATGATGACGTTATGCGAGCAAGATTCCAAGTTTGCAGTGATTGGGCTGCTCAGTAGCTGTAATGACAAGGAACGGGTGAGTACAGTAAGATGATGGAATAGATTAAATATCTTAAATTGCAGCATGGAGCAATGGAAGGATATTCTGTCCTGTAGCATTGCCCAGCAGTTGGAATGAAAGGATGATTTAATCCGTAATATCTTTAAATACATAAAAAATAGTTATGTCAGTTCGGATAAGAACACTTTAAGCACTATCAATCAACTCCAGAGGTATATATTACTTATCTGATGAAATTAAAAGTTCATCCTAAATTGCCGTCTCCTTCAGATCGGAAATGTGATTGGCTAGAATCTCTGACTCCAGGGGATTTCATTCCAGCCTTCATTCCTTTTTTCACCGCTCCTGGTCAAATGAGACTTTGAATAATATTAGTGATATTTCATGTTTCAGCTAGTTGGCTAAAAATGAAATAGTCGTGTCCAAAATGAAATCTCAGCACCAGCTTAAATGTCAGCAGTTATAAAAGCACGACTCTTACTAGAAATGACCTTTTCCCTATGAAATGGATGCCAAAAAACTTTCGAAAATACCTTTACTTTCCACCTGAAACTAACGATTCTCTTGTTAGCGGTTGTTGACTAAGTTTAGCCTTCCTGCTCTGCGACGCGGCTGGGCGCAAAACATTTGGAAACTGAACGTGCCTTGGTTAATTTTAAAAATTAAAAATTAAAAATTAAAAATTCGTAGTTACGAAACGAGACAATGGAGAAAGCTGTAGGGATTTTAGAAGCTTGTAATTCCATATGAGAGCTAAGTATATTATAAAAGGCAGAATAAGTAAGAGGTGTCCTTTAAGAAGTAAATCATCCCAATCACGTGCAGTTGCTAGAACCTTCGTTTATTTTATCGACGGCTCGTATTTCTAGCTTGAGTCTGAAGAGGACCCTTGCCAAGAAGGGCCGAAATACGCTAGAATAAATATCAGCTGATTAATCCGTTTGGGGCCGCCCAATAGAATAGTATTATAGAATTTATTTATTTTTTATTTATTTATTTATTTATGACCCGCTTTTTGCGTAACAGCGGAGTATAAAATTGTAGTTAGATCGGTTGTTAGTTGACCTATAAGGTCCAGCCTTTTGCGGATTTGTGTAAATTTTTAAGTAAGTATTTCAATAAATGAACCTGAATCTGAAGAGAGAGAAGCTTCGGCTTAATGTCTTTTTTCTATTAATAAACAAATAAATAAAAATATATTAACAAAAAAAGCTCGAGGGCCATGGCAATAAATACTGTACAAATACACTCTTATTCTGAAAGTCTCGCTCTGTGCTCCATCGCAAGCCTCAAAAAACGGCCAAGTTTTTTCATAGTAAAAAAACATTCATCCTTCATCATCCTTACCATCCATTATTATATTCTCTCTCACGAATACCTCCCTTCTTCACCAGATGAACTACACTTTCATCCTCATCACCGCACATAGGACAAGAGTAAGGACCAATTCCCTCTTTTGCTTTACCAATTAATTTTCGCCTTCAAGTGGTAACCTATCAGCCCTCATTTCAATAATATACTTAATTTCTTCCTTACTTAAACCTTCTTTGAAAATAATTCCTTCGCCCCAAGTCTATTTGGCTGCCTACAAAAAACGCAGAGATACTGGAATACCTTTCTGAAATTGCCAAGTGTGGATTTCTTGGTCTTGTAACCTAGTACTGACCATTTTCCTATTAGCCCCCCCCCCCCATTCAAGTATTAATCCATACCACACTCCCGTAGAATTTGTCTAACTAACTGGGGCCTTTCTGATTAACCGATCAGCATTTGGTGAATCGTCCTTTAAGGCCTGAAGTTTTTCGTAGAGCGTGCTCCACCCGTCTAACAATGGTAACTACGTTCCAACCTCGTAAATAGTTACCACACAGAACGTTCCAACCTTCTCAAAATAGTAACTATTTGCTTACCATGCTCTGGAGCGTAGTAAGCGTGGTAACTACGCATCTCTGTAACGAGATTGATATTCTGCTGGAAAATAGAAAAATCGTTCCAGCCTTAACAGCAAAAGTCATAATTCATGACGTCATGCGTAGTAACTACGGTAATGTAGGGTGGAACATGTTCATAGTCAGCTTGGTCCCAATTTATATTCACCATCACCTCTTTCAGCTTAACGACATCTTGGAAGAGTTGGAACCGAAGCTAAAAGATCTTCTCGCTATAAACGCTGGTGGCGTTATTGTGGCCCTAGCAAAAACATGCAAAAGGATTGGAGCCAACCAGACAAAACTGTTAACGGTAAGTAGGCCCTTCGTATGTTTTAAAATGACGTCGTGGACAAAAAACACCAATATGCGGAAAGGTTGGAAGCTTACAGAGAAAAATTTGTGTGGTTAGGACTTATTAGAAGAGTTGTTTCTTCGTTTTTTATTTGTTTTATATGTCATCTGCTTTAAGCAGTATATATATCATATTATGGTTGATATAAGGGCTAGAGACGCCGAAGAAGTAGACCTCGTACGAGATAGATAGATAAAGAACTATGGTCATATCGTGTGAAAAAATCGTACTGCGGACAGACCGTCATGGTCGAGTCTCATCAGACTCGAATTCCTGCCAGGATTTTTGGCACCATAATCGGTTCCGTATGGAAAAGTGGAGATTGTTCTAGCTTCATAATGAAGGTGAAGAACGATTGTTCTGGGAAAACCTGATCGTCTGTTCGAAGCATTACTGGGGTGGCCGCTTGTTCCTTAAACACTTGCTCCGGATTTAAATTTCATTTATCCGACCAAATTTAGACCCTATTTGGCATTTTGGCCTTACGGTCGAATTCCAAAAGCTCAACATCCAGCATGCATTGTATCGATAATTAATTATTAATTAAAGATAAAATTTAAAAGGGTCTAAGATTAATATAGTGAGTTAAATCTAACCGCCAACGAAAGTCCACGATTCGAAAGTCTTCGAAGAGTTAAATATTTTCCCCACCGCTCGACGCTACCTAGATTAATCAGCATAAGAATTCGGATTAGAACACCCAAGTGGGGTGTTCAACACAGTTTATTTCACGCAGCTTTTGACGGTTCTCAGTAGACCAGCACCCACGGTACATCGCATGTAAGGCAATCCCGGAAAAGGCAGTCAGGGCACTTTCCCCTAGGCTTTGGAAAATTAGAAGACCCGCCGTTCGAGTATGTAAGCATAGTGAGAGGCGAAAAAGTCCTCATAGGCCGATTCAAGTCCATGTTCCCGACGATAACGAGTGTGGTCAAGAGGTTGAGAGGTCTTGGTTAGCACGGGGAAAGGAGCTTGACAATTATGAAGGAGTACAACTATATTTCCGACCATGGTAATAGAAGATGCAAACCAAAAGGTCACCTAAAGTTCGTCTGTCTCAGCGAAAGGCCATACTGGGATGCGGTTCTTCGACTACTACATAAGGCGCTTCTTTCGCTATGGTCCAAGCGTCTATTAGCTCATCAACCGCTGTGCTGGCAAGAACAGTTCCACTCTTGTAATAAGTGTTATCCAGACTTCTGATGTTGCAGTATATTACACGGGCGAAGAGATTTGTTTTTTCGGCTGGATATAGATAGATAGATAGATACTTTTAGTGATCCAACTCGTAGCGCCGACATGGCACTAAATACGTCGACCATTACATTTAAACACTTGAGCACTTGAATATATACAATTATTACATAAAAGAAAATAGATCATAGGGAATTCACTTGTTTTTTGTTAATCTTCTCAGTGAAATATGGTAAAAAGGAATTCTAATACCGGTTTGTGCAACATTTAACTGGCACAAGGAGATTTTGATGGCGCGTCCGTCCTGTCACTGGTGCTAGATCGGGCAGAATATCTTTTATGTTTTTCAGTGGCAAGGATTGATCGACCAAAACGTAAAATTAAGTTTTCCGGACGGACATGGAGTGGCTCAAGTCTTAATAGGAGGAGGGAAGCTTCGTAACCATTGTATTTCAGTCCTAGCATAATGCGGCACGCTCTGATTTGCAGTGATACAATCTATTCGTTATGTTGTATGCTTCTTTGCACAAAGGGTCCCCAAACTGGGCAGGCATACTAAAGTCACATAATCACTATGTCACATAAACCAACTTCATAGATTCTACGCCGAAACCAAATCGCTTCATTGTCGTGATGGATATGAGTCGGAACCCGTTCCACTCCTGCCCGGGAAAAGTCTTGATCTTTGAAATATGTCTATCTTTTAGGCTTTATTCAACGTCTTTGACTGCGGTGAGACCGAGGAGACGCAGGCAAAGTTGGTTCCGCTACTGATTCGACTTCAGACTGCAAGAGAGCCGAGTGAAGGGTCAAAGACCTCATTTGCAGGGTCACAGCTTGTGCAGACGCTTCTCCATTTTAGTAAGCCGATCAAGGTATGCTTTCGAAATGCTCTTATAATCTTTGCGGAAATACGTGCGGATATATATCTAAGTCCATCTCTATTCCTAGACTTCTTAACTTTAATCCGATGTGCATCTTTTGCTTTTGTACAAGGCCACCCTCAGTCATCAGATATTCCCATCCAAATAGCAACTGGTTTCGAGGAAGAAAAATAACACAAATTAGTGAAGACATAGGAATTGTTCGTAAGATATAAAAAGGTATTATCCACCTCGACAAAATGTTAGTTTTTGTTCGACAAAACACAAGTCTGGGTCTCTAAAACGGTACTCCTAACAAGAATGAGTGAATTAGAGATTACCACAGAGTAAAAGTGAACGCTCTGTTAACGGTTCTGTTCGAAAATAAATGCTAACAGTTCACTTTCCCTTAATCTCAGTTGATATTGGAATAACCGTCTCGACGGCCTTAAAAAAAATATCAACCTCGCTCCGCTCGGTAAATATTTTTGTACCGTAACCTACCTTGACTCGGATAGGTTATTGACAACGGCCGTCTCGATGTTATTTTCTGAAATCAAGCTCGATTTTATTCCTACTCCGCTGTTACGCAAAAAGCGGGTCATAAATAAATAAAAATAAATAGATGTCGGTAGTTAGCCTTTAATAGTATATCCATAGGGACATAAAAACACGTGCAAGTTACTCGTTGGTTGTTAGCGACGGCTCTTCGTGCGATTTAACAGCTAATAAACTTATAAAACATTTAGGAAATAATTTTGAAATATCCACAGTTTTTCTATTTTTTGTATGCAGTATACTAATTAATTCAGTATACCAGAGCAAGGAATTGAAGCAGTGTGGGAAGTATGGTGGGGTACTTAAGGTACCGGTTGGTTGGATGTGTGTTTCTCTTAGCTTGGTGTTTGTCCGGTTGGTTTTTATTTGTAATCCTTTGTTTTCGCTCTATGGAGGTCAGAGGCCAGGAACTTACGTCAGAAGTCCACTTTCAGAATTTGCCGTCTGTCCGAGACAGAGCAAAATAACTATAGGGAGTAGCGCCAGGACTTAAAAAAGTGACACACCCTCGAATAGCAGCGACACTAGCATCACTAGTGATAGAGAACGTCCCTACTGAAACTCATTCAGTCGTACACCAGCGCTGGCTCCTTTAACTCAAAATTTTGGTCACAGCACAAAAAAAAAAGATAAGACCTCCCCTGTTTCTTCGATTTGTGCAGACCGCATCTTAGCTTTCTTAGAAATTTCTAAACCCGCAAGTTTGTTTTGCTTTTCAAACAAGCACAGTGGGCGGCGCTACAAATATGGCCGGAATCTTAAGCATTGAAAGCATAGGTCTTGCCGCTACTCCCTAGTGTTATTTTTCTCTGGTCAGAGATAGTAGAGTCCAAGTAGCTTGACCAGTCCGTCCTAATACTACGTTGGGCCAAAGACGCGTCGCTAGCCGAAATATTTGTATGGGGGGGGGGGGGGGCTATGACTGTCTGACTATGATCTCATTTTTTCGCGCCGTCTAATTTTTTTTTCACCGAGTGGTCGACAGCAATGGTTGTGGTTAGGCATGGGCACTGCTCTGTTTTGTCATTCAAACAAAAACAGGCATAACTCACAGAAAGAAAACAGGAAACTTGAAAACAGATCAGGTTTGTTGTAAGAGAATAATGTCTTTGGAAACAGAAACAGCTGTGTAAAACTGGTGTTTGTCGATTATTTGATTTTCCGTATTTTTTTTTTTCTAGTTAAGTTCTTTGTGTTTACTATCCTGCGAAGATTGTTCAGACGGAGGTTCTATTTCTTCATCAAGTTGAAGAGTTCTCAAATTTTTGATATAAAACTGATGCGGATGTTGTGATTTTTCAGAGCTATAGCCTTGAGCCTTTTGAAAACTCATCTTTTAAAATCATATTTGACTTGGCTGCACCGATACGTCTTCTAAGCCCTTCTTGGTGATACAGCGTTTCGTTTTAGTTGAGTTTTCATTTATTAAAAATCCACACTCCTGCGGTCGTGGTAGCTAGTTTTTCATTTTCCGGTTTCCACCGGGTTTTTTCTTTCTTTCATAACTCGTGAGCCATGACGTACATTAAGTCGAAACTTGGTGTACTTGTGGGCCTTTGAGTTGTGATTTTTGAGGGTCCTTCCCCCATACTTGAGATTGTTGTTTGTTTTGTTTTTCTGTATATGGCTTAATAGCTTTCAAACACATATATATATATATATGTATATCCACTCGAATCAGGGGCAATTGGACCAGATTCTTGACTACAGTTGGAGATAGGACGATGCAGTTCCTTGTGCCTAAGATCTTGGGGTTCGGTAGTTATTTTTGGAGTTGACCCCCCCCCCCCCCCCCAACATGCCCGTTTATGGGCAACTGGGCCCAAGAGTAAAGTTCATGAACCGTGACAGGTATCGACAGGGATCAAATTGAAACTCGGCAGACTTGTTCGCATTCGGGTCCAAGTTTTTGGGCGTCCCAGCTCCCACATGTACTTGGTTCAGGGGTAATTGGGCCCAGCTTGCCCAATGATTAATGTTCTTAACTTGACAGTAGCTGAATCTGAGATAGGCCACCGGAATTCCTTGTGCTTTTGGATCTTAGGGATGGGAAGACATTTTTGCCCTAAACTACTCTCCCATTTCATGGGAAACTGGGGTGGGTTAATCAGTGATAATTACACATGTCCGATTTGTCTTATTGGTGAGGACGCTGTTGCACACCTCCTAGGGCAGTGCCAGCCGCCAGGAGTCTCCTATACCAGATCAGTTTGGGGGAGGGTTGCTTTTTCCTGGTATATTGACGTCGACCAAAGAGAGCGTTATTAAAATGGTGGTAGAATATGTGATGGGGAACTTAAATAGCATATGGTTTATTAATGTGTAGTAGAATCGTTATGTTTTCAGTGCATTAATATATTTGTATGACGTGCATATAAAAATTTGTGTCTGGCCTATTCGAGGCTAAATAAACACTAATCTATTCTATTCTATTGTCTTAAGAGTTAAGTTTGTGTCCCTTGACTGGTATCACACTCAAATTTGGACCCAAACGCTGGCAAGGGGGCCCAAATTACCCCGTTAGTTAAGGTAGAGGTCAGTGCAGTATCAGTTTATGGCCCCCAAAACCCACCATGTTAGTAGCCAATGGGTGTTTGTCAAATCTTCGGTGTGCATAAAAAGCCCTAGTATGCCCAAACAGTTTTTGTTATCGCGCATCAGGTCGGAAGATAGAAACACTATCACACTACTGATTTCTTTAACAACTATCGTGGTATGGCTAGTTTGCACCAAACGATGTTTGTGGTGCTTAATCGATTTGTAAGCTGGATTAAATTTTCTTAATTTTTCTGTAATTCGCTTTTCGAAATCCGAAAACGTTAGTGACGGGATACCTATGAATTCGGAAAGTTTGTTCGTCAGTATACGGAAAAAAGTTTCATGGAACTAAAAATGTTCCTATCTGGAACAAAATTAGGCCTATGCCAAACTGTTTGAAACACAGCAGATAGCTGCATAACATTATTTATATATTTGATTGACACTCCTTTACTGATGTTATTGCTATTATCAACCTAGGGTCCTATATAACACTTGACAGATAGACCACGAAAACCCTCGAAATCGGGCTATAAATTAATTTTATTTGTCAAGAAATTAAACGCACCGGTCGCCTCCGGATTGGAAAAAATCTTTATAAAAATAATTACTATTTTTCACAAACACGCCTATATTTGGGTGGTGTTTCTAATCTGACGAGAAGAATTAATTAACGACTTTATGCAGACGATATTATGCACAAACACAAGGCCGTATCCAGAGGGGGGGGGGGTTAGGGGGTTGACCCCCCCCCCCCCCGAAACACACAAAAAGAACGATCTTTATAGGCTTTTTCCCCTGATCTATGTGTTTTTTTGTACTTTTTTGTCCGACAAGCAGGCAACCCCCCCCCCCCCCCCCCCCCCCGAAATAAATTCCTGGATACGGGCCTGCACAAACAGGCCAATATTTGGATAGTTTTTCTAACCTGACCAGATGAATTAATTAACGACATTCTACAGACAAAATTATGCATTATGCCGATGACGTCAGGAGTCTTGAATATACAGGGTTCGTGCGGCTCTGGAAATCAGGGAAAAGTCAGGGAATTTATTCTTGGTCAGGGAAATCAGGGAAAATCGTGAAAAGTTGCAGAAGGTCAGGGAAGTTAATGCAAAAGTTCAGCTATACTTATGCATCAAGTTTTTTTTTACTGGAAGTTTCTTTTTCGTCGGTTCTCTGTCCAAAGTTTATGAGTTGATAACTCTGTTCTTTGAGCCGTCCCAGTTTGTAGAATGAGGAATCGCATTGTTAATTTCTCGTACAGTTTGAACGGCTTTACGAAGCTGATGGAAGTTTTGTTCAGTTTTTATGGCACTTGCCTTCCGGCCAAGTGCCATAATCCGACCACTTTTCCGTCTGTCTGTTGGTTGGTCGGTCAGTCCGGTGTTTGCGAGTTAGGGTACTTCCAGATGTGCTAGGACGATGAAACTTGGCAGGCATATTAGGGACCCGTCCAAACTAACTTGTAAACAATCACTTGCTCGATCCGACCATCGTGGGGGGAGGGAGGGGAGCCGGAATCCGCAATTTAGAGACATGCATAACTTTCGAACGGGTGATCGGATCTTAGTGACTTGATATTTGGAGAGGCCTCGTTCATATGTACTATTTCAAGTGCGGACCGAATACGATGAATGTGGTGGGGGGGGGGGGGGGGGAGTATAAGGGGGGCTGGCTGGAAATAATGTGACACGCTTAGATTGGAGCGATCGGGAATGGAACTTGGTGGGAGGAACAAGCACAAGCTCTAGGTACATCATTGACAGAGCGAGACAGGATTCGTGCACTGTGGGGGAGTTGGAGGGGGTTTCCGGGATTCCGATGTTTCGGAGTTCAGTTACTTCCAGGTAGGCTAGGACTATGAAACTTGACAGGCAAGTCAGGGATCCGACCAGATTAACCTGGGAATAGTCAACTTCCCCATCCGACCACCGTGGGGGGAGTGGAAGGAGGGGGAATCCGGAATCTTGAGGAATGTATAACATTGGAATGGATCTTAACGAAACTTGAAATTTGGAAAGAGCTCGTGCCTCGAATGACCCATTTAAAGCCGGATCCGATGAATGTGTGTGGGGGGGGGGACCGGAAATCTTGTGACACGCTTAGAGTCGAGCGATTGGGATGAAACTTGGTGGGAAGGACAAGCACAAGAACTAGATACTCTGTGATAGAACCGGATCGAATTTGGGCACTGTGGGGGGAGTTAGAGGGGGGGTCCGGAAATCGGGCTATCGCAATCTAAGGTATTTCCAGATGTGCTAGGACGATGAAACTTGGCTGGAACATTAGAGACTTGACGGGATTGTTTAGAAATAATCAGTTCTCCGACTCAACCATCGTGGGGGAGTGGAGGGAGGGGAAATCTGGAATCTTGATGTATGTAAAACTCTTGAATGAGTGGTCGAATCTTAACGAAACATGATATATAGGAAGACCTCATGTCTCGGATGTCCCATTTTATGTCCGGACCGGACCCGATGAATGTGGGGGGGGGGGGGGATCTTGTGACACGCTTAGAGCGGAGCGATTGGGATGAAACTTGGTGGGAAGAACAACGACAAGAACTATATACATCAGTGACAGAATCGGAACGGGTTCGGGTACTGTGAGGAGAGTTGGTGGGTGGGGGTCCGGAATTCCGGTGATCGCGAACTAAGGTAATTCCAGATGTTCTAGGGTGATGAAACTTGGCTTGAACATTAGAAACTTGACAAGATTGGATCAGAAATTGTCACTTCTTAGATCCAACCACCCCTTAAAGTACTAATCCTAACCTTAAAGTACTAATCCTAAGCACAAAGTACAGAAAATGCTTTTCAGCAAAGTTTACATTTAACTCAAAGGTGTTAAACTAATTTTTAGCATCCTTAAAGTGCGTTTTTAACTGAAAAGTAATAAAATACGTTAACCAAACGAAAGATATTCATGATCGCCAAGGGCCCGTGATCATTTTTGCCTCACGGGTTTTACTTACAGCTGAGTTTCTTAAAATACAAACAGTAATTTTGAGCAAAACATACATATTCTTGATTCCAATGGGCTTATCATCATTTGTGCTTCAGGAGTGTTCATTACAGATGCATTTCTAGCGCCCTTAAAGTGCGCATCATCACTGCCAAATGCATAAATAAAATAGATTTTACGAATAATACATTCTCGTGATTTCCAAGGACCCATGACCGTTCTTATTTCAAGGATTTTGCTTACATATGATCACAACAAACCCACGAATTGACGAGTTCATACTTTAATCCTCTGACCCAGCTTTGCAAGTGCCATATGAGCTTCCAGCTCTTGTTTTTTTTCAGTAAATGAGTTAATTTGTTCACTGAGGTAATCGAAAGGTGTTGGAAAACTGATGGAAAAGGTCAGGGAAAATCACCAAAAAAGGTCAGGGAAGTCAGGGGAAAACGTGGAAGAGCAAGCGCACGAACCCTGATATAGATTACCATTTCATTATACCCGATTCCAGGTTATCAACAGTCTACTGAGCATGAGTGCGGCCGACTTGCGAGAGCTGTTCTGCGACCCTTGCGGCAGTTTTATTATGGACGCTTTCGTATCGTCACCATCTATTGGAGAGAAATCCAGGGACAGGCTGCGGGCAAAGTTGAAGGTACGTAAGGCATGGTTCGGACAGTTTCCGAATTCCATAACAGGATCTGGAAGTTTGTAGTCTCATCCGGATATTCCATTGCCAGTCAGTGCTAGTATGTTAGAACCAAAAGCCTGCGGACATGGCAATAATTAACTAAAAGCAATAGAAAAATTTACTTGAACGAAAATAATCAACTAAAGTAACGAAACTAGTTTCAGAAACCTTACTAGTATCTTAATATCCAAGAAGTAGCCTACATGCTTAAAGGTATGTTACTCATCCATACACCATCGCTCCTTACATTTTCACTCTCCAGACATCTTTGCCCATTGGCCGTCTACATTGCGACTTCCGCGAATCAAATGCATCGAGCTTTCACTGACAACTTAAGCAAGAGTATGACCCATTATGCTGAAATTGAGCTCATCCGAACGTAGCATAGGATCTATTGGATCACAGCTTATTGGTTATCTTCACTCTACGAAAACACCAAAGAGCGAATCTGGTTCTATGATTTGAGGTATCTGACCAATGGCTGCAAGTATTCTATATGATTGGATCACATGTCTGCTCTTGATAAAAATGTCCTTGTAGTAATAACAACCGGAGGGAAGCTCGAGAGAGACTATAAAACGAACGTGAAGACTAAGCGGCCTTGTCGCTAGATATAGAGAAATGAGCTAATTGAACACTATACAGTAGGCCTTCAGTTGTGCTTTAAGGGTTGTGAGTGTTATCACTTTTTCAAGGGTGAATATGCTGCTCTCGCAAGCTCAAAGCACGGATCCCGAGCGTTCGACTGTCTGTGGGCGGTGTCTGACATCAAGTCAAAAGCTGCGATTGGTCAAGAGCTTCTGACGCGGGAGGCGCAAGTGTCAGGCAACCAATGGGGATCCATAATTTTTAGCCGCTACGCCATTAGCTTGCTGAAGAAGAGGAAGTCAGATTGGGAAGTATTCCAGGGACAGGAGAGCAAGAAGCGGAAGTTGTTCAAGAACTTCTTGACGCAGACACCGGATAAGAGTAAGACTTCTTTCTCGAATGTGTTCTTGACATTAATGTCGCTAACCTGATCGTGTTCTGCACCCCAGAGTATCCTCGATTTGGCCTGGAAACATTACATCATCTTGGCCCGTACACCTATTATTGTTCGGAGTAATCTCCGTTTGCACCTCTTTCTCGTCGCGTCTGGTGACACTAAGTTCACACAGAGCAAATCGCAGTGATAAACGAGATTTTTCAATCGCAGCGACAGAAGATTTTTATCGCCTGGGTTCATGAATTTTCGTTGGCAACAGAATTTTTATCGCCTGATGTTCACACTGAATCTTCGTTGGCAACAGAATTTAATACGAAAAATTTGAAATTACAGCCACGTGACAGGAGACATTTGGAGAGATGATTTTGAGGAGATGATGATGTTTGCTTTTGTCATTGCTTGCTAGACGGCGAAGGAATATACGTTCAGTATGCTTTTTAGAGAACAGTCGCTTCGAAACTTGAACAGTACATGAGATCTACATAGGTTCTTAGTCACATTTTCCCAGGCTTTCAATAATAGCACAGAGTTCTTATGTCCTTTTTCTCGCTTTTCACACAAAATGGGGTAGAACTGAACAGCAATGTTTAATTTTTCTAAAAGTGAATCATCAAAAGGGTCGTCCGTGTTGCTGTTGGGTGCATAAAATCGTACTGTCGCCCGATTGAAGTTGAATTTTCTCAACATTGAAAATCGCCTGACGAAGCAACAGAAATCGCCGATTTTGGCGACGAAAATCTCGGCGATGGCCGATATCGCCTCAGTGTGAACGTCTGTGTGAACCTAGGGTGAGACGTGATGTGAGGATAAGTTGTGTAAATACCTTCCGGTTGCAGTAGATAGTAGGTAGATAGAGATTTATTAACACTCAAAGCCCTAATTGGCCACGGTGAAAAGGGAGATACAACAAAATAACTAACTTTCGATAAAAACATGAACAAAAATTCGACCTAAATAAATGTCCACTTATATAATCAAAATCAACCCTTTATTTCAAACTCATCTTAACACAAACCGAAAAACAAAAAAGAATATTTATAAAAATTATTCTCTACGTGCCATTCCCAAACTAACCAACCTGAGTGGGTATACTTTTCATGTTCGTAGGAGCTTAAGCCTGGAAGACACACTAATGGAAGGGTACACAAATGTCCTTTCGGAGAATGTACAAGCGAGGATCATGAAATTTATTCATTTATTTTTCCAATTCCCGCCCGTGTTAAGCGTTAATAATGTGTAAATAGTGTTTCTGGCGAACACTGTAGATTGGCTACCTTTTACATTATAATATTCAAATTAATCAATGGAAGTTATCATAATTTTGAAGTGAGTATGATTTAGTAAGATTCAGCATTAACCGTCATCATCGGGGGCACGCGTACAAGCTTGCAAAATTAAGTTTCCACAAGGACATTTTTAACTGGGGTTTTGGCAACAGAATTGTTGATCCTTGGAACAGCCTTACCGAAGATGCAGTTAATGCTGAATAGATCAATAGTTTCAATAGTACAGTCAATATAAGGTTTGACCGCAAACAAATTGCAACAGAAATGATTTTTACACCATCTTGTAGAGAAAAAAAAAACTGTACAAAATATCAAAAGTTGAGAAACCTAGCGGGGTGCAAAATTTGTGTTTTTTAGCATTTTTTATTTAACTTTTAATTTTTCAGCTGATTTTTTTTATTTTCTTAAGGCTCCGTGTTTACTTCATGTGAAACATATTTCTGATGTAGTTTTATGTGCTGAACTCGAATATCACATCACATAAAAAATCAACCGAAAGTGTTTCACATTCATCGCTATTCTAGCAATTCAAATTTTTATTTCTTTATCCGTTGTTCGCACTTGCGACCGATTAGAGACCCAAATGGATGTGTTGAATGGCCAGTTAATAACTGTACTGTATTCATTACTAATAATTACTTAATTAATAATTATTTAATTATTCTGGATGTGGTTGAAGTCACTTATTTTAGAGTCATCATTTGTCCCTCCTAGTTCGGCTCTGTGTATAAAAGATACTGTGTATAAAACTGGGTGAATTTTAATTGCGATATGATTAATCTATCCTTTTTCATGTCAAACTGTTTTCGACCCTAAGACAAAACGGGCTGTCCTTAATTGTCCACTCAAGCCTATGTCTGGGGTGAGTAAAGCTTAACCTGGACAGGTCTGTGACTGGCTTACCCAATAGTCGTAGTTATCCAAGGATATTGACTAGATATCAAGTGTTACGGGTAGCACCAATTATTAATTGTTCTATATAATAACCAGCTAATAATCTTTAATATGTATGTAAATATTTATAATATACAAATAAAGCCCACATATATGTAACTTTTAAAATCGTCCTCGCCCGGTCTTGGCTGACGTTCTCTTCGAGCTATGTTACCCTGCGGCATCTCTTCTAGCGACAAAATTTGGGTCGAAGCTTGTCTCTAACAAGTAGGTTCAGCAACCTTTAGTCGTCTTTTTGAGACCAGTTTCTTAGGGAACTTTAGGATGGCTGCCTCCGCTGGCGGGATCAGTCGCACATCTATGAACTTTACGAAAGCTGCGTCCATCTTAGTTTCAGCGTCCCTTTTGATTCTTTAGTTAAGGGCCTCTAGTTTTTTCAGGCCCTAAGGAGCTGACTCCTGGGTTTCTTGGTCCCCTTAGGTGGCAGGAGTGTGTGTAGTGTATCTGATTATTACGCTCTTAATGAGCTTTTTCATATTTACTAAGTTCAAAAATTATTTTCATATCTTTCACAGTCCTAAGGGGCTCAGGTTCTTTTTGGGGACAGGTCGTGGGTTGTCCTATAATTTAGTCGTTACGGAGATTAGCGATTTGGGGCTTCGTGGTGACTGGTTTGCGTTGTTGCTTAGGGCCTTTGGGTCCTTCGATGCTTTAGTGCAGGGCATTATAGCACCATCGGTTTCCATTCGTTGGTGGACCTTTTCTTTTAGGGGAAGGCTACTATGGTACTTGCTGGTACTCTGCGGTCTCGTCGCGGAAAGTTAGGAACTGAAACAGATTCCCCATGTTGCGCCATTTACCTCGGTACTTGCTAGTCAGAGCTTGCTTCTCCGTCATTTTTCCGTCCTCTGCTTTGCTACATCAGCAACATTTTTTTCCTTGGCTTCTTTCGTAGGCTGATTTTTGGTTGTGTTCTTCGTCTCATTTTTGTGATAGTTTAGTTACGAATGGTCCGAGACGACATACGGTTTTGGCTAACCTGCCTGTCGTCTAGGGATTCTAGGGTTAGGATTCTAGGTTTGAGCCCCTCCATCGTTAATATTTGTATGCGTTGAAAACCAGACACTCGACTCGAGTGAGACTAAATATAAAGAAGGTATTTGCGAGCGGGAAAGCAAAGTCGGAATCTCTTTCTAGTGGTTTTCGGGCTGCTTGGAAACCGAAACTGCTTTCTCGGATAATGATTCCGGAAAGTAAGTGGAGAGCTCTGCTTGAAACTGGATACTCCGGCGGGAACCTTGAACAAACCAAAAAAAAAAAGTAAGCGTCATTGATGATAACGTCTTTCAACTATATGATAATTTAATTAATTCTAATTCAATTCATAATAGATGAAACGTCCGGTGGACCATATTTATTCTGAAAAGTTTGGAATTCAACAGTTTCCCGGCGATTTCAGTTTTCCATGCGTTTTCGCGATCGGTCCTGGGGAAAGTGATTCCAGGAAACCTCTTCTCACAGTTTTTGGAGATGCACTTCGCTCGCCGGAAGGACCCTCTTATAGCACTGTAGATGATGTGTAAGTATAGTGTGGAACAAAGTGTGCATATCTATTGCCCTGGGCTGGAAGGGATTAACTTTCTCAGCCTTTCACCAATGTGATTTGTGTTACCTTTGGTTCGAATTTAATTAATAACTGAAAAATGACGAACATGGCTATTTTGAAGAATTGAATTTAATTAATAACTGAAAATGATGAACATGGCTATTTTGAAGAATTCCACTTGACATGGTAGTATCCATTCGATAAATAATGAGAGTTTTATATTCAAACAGTTTCATCTATTCTTCATCGCTGATGAAGAATCGTAGCTGACGTATATCTGTTGTAAACATTGTTTGAATATATGTTTCAAAGTCAGCTTGGGATCAAAGTATATTTATACAAAAAATAGTTCCAAAGAAACGGCTTGTGTGGTGATGAATGTGAAACAACTTTAGGTTGAACAGATCTTGAAGCTTATACGATATTCGAATTCAGCACAGAAAATGACATTGAAGTATGTATCCTACGAAGAAAACAGTAAGCTTTTAGAAAATCGAAAATACCACCTGGAATAATAAATAAATAGAAAACGCTATAAAACAAAAGCTACTCCTTGAGATAGATTCCCAGTTTGTGACACAGAACAGTTTCCTTGTCTTAAGAAAATGGTTTAATCATTTCTGTTGCGATTTATAGGCGGTCCAACGTGCTATCATATAATCGCGAATTTCTTGTATGGTGATGAATGTGAAACACTTTCGGTTGCCCGTATCCTAAATCTGATGTGATATTCGAGTTCAGAACATAAAACCACACAAGACATAATTGTCCCATGAAGTAAACAGTAAGCCTTAAGAAAGTAGAAAATCTCAGGTGGAAAACAAAAAATAAAATGTAAAACATTAAAAAACACGAATTTTGCACCCCGCTAGGTTTCTCAACTTTTAATATGTTATACAGTTATTTTCTCTACAAGATGGTATACAAATCTTTTCTCTTCCAATTTGTTATTCCGACAAGGTTGGAACGGTCAGTGTAGTAGCTTTTTGTGAGGATGGAACGGAAATAGTAACTGATAGTAACTATTGTTAGAAGGGTGGAACACGCTCTTAGAGGCGAAAGCCTTTTCTCTTGCTTTATATTATTGTACTATTATTATTGGAGGTTAGTTGTTTTTTGAGAAATGCGATAGTTTTTAACAACGTCCCTCGTCTATTTTGTCGTTGCTAAATTTCTTCTGTACTAGGTAAAGATTCGCCGGAGAAGAAGAAGAAAAGAGAAATGAAAATATCTGATGAAAATGAAGTTGTTCAATAAAGTCGGCAAGTTAAAAATGTGAGTAAAAGGGTGGCTCGTCCACCTCCACAAAAATCAACGAAGAAACCAACGAAAATGGCATTTGGTAAAGGCCAACGAATATACTTAAATAAAAGGCGAATATTTCGGGAGGACTCTGGAAGGAGCCAACTCTTCCCCTCCACCATTCCTGGGGTCCGAGGGGCGGAGCCAGTTTGATTCATAGAGGGGACCCTTTGCTTCGGACTCTTGTCAAATTTCGGCAGAGTCCAGTCCTCGAAGCTAATTCAAGCCTTAGAGGACTCCTTCCTTCTTCAACGCAGACAGAAAATTTCGAGGAAAAATGCCAAAATGAGGATGAAGATCAGCAACCAAGAAAACCAAAACAAAGCAGAAAATCAACAAAAAAACGAAAATTAAAACAAAATTGGAAGAATTGAAAGCCTAAAATAAAGCCAAAGATAGCGAGCCACGCACCAATACATGCGAATAACAATTATGGCTGTTCTCGCCCGGTACTAGCGAGTGACCTTTACAAACCCCATTTTCGTTGGTTTCTTCATTGATTTTTTGTGATAAGTCAGGACAATGTGGTTTACGAAATCATGTTCGTCCAAGGTCCAGGGGAAAATGCCTGCATTGGAAGGTGTACTTCAGAATGAGAAGGACGATCCCTGGAAGGGGTAAAAAGTGGGGATCACACGATGTGAAATGTACCTGTTATCCAAATTACCTTATTGACGTTGAGCCTATTGCGGCGTAAGCCTGTTGCGGCGTTGATAAACAAGACCAAGGTATCGATGGGGTCACGGAAATCTCTTGGTCCAGACAATTGCGTCTTGTAGATATCCGGTCTTCGCTAGACTCTGTAGCGATCAGGGTTCGTGGACCTTTCCAGTACAGGAAGTTAAGTATACGGCTGAGTGAATAAACGCAGGTGGAATTGTTGCAGGCCTTGATCACCACTCTTTATAAGGACACGCACCTGGAGGAACCACTGTCAGTCGTTGGTTCGGTTGCTTGCCGTCACGATGCCAGTGTTTTTGCCAGGTCGTGTCGCTTGTGTATTTCTTACATCTTAAGGTCAGGTCAGATCTATACTTCGGTTTAATCTATGGATTCTTTATTCGGTATTTAGTATCTTTCTATATACTTCATTAATCTCAGATCTTTTATTAAACACCATATTTTCGTACACGGTGTTCTGTGGTTGATTCGATATAGGGTTGTCTTGGTACGGTTTATTTATCTGTAGGCGCCCCAGAAACCCAGCTCGGCTGGTCACGCTATCTACCAGCTAGGGAAAACGGTTCCCTGGCCACTATGGGGCGCTACAACTCCTTGGACATTTTCACTATACAAAATTTAGAACAGATTAATGCCAATGGCTAGTCATCTGAGAAAACCAAGCTAGTCCTAGATACATTATTGACATAGCCAGATCAGATTCGGGCATTGTGGGGGGAGTTAAAGGAAGGGGGAATTCTGGTGATCCAGCGAGTTCGGTAGTTCCTGGTGTAATAGGATGATACAACTCTGCAGGAATATGAGGGATTCGAATAGACCGCCTTGAGAATAGTCGTTTGTACGATGCGAACACTATGGGGGGAGTGGAGGGATGGGGAATCCGGAATCTTGAGGTATTTATAACTTTTGAACATGTGACCGGATCTTAATGAAACTTGATATTGGAAAGACCTAGTGTCTCAGATGACCCACTTAAAATCCGAACCGGATCCGGTGACTTTGGGGGGAGATGGAGCCGGAAATCTTAGAAAACGCTTAGAGTGGAGGGATTGGGATGAAAATTGGAGGGAAGAACAAGCACAAGTCCTAGATACATGATTGACATAGCCAGACCGAATTCGGGCACCGTGGGGGGGGGGGAGTTGGGCGGGGTAGATTCTGGTGATCCAGGGAGTTCGGTAGTTCCTGGTGTAATAGGATGATAAAACTCGGCAGGAATATGAGGGATTCGAATAGACCGTCTTGAGAATAGTCGTTTGTACGATCCGAACACCATGGGGGGACTGGAGGGATGTGGAGTCCGGAATCTAGTGGCATTTATAACTTTTGAACGGGCGACCGGGTTTGAATGAAACTTGGCGTGGAAAGAGCTATTGTCTCAGATGTTCCACGACCGGATCCGATACTTGGGGGGGGGGGGGGCGAAGGGGGCATTGGATTGTCGAGGAATCGGGATGGAATTTAATGGGAAAAACAAGAATAAGCATTAGATACGTTCTTGACAGAACCAGATCATAACGGGGTTCTTTGTGGGAAGCTGGAGGGCCGGGTTTCCCGGAATTCCGGTGATCGCGAGATAGGATACTTCCAGATGAGCTAAGGACGATCAAACTTGGCAGGCATATTAGGACCCGACCAAATAGACTTAAGGACCCAATACAATGCCCTAGGAATACTTCCGTTCCTGAATCCGACAATTTTTCAGGGAGTTGAGGGAGGGGGAATCTGGAGATACTTACCTCCATAGGCTGCGAAAGAATGGTCGGATTCAAGTGAAACTTTATGGGTGATAAGAACTGATGACCTAGATATGCAAAGCATGTGTAAGAACCCCTCGCCGCCATGGTTGGGGGGAGGGGGGGTCCGGGAACTTTTTGACATGCACAAAAACCAAACGAATGGGCAGAATGGGATGTAAGATGGACTGTACCAAGTTTATGCGGCCTAGATTTGTTATTGGCTCGGAAATGTTGTGGGTTGCATAGGGGTTATACGAGTGAAGTGAACTGATGAAACTCCGAAAATAGATAGGTCGTATGCCTTAGATGACATATCTTAGGGTCTGGACCGGATCCGAGCACGATGGGAGGGGTATCAGACTTCCCGGAAAAGTCTCAGATTAACTTTCTCGTTTCTAATACCACCTAACCCAAATCAATCAATCAATCAATGGATGAAAGTCTGGCTGATGGAAATTAACGCAACGAAAAGCCACCTGATGACCCTAGGACGAACTAAATGGCCGTCATCTTATAAAATTGGAGACACCTTCCTAAGCAGCAGCGATGAGGAGAGGGATTTGGGTATCATAGTCGACTCCCAAGTAAGCTTCCACAGCCACTATGAACAGACCATTTCCAAGGCTAACAAAGTTGCCGGTTTACTTCGAAGATCTTTTCAGTTTCAGAACGAGCATATGCTTACCACACTGTACACCTCGCTGGTAAGGCCCATTCTCGAATATGGGCACTGCTCAGTTAGACCCTTTTACAATAGAGACATTGATGCCCTCGAGACTGTTCAGCGGCGGCTCACGAAATTCCCGCCTAAACTGAGACATCTCCCATACCAGCAAAGGCTTGAAAGACTGAAACTCCCTACGCTGGCATACCGTTTCCACAGGGGAGACCTCATTGAGACATACAAGCTATGCCACGGTATGTACGAAAACGTCGAAGCTGACGACATCCTCAACTTTAACTTCAACAACTTACGCGGTCATAGCCTCAAACTCACCGCAGAGAGGTTCTGCAAAGATATTGGTCGGTGGAGTTTCAAAAACCGCGTGCCACCCCATTGGAATCAACTGCCCGAAGAAACAGCGAACTCCCCATCAATAAGCCAATTCAAGAAAGAAATTGATGGAATGTTTCTTTCCCAAATGTACGACCCTAAATGTTTCAAAAGAACTTTGTAGAGGCTTTGTGGCCTTTTTTTTTGCAATATATTATTATTATTACTCGTAACAAGTGCCATATGAGCTCGTAGCTCTTGTTTTTAAAACGTGTACTTAAAAAAAAATTAAATTACAAAAATTTCTGCGCTCCGGTTGAGAATTTCGAATCCAGTTGCTGCGCTTTTTTGATAATAGCCTTTTTCTGGGCGGCGTCCAGACTGGAAATGGAAAGGTCCCTATCTCGATCGAAGGTCTTCCGTTCTTTTCGGCTTCCAGACTCTTCTTCCTATAAAGAAAAGGTATGGTCAGCCGATCGCTATCCCGAGTTGCGTTTTATTTGAAGTTCATAGTATAGCGGACTGTTCGTTGCCGTTTATTCGCCAGCGGGCCGTACGCTGAGTTCCAGCTGACCCGCTAGTTTGTACGCTGGGTGAGGCAGGGAACTGTTCAGTGTATCTTGTGATGTAGTCCGCCAGGAATAAAAGGCTATTTACAGTCCGACTATGAACTTCAAATAAAACGCAACTCTGGTGAAAAGAGGTCGTGATTGAGTAGCCTGGAGACGGTGATGAATGAATGAATGAACGAAGGGTTTATTAAAAAAAAATGGAATCTTCAATGCCCAGAGGCGAACCTGTAAGGGACTAATTACCCTCAAAACAAAACATTAATAAAAACAAAACTTCGACAAAAACAAAGGAAAAAAGGGAAAGAAAGAAAGAAAGGAGCTTGACTTACGCGGTCTGGGACGCCCAACCAGAAAATCAACCAAAAACAAACTCATTTTCAACCAGAATCACCACTAACTATCCAAAACAAAAACTTAATGATAAAACACAACTTAAACGGCTGAGAATAACGCATCAAATTCATATACAGCAAAACAATGAACCTTTAACATGCTACGAAAATCTAGTAAAGCACTACATGACCTTAACTCTGTCAACAAACCTTCCCATACTAAAGGCCCAACATGTCTAATGCTAAATCTCGATCTACTAGTTACTACAACCGGCTATCTACTAGTTACTACAACCGGCCTACGGATGAGCTGCGAGCTACGAGTTCCATGTTCGTGAAAAGATGACGCACGGGAAAAATACTGAGAAAAGCACTTGGGTAAAACTTCATTGTAATGTTTGTACATAAATAAAGCGTCATAAAACTTACAAATTCCCGCAAAAGGTAAAATGTGAAGCTACTGATAACGGTGTCTTACGGAAATATTTCGACCATCACCGGACAATACTCTTATTGCCATATTCTGTATCACACGTAAAGGAGTAAGGTGGCTTACAAAAGTTTTTGTCCATGCCAGACAACAATATAACAGATACGGATGCACCATTGAAAAATACAACATTCTTAATATATTCTGAGGGAAAATATGTTTAAGTTTTCTAATAATTCCAACATTCCTGGCTAATTTACTACTAATACATGCAATATGATTGTTGAAACTTAAACATTCATCAATAATAACTCCAAGGTAACGAGTACTTGCACTACGTTTAATTGTTTGACCACCAACTTTTATATCAATTATCCAAGGATAATAATTCGAACTTCTACCATATATTACAAAACAAGATTTCGTATGGTTCAATTTCAACTTGTTAACTCTCATCCACTTTTCAATGTATTGCATATTTTGTGCCGTAACTTCTAATAGTTCATTTTCGGTCCTAGCAGCTACAGTCAAATGCGAATCGTCAGCGAAACACGGCAAAATCGCTTTAACATCATCACTAACACAAGTATTTGTCGACGATATAAGACTGGATACACGACAAAGATCGTTTATGTAAACTAAGAACAACAATGGACCCAAAACTGACCCTTGTGGAACACCTTTCCTTACTTGAAATACATCTGAAGCAATTCCATTTAATACCACACGCTGGGAACGGTTAAGTAAAAATGACTTAACTAAATCAAGAAAACACCTCGAATGCCACAATTAAATAATTTCTGAATTAAAATATCATGATCAACAGAATCAAACGCTTTAACAATATCTAAGAAAACAGATGCAACCTTCATACCTTTATCTAAAGCATCATTAACAAAAGTCGTAAGTATTAATACAGCCTGCTCCGTCGAACGATTCTTTCTGAAACCAAACTGATGAGAATTAAAAAACTTTCTATCTTCCAGAAAATTCACAATTCTATTGTTAATAAGCTTTTCAAATACCCTGGAAATTACCGGTAAAAGCGAAATCGGCCTATAATCACCAAACGAATTCTTATCACCTCCTTTAAACAGCGGAATCACGCTCGCACATTTTAAACAATCTGGAAAAATACCAGATTTCAAACAATCGTTAATTAAACTAAGAAAATGACAAGAAATAACTGGCACCACTGATTTCAAAACTTTCAACGAAATAAAATCTCCTCCACATGCTCCATTTTTCATACCCTTTACGCATTCAGATAGCTCCAACATCGTCACTGGTTGCAGGTACGCTGAAACGTCACTCTCTTCCGGCAAAAATTGATGAAACGATCCATCATCACTACGCGTAACTATCGCTGAAGAAATGCGTTCTCCTATGTTTGCAAAATGATCACACATTCGGTTAGAAGCGTCCTCCCCTCGGCCTATATTATCTGGACACACAGGGCGAGACTTCGGACTAACCACCGACTTAATTACTTTCCAAGTCTTACTAGGGTTTCCCTCACTTTCCTTAAACTTCTTCTTAAAATATTCCTGCCTCGTTCGCCTAAGAACACAATTTAATGTATTATTATAAGCCCTGTACGATTCCTTCAGACTTGAATCACTACTACGAACTGACAATTTATACAAATGTCGTCTTCTAATAATACACGCAACAAGACTTTTCGATATCCAAGGCTTCTTTGGTATCAGCTTCTTTGCCTGTGCAGCCACAGATGAACAGCATTCTAACAAAAAATTCTTTAATTTAGAATACCAAACTTCGAACTTCCGATTAACATCAGCTTCTTGACTTAAACAATCAAAATTAACAGACTCCAACTTATTCTTAAACCTTAATATACTAGACGAATCAATCAAAGGCCTGTTAGGAATAATAGAATTACTAGTACCAATAACCCGTTCCATAAGGCGAGGGACAATCACCGAAATACCAAAATGATCCGAAACATCGTTTAGAACAACATTAGCCGACCCGTGAGGTACATTTAAAAATACATTATCAATTAGCGATGCTGAACTCTCAGTCACTCTGGTACAAATGTTTATAGCAGGATGCATTCCATATCCCAGCATCAAATTAAGAAACTGGCGGGCCTTTGGATTCGAAACAATAACATTAAGATCTATGTTAAAATCACCGCATACGAAACATGGCATATTACTATTCACTAAATGATCTAATTGCTCCTCTAACAGTTCTAAAAAACTATCAATATTTCCTGAAGGTGGGCGGTATATAACAACAACAATAAAAGAAATACCATTTTTAGAGACTTCAGCTACCATACACTCAAAAACCATCTCTCTATTTATTCGAATATCATCTCGTAACTTGACATCAAAATCACTTCTCACATACATTCCAAGTCCACCATGCTGATATAGCTCACGGTTACGAATAAATAAATTATAATTGGCAATATCTAATAAACTTGACGTATTATCCCTCAACCAAGTTTCCGTAAGTGCTAAAATATGAAATTCCGAAAACATGCACAGTTCATTAAGATGCGGCAACGTACTATTTAGGCCTCGACAATTTAAATGGAACAGATGCAATTCATCTACACTAGGACTCTGACACACATCAATCGGGCACTTATTTTTGGCTGCAAATCATCACTAACCCGAGCACCTGTATCAAAATCCCTATGCAACACACCATGCCCCAAATCATCTAAATTCAATGCGTTACTCTCAAGCCAGTTTAACCGGTGATTACTGACTTAAATGAAACTGAACCAGGATAGTAGAGGTGATTAAGGTTGAAAATATATAACTTACCGAATCCGGCTCCGAGCATCCCATACCAATTGTGAACCAAGCTCCAAAAAAAAGAAAAAACAGAAACCTGTAAAGAACAAACAAAATTCAAGGCAAAATAAACTGAAAACATTAATACAAAAGAACAAAGTGGCGATGAACCTCGCACACTAAATAACCCCGCAACCAACTTAAGCACAAAATGTGGACTTGTAGTCCAAACAGAGAATTGTGACACATCACAACTCATCACTTAAAAAAGAAACTGTTGTAGCATGCCGCTCGCTCACTGGACAAACCAACAAATGAAGAAAAACAGTAAAAATACTCTTAAATTCACCATCAACCGACAGCCATCGATGCTACCTCACATAGTTCCGGGATAAGCCCATCAACACTGTATCTGACGGAATTTTCATTGCCACGGTCAACCTGGATATAAGGCGGAACAGAGTTCGACACCCAAGACGCAATACCAACAGCAGCAAGCTTAGACTTCCTTTCAAATAACTTCTTTCTAGCTGCACGAACACATGGAGGGGCATCATCACTCACAGAAATTTCCCTAAAGTTACGTATGATTTTACCTTTCAGTTTCTTACCGTTTTTCAGAATCGAAACTTTAATATCCTGTGAACCAACATTAACTTTGAAAAACTTGCGTTCCTTGTTGTTAAATGTCACAGAAAATACCGGAACGGGGGAAAGTTCTAAAACATCTGTACAAATCGTTTCGAAGACCCCCTTTGCCTGGACTAAATCATCGCACGGAGCATTCCAAACAATGAGATTGTTCTCGGTGTGCCTGTATTCGAGCGACATTAAACGATGGGATAATTCCGTATTCTTAACAGCATATGATTCAGCTGCACCTGTAATCACGTTAAGCTGGCCCTTCAAACTAACAATTTCACTTTGCAATGCTGTAACTGTCGTATCCAACCGACTCGTATCTTCTTGAAGCACAGACTGGACAGCCTCAACAGATTGCACTTTACTTTCGAGAGAAAACAGTTTAGCATTGATATTGTCAAGCTTTCTACCGTTCTCCCGGACAATCGTAAGCATTTGTGAAAAGTTCTCAGCTAAACTCTTCAGTGAAGTTTGATCCAAAGAACTACCCTCGGAAGACAAAGTAGAGTTTAAAACATTTCCGTCGAGAGCCTCTCCTGCGTCCGCAATCTGATCTTGCTTGGCTAACTTTCTTCGGCGACCCATGACTAAGATGAAAAATACGCTTTCTTACCGGAAGAGCCACCAAAAATTTTACCCACGTCGGTGTGAACGTGCTGTGCGCAGAGCCGTTAATTGAGGGCACGGCTAACACCACAAGCTCCAACAATCTTCGTAGCCGCAACTCAGCAACAACCAACAGCCAGCAAGACGGTTAATCCAATCCTTAAATGGTCATCCACAATAGCTAGTTTCGCATTATATTTTCCACAATACGATCGCTAGCATCCGGCATATCAATTCATTTCATGGATCAATCACTAACTTATTCCGGAGCAGCGGCACGCACCCTGAGGTGTTACTCAGTCGAGCGCTGATTCATTACTGGTAACCCAATAATAACTTGATGAAACAGTTTACGGTTCCAACTCTTGCTTTAACATCACAGTAGAATAAAGAAAACCTGGACACAAATAAAATCTCCACCTCACCCTTTTTTCAACTAGGTAAGGCATGAGAGTAACTTTACAGAATTGTGCGCAATCATCACCTGGTCGAGCCTAAAGCCTGTCTCACCTCTCACAACAGTGCGAGACTTAATCATCCGAACACTCATTCAACTGACCCGTACCTTTCGTCATTAGTACCCTAATTTGTACACCATTTTAATCGTTCAACTGTTGCGATACACCCTAATTAATAAGGTAAATATATATATTATCTGTAAACTGTAGACTATGTACGTATTGTAAGTGCTTTAACCTTTAACCTTTTTCTTGTCTTGTCAATTTGGCGGAATAAAAGCATTTCATTCATTCACTATATTTCCAAAATTTAATTTTCCAATTTGATTATTCGCTGTCATCGCGGTACGTTCCGTCGCTAGCGAGTCATGTATATGAACGAGTCAGTAAATAAAGGTAATTACCTTTATTTACTGACTCGTATTATTGTTAAACACTAGGGATGAGCCACTCCACGCCTGCCTTTAACGGCTTTAATTGGCTCAGCTAACGGTACTGACCGTTGTGTTTCAGCAGCCTTCAACCAATCGAGCTAGCTATATCTGGGTTTGGTTTCTCCGGAAGGACGAATGTTCCAGCGCGCGTCCAGCAGCTTTGGGGGTTCCGCTGGACAAAGGAACATCCTTGCTTCCGGGGCGGCGCAGAGGTTTTTTGTGCGCGCGACAGAAGGATATAGACCAGACAAGACCGATATCGACTCTCTTCCTTCGTTGCCGTGATCCAGAGCAGATCAAAAGATAAGTTTATATTTAATTCAATATAGTTAGTTGTGTTCGTCTTATCCCGTCCTATACCACACACTAGGGATGTAGTATATCCCGCATTCGAAGATGCGCTCGTCCGGCCTACGCTACCATAATAGGTATCTGACCCCCCCGGAAGTTTACGTTCACCAAGCTGGGAACCTCTCCTGTTAACCCTGGTCACCCCAGTTGACCGGTGACCCAATGACCGGTCTGCTGACTTTCTATTTTCCTTTCACAGTTGGTCTAGTGCTTTGTCTCTCTAGCTAAACCCAATCTTCTCATGAAGATTCGTTTCACGATTAAGCGCCTCATGCATCATTTGTGATTGGTCCAGTCGCATCCACGGACTGTCCAAACCAACCAGAGACAACTTTTCTTGGTATTGTTAGTCAATATTACGCACAAACAGTGTTGTCAAGTGTGACACTTTGGTGCTTTTTGACACTTTTTGGGATCCCAAAACGTGAGTGGAGGGATACCTATGACATCGCAAAAGGTGTCCGTCTGTCCGTCCGTCCGTCTGTAAGCACGATAACTCTCGAAGGGAATGAGATATTTTGCTGAAACTTGGTGTGAGGATTCGTTGGGTCATCGGACCAGTCAAGTTCGTAGATGGACTTTGTGGCCCTACATTTAGGGGTGGGGGAGGGGGTTCAAATTAAGGGGCAAACAAAATATTTTGAAGCAACTAATGTGATAGTCGATTATGGGGACCCGGAATCCGGCCAAAACCGGAAAGTTTGTTAAAAGTAAAAGTTTTATTTGAAGTTGATTAGATGTTTAATTAGGGGTAGGAAGACATGCTGAACTGGTGAAAACCATTTTCTCGAGGGACAAGTAGTTCGCCCGGAATCCGGCCCAAACCGGAAAGTTTGTTAAAATTCAAAGTTTTATTTGGAGTTGATCAGATGTCCGATTTAGGGCAAGAAGACAAGCTGACACTTATGTGAAAACAACTTTACCCAGACATGTAGTTCGCCCGGAATCCGGCCAAAACCGGAAAATTGTTAAAAGTTAAATTTTATTTGTAGTTGATTAGATATCCGATGTAGGGGTAAGAAGAGATGCTGAATCCCTGTGTGACAATCATTTTTTACCCGGACATATGGTTCGACCGGAATCCAGCTAGAGTCGCAAAATTTGTTATAAGTTAAATTTTTATCTGAAGTTGATTAGATGTTCATTATTGGGGAAAGAAGATACCTTGAGTTCGTTTTTGAGCTTTCTTTTTTCGCCTGACAAGCAGTTCCTGAGTTCGGCCGAAACCGTGAAATTGGCAGAAGTGGAAGGAAGTTTTCGTCCAAACAGATGTGACTGATAGGGAGGGGTAAATTAACACACATGCTGAATCCATATATGAACTTGGTTTTCTCAGATGATTAGCTATTTGGCCTTGTCTGTTTCTGAATTTAAATAGTAAAAATGTTCAAGGAGTCTGGCGAAGACTGGATCTGGCGAAGACAAGACCCAGTTGTCTGGATCAGATATTGAATTTATGGGATCCGATCGAAACCTTTGGTCTTGTTGTCTCTGAGGCCAGGGACACCGTGACACTTTTCTCTGAAGTGACACCTTTTTTACGAATGACACTTTTTAGGTCAGAAAAATACTTTTTCATTTACTTTACTAAAGTGACGGATTACCGCCCCCAAAACACTGCCAAAACATGTAATTTCTTTTGATTTTGAACACGAAAACAGTTTAAAGCCTTAAATAAAGCTCATTTCCAATTAAATTTGGTACAAAAGTGATGCAACAGTAAATAAATGTTTTAAAAAACGTTGTTACAAATTCAGTTACTACCGATTTTGCGCATTGTGCAACGGAATGCACACACAAAATTCGAGGTGTCAAAAAGCATCTTTTTTTCAGCAATTGAGACACTTTTACGAGTCGAGCTCTTGGCAACCCTGCGGGTAAAAGGTAGTGTGCTCTCACAATCGAGAGACGTTGCGAGATCTAATCCATATAAACTGATCTGCATTTTTTCTTCCGTGGACTCTTACCTAGAATGCAGGAATTATCTGATTGTGGTGGGAAATCACAAGGATGATGTCTTCGGTGAACCTTTAAAGACTTACCGATTTCCGTTTCAGGTCCTTTTTGTGTTTCTGAAGAAGGGACTCTTTCCGCCGGTCGCTATCTTGTTCCTCAACGATTTTTTGCATCTGCTGGTCTCGCTCATAGGCGATCTGCGCCTCTATTAGTCTCTGGTCAACTTGTCTTGGGCCAGACTGTAAGAAAACAAACAGCTTTTTCTTTTTATACCACAAAAAGACCATTTTTTGCACCGCTTAGCATCTTTTCTTATTTTTCTCGTAGCATACTTTTACTATTTGGGCTACTCCTCGACTCCTCCTCTCCCTCTCTCTACCCTCACCTAGAGCGTGTTCCACCCTCCCACAAATAGTAACTATTAGTTACTATTTCCGTTCCATCCTCACGAAAAGTTACTACGCTGACCGTTCCAACCTTGTCGGAATAGTAACTAATAGTTACTATTTGCTTACCATGCTCGGGAGCGTAGTAAGCGTAGTAACTACGCATCTCTGTAACGTGATTGGTCGGATTCGCCCCTGGCGTGAGATCCTGCTGGAAAATAGAAAAATCGTTCCAGCCTTGACGGCAAAAAGCCAGAATTTCTGACGTCAAGCGTAGTAACTACGGTAAGTAGGATGGAACACGCTCCTAACGTCAACCAGGGGCGTCATTTAGGTGGGGGAGCGGGGGACAGCTGCCCTCTGGCTTTCCAAGGGGGCCCAGAGCTATACCCATGAACAAACACTGTAAAACTTACGATTATGCGATTATTAGTAAAAATCACGATTACCCAGTTTATCTTATTGATTTCTCCGAGGTGATTTGATTGAAACTTTTAAGATTTGTCATAGTTACTATGATAACAAAAGGCCTGACGATGTCCTCACTTTCAATCACAACGATCTCAGATGACACAGAATAAAAAGTCATGGTGAGAAATTCCGAAAAGACATTGGAAAATGGAGCTTCAAAAACCAGATAGTGGAATACTGGAATAATCTCCCGAAAATGTCTAAATGCCGAAAGTATATCAATCAGTTTAAAGCAGGCGTGGATCGTCACCTGGCTGAAATTCAATTTAGTGTACACAGTGTCTCGAGAAATTAACAGAGGCGAAAGCCTTTTTACTGCAGTTATATTAAAACTTAGTTGACGAGGCTCAATGTCAAATTTGTATACTCATTATACAAAATATCTTTTTGTATCGATCTCCGTGAATAGGTGAATAGATATAATTAAATATACTTGTTTTGATGAGTATCTGATCTGTTTTTATTCTTATTTTTGGTCTAACCTATGTTAGATTCAAGTTAAAAGATGCGAAGGAGCCCGGACACGAAGGAGCCAAGGAGAACACCTGTGCCCCCCCCCCCCCCTTAGGTAATGATGCGTTTGACGTCACCATGAATGATTTTGGCTTGATTAGAAAGAGGAGGTACCTCTTTCTAATCAAGCTAAAATCATTAAAATTCCATTTAAGCCATCTTCCAAAGACCACATTAAACACCTGGTTCGCTTCCATGCAAAAAGGGGAACAGTTAACAATACCGCTTCCCATCCGCTATTGAGTCCTAGTTCTCGCTATTCTGTTGTGATTGTTTACATTTATATATGCCCTCTTGGTTTTTCAATACAGATATTATTATTTGCATCGTGTGAGCCTGTCGTGTATACATACAATACATGTCCTGTATACATCCAATATCTGAGGGACAGAGAGGTGGCTTGCTTTCAATCGACTCACTTCATGTTGGTATTGATTATTCCAAAATCATGCCAGGATTTAATACTATGATGGTATAGGTCCCAGCAGATATTTCGCCTATTGAAAATAATTTGTCGTCATCTTTCTTCTGCTGTGGTTCTTGTGGTCATTCGGTTTTCTGTTGCACTAGTATTGGTCTTATGCAGAAAAGTGAAACTTGTTTAACTTCAAGACTTAGTCCAAAAAACCTGTGGAAAGTTGATCCTCTGGCTTCAGACCATAAAACGGGAACTTGGGGCAATATGCGAAAAGGGCGAGAAACGCATAACCGAATCCCTACGCGAGGGCTACTGACAGAAATAGAAAGTACTAACCTTCGTGGATCCTGGTGTGTCGGTCCATCCATCTTTGTCTATTACTGCATCCGAAGGAGCTTTGGCAGAAAAACTCCGCGGCCCAAGACCAAATTCTTTGGCTTTCGCTTCTGGCAACTCTAGCATCCATGTTTCACGTGCCGGCTTTCCATCTCCTTTCTAGAAAAAATGCTCATGCTCGTTTTGCGGTTCGGTGACGTTGGCTATGCCATCAGGATGGGAAACATCAGACTCCCGAACACTATCCCTAAGTGGCAACAGAGGGCAGACGAAGAAGGCGACAGGAAAACACTCTGCTCCGAACTTACCGAGTTGGGGGGTACTCGGGTTGAGGAGCAAAGAGTGGATCCTAACATCTCTGTACATTTCCTCAGAATTTGTGAAAAATGACACAATTTCTGTGTTGGACTTGGGACCATTTATTTTACTAGAAACTGGGAACTTTTACTAGACTATAATGAATTTTACTAGATAAATAGTCTTCGAGCCCAGGCTGACTTTGAAACATATATTCAAACAATGTTTACAACGGATATACGTCAGCTACGATTTTTCATCAGCGATATTTCGGCCCTTCTTTTCATTATTACAGGTTTGTTTCCTTCCCCGACGTTGAACACGAAGATTGACAGCCTGACGAGGACCCTTGCCAAGAAGGGCCGAAATATCGCTGATGAAAAATCATAGCTGACTTATATCCGTTGTAAACATTGAATATATGAATTTTACTAGATCCTCTATATTTGCTAGATTCTTTTTTTTTAACAGATCTAGTAAAATTTTACTGCAGGTGGCAACACTGATGCGGACTAACCAGAGCCTGTTCAGGACGTAGGTTCCAGTGCCAGGTGTACATATTCTTTGGTTCCAAAAGACGTCACTGGTGAAACACAAAATCGCTATAAGACAAGTAGAGAAGCACGGGGGTGCAAAGAAAACACATAATGAAAATGGAGAAAGAGAAAACCCAAACTGAATGAACTGAACGTGCCTACGCTTTTCGGGGCTAAACCAAAGAATACCATGTCTAAAAAAAAGTTAATTCAGATGGGTTTACTGCAAGTTCTTGGTGGGTCTTCTTCGAGTATTTTCTTTTGTCTCAGAAATCTTCAGAAAAAAAAATGCTAATTGCTTTAAACTGCCGAATTCAGCGCTTAAGACAGCCATCGTTTCTTTTTAGCGTTTTCGCCAAAAAATAGACCTCACTCAAGAAGAAAGACAATTAGCTCATAGATTACCCCGACTGGGCAGAAGATTGTGTCTGAGCACGCTTTTGGGTATTTAGATTCCAAATCTTCCAAGGATAGCCTACATTCGAGGAATGATCCTTTGGATTTTACTTAAATTTGGACGGCTCCCTTTGACCCAATGGATGAGATGACGTTCACGAATGGATTTTTTGGAGCTTTCCCTAAGAAAATAAATTCGGGTACTTCAGGTTTCTAGCAGACTGAAAGAGACGTCAAAGTTAGAGAAACCAAAGAAACACTCATTTTTACTGCTAAATCAGTAGTCTAATATCACCCGATGAAAAATGTGTAGCCTGCGTAGCTGTATGATAGTTGTACGAAAACATTGTATGCATGCAATAGTAATACTATCATTTAATATGCCTCAGACTGGCCAATCTTAAGCAGTAGTATCCGGTAGCATCCTTTCTTGCTGTAGTAGCATCCAGTCTTGCTAATAGTAGCATGCAGTAGAATGCAGTAACATGGTAGCCTTGACATAGAGGCATGTAGTAGCATCAGTTCGTACTGCATGCTATTTTTTCGTACAACGCCATACCGTACTACTATTTTGAGATAAATTTTTCATCGGGCCAAACTGACAAACCTTGATCACCAAACATGACGAACGATGGAGAGTAGACCTGTTCGAGATTTAAAAAGAACCTTACAAAACTAAGAACTTACGCTGGTTAACTTTTCCTTCATTTTCCGCGCTCTACGCTCGAACTCCTCTGCTTCATTATACTGGACAGCTTGAGATGGAGGCAAGGGTCCATACATATCACTGTCAGAATCTGCACCACTTTCTGGTGTAGTGACCCTTTCAGGTGCAACTACTTCCACTGCATTCTTCTTCAAAAGGTGTGGAGGTAATGGTGGGCCATAAGTATCTTCACCAATCTCAGATGACACATCTACCTTGGCTTTATTTCTGTCTGCCGGTTCTTCGGGAATTGTGGGACCATAAATGTTAGTTTCCGTGTCACAAGGGTTTTCATCTGAGTCTTCGTTCTGTTTTCTCAAGTGAGGTGGCAGGCTAGGTCCATAAAACGACATCTAAAAAAAAAAAAAGAATGCTGGTAAAATAGCGCAAACAAAAAGAACAACAATATTTCATTGCATAAAAATGCCAAGTGATGACAAATATAGTTTAAAAAAAAAAAAATAGAATAACATAGCGCTCAAAGAAGTGTCAAGGGAAAATATCATAAACACATGGTTATAAAAAAACAACAACAAGTACAACAAAGATTGACTATAGGTATGATGATACACTGTGTGTATATCATCGGGTCTAGGCGCCCCCTTCCCGGTAAAGATCCAGTAGCCTAACAGCCTCCGGCGACCCGCCCCCCTCCCCCCGCCTGAAACCAAATATGTGAAAATTAATAAGATTTTCTAAAAAATTTCCCAAAGTGGAAAATCTAACTGAAAAGAAAAAAGAAGAAAAGATGAGGCATACTTCTTTGACATCGGGAGGTTATCAGTATTCAATATGACAACCAAGCCTGTTGTTGAGTCAAAGGGGGTTACTGCGCGACGGTCGGAATAGCGCCGAATGAGCTTCTTCACGAACAGAAAATAAAATAAAATCAGATTTGCAATTAAAGAAAAACAAAATAGGGGGAGTACTTTTGGTCCAGTATGTTTCTTAGCAGCCTGGGGCTTAGAGGGATGGCTTGCTGGTGGCTCGGTGTCTCATGGGGGCGCTTCAGTTGACGTGGACTATTATCTTTGTTACGGAAACATCCCGTAGCACTTCGCTCTGCAATAGTCCTCCTAGTTATTTCCTCCCTCTATCGCCTACTTTTCTATATATCTCTTCGGTTTCGATCGCCATCATTAATTTCCCGGCGTCGTGACAATAGGTCACTCGGTCTTTATCCCCTAGCTCCAGTTAGCTGCTCGCTATCCAAGTCAGGCTTTGATCCATTTCATTCTAAGTATTTTGGCTATGGACTGAATCCGTAGCCAAAAGCAGTTCTCTTTCACACTTAGTCCGACCAGGACCTCTCTATATTAGCATTTATGGTAAGAGTTGTTTATAGGCTAGTGAATGTGTGTTTCTCCTCTGGCTACGGCTGAATAATAAATAAAATAAAATATATTTAGTTAGGGACCAGTTAGTGCTATATTATCTATGTCCACTCTTGTTGCCATACGATAAACTGATCTACGTTATGGTCCATCTCGGCCAGTAGTCCTCGGGCTTGACTGGATATGTGAATTCCAGCTTCGCTAGGATGTGTGAACCAGCTTGATTAGGGATTTCTGGATTGACTGCGGCTGAACTATAGTAGCCTATCCCCGTGGCTTTTCCCTTGTCTTTTATGATATATCCGGTTCCCTGACTGGTTCTGGGGTTAGTGGGCACTACAGAAGGAGAAACAGTCTACTCAAACAGCTGTGAAGTTATCAGTGGTGTCCCACAGGGTAGTGTCCTGGGACCTACCCTGTTCAATATCTTTATAAACGATATATTTGGACTGGCAAGCAATCGTTTAACTCTGTTTGCTGATGATTCAAAGCTGTTTGGTGCAGTTAAGAACGAGTCACTTCAGGCATATCTCAATCGCATCCAAGACTGGGCAACAACATGGCATATGTCCTTCAACATTGAAAAATGCAGTGTTATACACTTTGGCAAGGCAAACGCGCGCACCAAGTATACCATGCTAGACAGGGCCACAAACAGCATCAAAGAACTACAGGCTGTTGATGAAGAAAGAGATCTTGGGATTATTGTTGATCATCAGCTGAAGTTCCATGCTAACAACAAAAAGACTGTCTCTCATGCAAACTCTGTCCTTGGCCTCCTTAAAAGAACCATATCCAGTAGATCCCCTCACGTGTTCCTGAAGTTGTACAAGGCCCTTGTCAGACCAGTGGTTGATTTTGGAATGTGCTTAAGATCACCAGGGTTTAAGGGTGACGTAAAGCTCCAAAGAGGGAGTCCAAAGGAGAGCCACAAGGATAATAACAAACATGAAAGATAAATCCTATGAACAACGTCTGAAGGAGCTGAAACTAACAACACTTGTTTTTCGATGACGGCGAGCTGACATGCTTATGACATATAAGCTGACCTCTCAAGAACAATCCCCAATTTGTATGCCCATTGTCCAGAGCGTTGGCGCAGATAGAAGGGGACACTCTAAAAAGCTGTTTAAGCCTTCTGTCAGAACCCGACAACGACAACAGTTCTTCTCGTGTCGAGTTGTCCACACATGGAACAGCCTGACCAACGACACGGTATCAGCACCCAACGAGGAAGCTTTCAAAAAGTTGCTAGATGAAGAGTGGAATGATGTGCCTTGGAAATACAACTGGGACGCATCTGATGCCTAACAAATCATCACATCATCAATGACGGAGCGATTCAACAGATCAAGACTGATCTTAATTCGCTCCGAAGTGCGAATTAAGGTAATAATGAACATCTAATCGACTTCAAATGAAAATTTAACTTATAACAACTTTTCCGACACCGGCCGGATTCCGGTCAAACTATATGTCCGGGTAAAATATGATTGTCACACACGGATTCAGCATCTCTTTTACCCCTAAATCGGTTATCTAATCAACTACAAATAAAACTTTATCTTCTAACAATTTTCCGGTTTGGGCCGGATTCCGGGCGAACTACATGTCCGGGTAGAAAATTGTTTTGACATAAGTTTTCAGCATGTCTTCTTGCCATAAATCGGACATCTGATCAACTCCAAATAAAACTTTTAATTTTAACAAACTTTCCGGTGTGGGGCGAACTACTTGTCCGTCGAGAAAATGGTCTTCAACATCGTCTTCAGCATGTCTTCCTACCCCTAAATGGAACATCTAATCAACTTCAAATAAAACTTTTACTTTTAACAAACTTTCCGGTTTTGGCCGGATTCCCTGCGAACTACTTGTCTGATGACAAAATGGTTTTCACCATCGTGTTCAGCATGTCTTCTTATTCCATAATCGACTATCACATTAGCTGTTTCAAAACATTTTGTTTGCCCTTAATTTGAACCCCCTCCCCTACCCCTAAATGTGGGGCTACAAAGCCCATTTACGAACTCGACTGGTCCGACGACCCAACGAATCCTCACACCAAGTTTCATCAAAATATTTCATTCCCTTCGGGAGTTATCGTGCTTACAGACAGATGGACGGATAGACGGACAACTTTTGCGATGTCATAGGTATCCCTCAACTTACGTTTTGGGATCCCAAAAATACATGCTTTGGGTTTTAGTTTTTTGTTCGGTGATCGTTCATTGTTTGCAGACGTTCACATAAGCATACCTCTACTGCACTAACAAGGTCCTATCGGTCAAGAAGAAAACCTTGAGTGACCCAGGACCTGTTTTAGACTGCACAGAAATTTACTTGTAAGGTTTTCAGGCCAAGTTCGAGGTCACATAAAGTCGAGCTTGGATACCCCTCCTATACAATTCGTGTTGGTCTCTTTATCCGTACGCATCCTACGGAATGAGCTTTCTACCTTAGATGTGCCTTAGATGCACCACTACCTGTCTAAATAGTTAAACCATTTAAAATCATATTCAGTGATAAATGTTTCTTAATTCAGAAATTTTGGCACTGTTGTGGTGGAAATTTAGTCGGGGCATCCCGCGTCGTCACAATACAAGAGAGTAAATGTCGATGCCTGAAAGCCAAAAAGACAAAAGATCTTCTCTGTTTAAAAGACTAAATGCTTTTTTTGGAATCCCAAAATGTAAGTGGAGGGATACCTATGACATCGCAAAAATGTCCGTCTGTCTGTAAGCACAATAACTCTCGAAGGGAATGAGATATTCTGATGACTTGGTGTGAGGATTCATTGGGTCAAGGGTAAGGTCGAGTTCGTAGATGGGCTATGTAGCTCCACATTTAGGGGTGGTGGAGGGTGTTCAAATTAAGGGACAAACAAAATATTTTTAAACAGCTAATGTGATAGTCAATTATGGGGTAAGAAGGCATGCTGAGCACGATAGTGAAAACCATTTGCTCGCCGGACAAGTAGTTCGTCCGGAATCCGGCAAAACCGGAAAGTTCGTTAGAAGTAAAAGTTTTATTTAAAGTTGATTAAATGGTCGATTTAGGGGTAAGAACATATGCTGAACACGGTGGTGAAAACAATTTTCTCGCCGAACAAGTAGTTCGTCCGGAATCCGGCCAAAACCAAAAAGTTGGTTAAAAGTAAAAATTTAATTTGAAGTTGATTGAATGTTCGATTTAGGGGTAAAAAGACATGCTGAACACGACGGTGAAAACCATTTTCTCGCAGGACAACTAATTAGCCCGAACTCCGGCCGAAACCGGAAAATTTGTTAAAAGCAAAAGTTTGATTAGATGACAGATTAAGGGGTAAGAAGAGAGGCTGGACTGGTAGTTCGCTCATAAATCAGGCGAAACCGGAAATTAGCCTGCAAAGACTGGATCTGGCGAAGACAAGACCCGATTGTCTGAATCAAATATTAGATTTTTGGGATCCCATCGACACCTTTGGTCTTGTTTATACTGAATTCATGTTTGTTTCTAACAATTATGCAATCTGCTTTCATGGTTTTACAAGTAGCCTACCTATGGTTAAAAATGATGACGTGACAGAAACAAAATGTGGGTGTCCAGCCATTATGGCAACAAAGTCACCAGAAAATTTGTGGGTCCTCACAGAAATTCCTGTACAGGAGGAGTACCTGGCCTCATTTTTACACTACCTCGATTTTTGTCGCGAAGATGTTAAAATGAAATGTACATGTTGACCTGACAGTCAAGAGGCAAAAATGACTTTTTTGAAAAGTCATGTGTCCAAAATATTCAATTCTGTGCTGTTTCTTTGTTTTAAAGCTGCATTGAAAAGGGATTTTCTGGCTATTGACTTTGCTAACTCTACGTTTTTCATCATTTTGTAGTCAATCGAGGTAAGGTTGGAATGAAGGGGTCTTTTTTGAAAAGAATAACTAGAAATATTGAAGCAATATTTATTTATCCAATTTGTAACCATTCAATTACCTTTAATCTAGTATGTTTGTCAATTTTTTGGGTTCCTTTGTAAGCCAGATAGATTATTCTGATGAATTGCTGATGACTTCGTTGTGCCCGCTCCTACTTGGTTTGGATATCCTTCTTCGTATTTGTGAACAGATTTGCAGCGGAGCATGACATTGTGTTTAACTCTAAGAAAACCTTTGTAATAGCATTTTAGAAACCTGGAATTCATGCCCCCTCCCGCCCCCCCCCCCCCCAGTCATGCACAAATCCTCATTTTTTTGGCATGGTGCCCCAACGTCTGGGCATGCCCCAACGTACGGGCATGGTGCCCATACGTTGGGGCACCATGCCCTGGAGCATGGGCCTGGTACCCCTGTGAAGTTTGGTTAAACTGAGACTGGTTACATACCTAAATAGGGTCTTCTTCCTGTCCTAGATCAAAAGATACTTGATTTACTTTCTATCCAATCTCATTTTCTAATTTACAAAATGTTAGAGCACTTCCAAGATACATAGAGTTTTTTGGAGGCCACTTCTCTTCTAGTGGGTTTATCCTATCCTTTTTCAGAAAATTGCTGCTAGGTAGCATGGACGAGGCAAGCTTTTCAATCTGTTCACTGGAGCAAATATTTCCTTTAGATTGTTTGCCTTTTATTGTATTTAACTTGAGTGATTTTTGTTTTACTATGTTAAAAATTGTTATCAAAACTCAATAAACTCAAAAGAAATACTGCGACAACCTGGAAAAGGATTGAGTAACAGTGGCAACTACCTGGAAAAGGATAGGGTAAACCCACTAGGAAAGAAGTGGCCTCCACAAAACTCTCTGTATTTTGGAAGTGCTCTAACATTTTGAAAATTGGAAAAGGAGGTTGGTTAGAAAGTGAAATCAGGTATCTTTTGATCTAGGACAGGAGGAAGACCCTATTTGGGTATGTAGCCAGTCTAAGTTTAACCAAACTTCACAGGGGTACCATGCCCAAAAACTGAGGATTTGTGTATGACTGTCCCCCCCCCCAAAAAAAAAAAAAAAAAAAGCTGTGCACCTTTCTAATAGATAGTTGTCATATGCTGAACATTTTCGTTATCTTGGATTTACTTTTCAGTCTAACCTTCAGGATGATTTACATGTTAAACATATGATGGGTAGCCTATGCAAAGAGCAAACGTTCTAACTCGTAAGTTCTATATGGCTGCTATTACTGTTAAGACGTGACTATTTCAGACATAGGGGAGAAGGGGGCCATGCCGCACGGGGGCGCAACCGAACCTTCAATTTTTTCACCACCTAGCATGCAGCTTTTTCACTCTAAAAACTAACGCTAGATGGCCTCTACCTAGCACCCACTTGGCGTAAATTTCAAATCAGTTGGACGAACTGTACAAGTTTTGGGAGCCCTTGAAGTTTTTTTGCTCTCGGTGGAAATCTGGACATAGCAGGTCGGTGAAAGGAATTCAATAACTGTGACAGCTGAAATTCCGTGTTTTTGCAGGCGTTTAGACTAGTATTCGTTCTCTATCCTCTGTGATTTTCACTGTGATCGGCCGACGGGTTTGACCACAGCCGCCATTTAACTTTTTTTGTCTGTCTGGGGCGATTCCGAAAAATTTTTTAGGGGCTATTCCGAACGTGTTTTTGAGCGTTCGGTTTCGCCCCTTGTTGACCAAAGATAGCTACGACCTTCAGCTCTGCAGATTCTGAGGTTATATGTCACTACTTAAGCTTAAGCTAAATTCTGCCATTTTTTGTGTAGGAAAAATCGTAAAAACTAGAAACAAATGTGCTACAGTGAATTTTCTGCGCAGAAGTGGCGAGAGATTTGTTTTCACAGAGCAAGTTGATCAAGCAGAGATAGATCTAACCGATATTGAGCTTAGACTACCAGTCCCTCAGTTCACAGGACGAACTGAAAGGTCAGTGAGAGGCCTAGTATTTGGATACAACCTTTCTGCCTATAATTTTAGGCGATGCGGGTGCACATTTATGCTTATATAGTTGAAAATCTAGTCATTTTGTGTTTTCTACGTTGCTTTTCAAATAAATAGATGAAAATTTTAACCCGTCCAGACTGGCCCCTACCCCGTCCGGTTTCACCCTGTTGTGGGGGCAGAGGCGTTACTAGTCAAAATGTTTGAGGGGGTGAAGAGGGATTTACAGACTTGCTGGTAATTTTTACCGGCTTTTTCTGCAGAAAAAAGGACTGTTTTCAACAACAAAAATGAAATTTTTGAAAAGAAACGCCTGATTTTCAGAAAAATCTAATGATTTTCAAAAAACAACTATATTGACGAAAAATCAACCAATTTTCAGAAGTTTTCACGGAAAAAATTAACTGTTTTGACGAAAAATAGCGCGCTTGGCGCAGATTCGGTTACTTTTACCGACTGGCCGACAGCATTGGGGGGGGGGGCGTCTCCCCTCCCCCCGGTCATGACGTCCCTCGGTGGGGGCTATCCCGAACGATGAGAGTCTACTGGTTTTAGGGCTGCGAAGGGTTCACCTTGACTCCTAAAATTTTCATAAATTCACCATAGAATGCCCAGTGTCTTCTCTGCCTTGACCGTAAAAAACGAGTCTGTATATTGTTTAAAAATAGGCTTCCAGCAGCAGAAAAAGTTAAAATAGTTCGGTATGCCCCCCCCCCCTCCCCTACTGCTATAGCCAAAAGAAACAATGGAAAAAGGTGGGGATTTTAGAAGCTTATAATTCAATATCGTAGTTACAAAACGAAACAATGGAAAAAGGTGGGAATTTTAGAAGCTTATAATTCCATATCGGAGCTAAGTATATTATCAAAGGCAAAATAAGCAAGAGGCGTCTTAACAGCAATTAGACAAGCAGACTTAGAAACCAGGGTTGGTCACCAAAAGTAACTTCGTACACCCTGGAAAGTAACCCAAAAGTATCTCAAAGTAATCCAATGTAATCTAATGTAACCCAATGCAATGTAACCCAAAGTAACCCAATGTAACCAAAAATAACCCAAAGTAACCCGGAGTAAAAATAGTTCGGTATGCCCCCCCCCCCCCCCCCCTCCCCTACTGCTATAGCTTTTTTGCACTCGGTATGGTGACTAACCCCACTGCTAAGGCCATGCAGAGTATGAAAGTGTGCTATAACAATGCATATCGTCAGCTCTTTCGGCTTCCACATTTTTGCAGTGTTAGTTCTGCTCACATGTTGAATCACTGCTACACATTTACTGAAATTCGCCGGATATGCAAGTATCTGTACTGTCACAACTTAAGCTGTGTGATAATGAGCTTATTGCGCTTGCCTCTAAGCCTTACTTTATTAAATACCTATTTGACGGTAGTTAAACAACAATTCTTATGTTCTGTAGTTTTTTTTCTTTGTTTCTCTTTTTTGTTATTTATGGCACTTGTGCTGAACTAAAGCTAATTGATTAGAACGACTTCTCTGGGAATTTAAAATCTTGTCTGAGGTGAGGTTGGATACCTCTCCTGTACTAGCAATGCAGCATGTACACAGGGTTGCCACACCAAAATATTTAGAGAGTGACTTTTGGCCCGAAACAGAGAATGAATTGGGAGTGAAATTTATTTTTGTGAAATGTTCACTTTTGGTTGAATCGCCTCTGTAAAAGGCACTGTCTAGGGAACCGGGAGCCATACTTTATGTCCTAATGGGCTACAGAACCGGTAATTCTCATGGAAAGCAAACCATATGAGATGCAATTCTGGGATCTGACGTCATTCACTAACAGAAACTTGTATGTGCTGGATCCCGTTCCAGTAGTAAGTGGAAATAGCTCATGGAAACTTCATCGCACCAGCTTCTCTTCCGATAGTCTCACGGAATTGCGTACTCAGAAGCTAGGGAGCCATTAGTTGATACCGGAAACTGTATAATTTGAGCTTGTGTTCCGGTAGTGTCTACGTGAAATATAGAACTCACGGAATAGTTTGGATGAAAGCTAGGATGCCGGAATTTTCACTGACTGAGAGAAAATAACCTGGGAGAAATGTTTACTACCGGAACCCTTATATTGAGAGCTAAGGTACCGGTAGCAACAACTATTTGATTAACACAGATGGCTATGGGGTAGGGTTCCGGTAGTTAAAAAAAAAAAAAAAAAGAGCTCACGAACCCAGGTCAGTGCAGACTAGGAAACCAGAAAGTGAATATTTTTAACTCACAGAACCTAAGTCCTACGGGCTAGGGTTCCGGTAGTGCCCAAAACTAAAATTACAACTCACAGACACGTGTCAATATGGGCTTTGAGTCGGGTGCAGCTTACTGAATCCAACTTCCATGAGTCTCTTCCCTAGCCCACTGGAGGTGGGGTCTTTGAGTTAAAAATATTCACTTCCGGTTTCCTAGTCTGCAATGTCACAGGTCCGTGAGTTCA
This sequence comes from Branchinecta lynchi, assembly GCA_023053575.1. Classification (NCBI taxonomy): domain Eukaryota; kingdom Metazoa; phylum Arthropoda; class Branchiopoda; order Anostraca; family Branchinectidae; genus Branchinecta; species Branchinecta lynchi. Next base: position 11,949,566 of record JAKZAP010000017.1, on the reverse strand, counting down.
ATTTTATATTTTTTGTACACTACCGGAACCCTAGCCCATAGCCATCTGTGTCCGTGAGCTGGTCATTTTCAATCAAATAGTTGTTGCTACCGGTATGTTAGCTCTCAATATCTGGGTTCCAGTAGTAAATTTTCATCGGAACACAAGCTCCATTTGTACAGTTTCCGATATGAACTACCGGCTCCCTAGCTTCTGAGTACACAATTCTGTGAGACTACCGGACGAGAAGCCGATCAGTTGTGGATTTTTTCAAGAAATTGATCGTCGCGCACAGGTACAGAAAACACTTACTTTCACAATGTTTCATGGATGAAGTCGGGGTGACAATTGTGGAAAGACATTTATTACCACTTTGTTAGCCTTAGCGCAAAGCACCTGAACGAAAGAACTACACCAATTTTGACAATATGGCGAAAAAACAATACTGCCCCGAATGTAACACGATCGTTACCAGCAACTCGGTGAAATGCTCAGTTTGTTCCTCGTGGTACCATGCTGGAATCAACCGTTGCGCGGGGGTGGATTTCAACAAAGTGCCTGCCGGTTGGAAATGCTTAAATTGCCAATCGAAAGATTCCCCCCAGTCCCCTCTTCAATCATTGAATCTCCAAGAAAGAGACATTTCTAATGACGCTTCTTTGGAAATATCCTCCAAGACGGCTGCCCACAGTCCAGAAACAAACGACTGTTGTGCGCATCCCAGTGCCTTACCGAACCATGCCATTACCCCTCACGTTACCAGGAGCAGAACATTCACTGCCGTAGAAACAAGTCCTGCGGTAAATATCCCATTGCAACGCTGCCCGAAAGCCCCTTGCGATCCTTTACCGTGCATTAATTGCGATAAGTTGGCAAAACGAATCGCAGTGTTAGAGGCCAACGAGGCGAAATTTCTCGCTCAAATTGCCTCACTTCAAAGTGAATTAGCATCACGTGTGCTGACCAACCGAACTGAACAGATATCTCCCCTGCTACATGCTAATGCACAGGATCCAGTCAATGTCGATCGAAATGGAATGACTACGGTGACACGTGACGAACTTGAATCGGATCCGCAACCGCGGTCTTCACCTGACATCCGACGGATCGATGACGCAACAACTTCTGACGATGATATATGCATTGTGTACGAAAAAATAGCCAGTCAACAGAAAAAGCAATGTCGCTGGTTCCGGAAAGGGAACTGCAAGAGAGGTGATGATTGCAAGTTTTACCATGGTGAAGCGGCAAAAAAGGCTGCCCCGACGAATCTTAGTGTCACCTGCAAATTCTACAAAGCGGGTGTGTGCAAAAACGGCCGACAGTGTAAGTTTATTCATGAAGTGCTAGATCACGATGATCGTCTACGGTCGAACAACCGTGTTTGTCGAAAATTCCTTGCAGGGATGTGCCGCATTGCTAATTGTAAATACTCACATTTGTGTAAATATTATTTGACGAATTGTTGTACGAAAAAAGAGTGTAAATTTGTTCACCTCCGTGTGTGTCCATTATTTGCTAGTGGGAGATGTTTTGGCTGCGACATGGCCCACGTTCAGATTCCGGAAAACTTCCGGAGTGGTAAAGCTGCAAAAACAACTCCCACTGGATCGTACCCTTTTTTATTCTGGGAGAAAGCAAGGGATCGACAATTTCGACTGCCCACCTTTCAGCCCGACCAACCATCACGACAGTTTCCGCGTTTGAGGAGCATATTGGACCTGCTACCCCCTCCTCCCGCCCCTCCCAGTTTACCTCGTTATACACATCGACACACCAGACTCCAATTCGCCCCTCCTCAAGCCAGCAGCTGCTTGGAAACGGCAGTTTAGGTAGCCCAGTAGCTTTCTTTGGGACTTTTTCTCCAGTTCATCTTACTAATAAATTTCATCCTCTGTCTGACACTAACCCATCTTCTGACCCAGTTCCTTCCGAAAAGACAAAAGGTTTGAGAGTAATTTCCCCATGCAGAGTTTCATCCCCCTTGCAATCTGAGTCAAAAAGTAAATCTTCTTTAGGTTATTTTCCCAACCCATTTTCGTCTACTAATAAATTTGAAGCTTTACAAGATCTCACCGAACCGCCTGATTTGACGCTAGGAGAAGGGCTAGCAAATTGTTTAAGTTCTTCTGGACCACGTGCTCAACCGAAAGTGAAAAAAATTAAAATTGTTGAGAAAGAAGTCCCCCAGAGTCGGTTTAATTTTCCTCATCTGCTTTCTTTGAATGCTGAAAGTCTGAATGCTGATAAGGTGTGTGAACTGGAAGGATACGTCAAAGTTACTGAAGCTGATATAATTGCGGTTACAGAAGTTCACAAACAAAATATAGACCATCTAAAAATCAAAGGTTACAAACAGTTTATTAAATTGAGGAATGATGACCATCCTTTGGGTAAAAAGGGAGGCGGAGTTGCGTGTTTTGTTCGAGAGGAGCTACCGATGCGACCCCTGCAAATCCCCCATATTGAAACCCATGATGAAATAATGTGGTTTTTGGTCCAGCCTAAAAAGCTTCCAAGGTCAGTAAATGGAATAGCTCTCGGTGTATTTTACTGTTCGCCCAGCCTTACGAGTGCCGAGAAAAAACGATTTGCGGATAAGCTCGAGTTATGTGCTGATTTTATAACTTGCAAATATCCAAATGTTGGAATCTGTTTGACCGGGGACAAGAACGATTTAAAAATTGATTATTTTCTAAAAAATCACGGGTTAAAACAGGTTGTTAAGTTTGCGACAACAAAGGGCAATACTAATCTTGATGTGATTTGCACAAATTTTTCTGAGTATTATGATGAGCCACAAGATCTTCCCCCACTTGGCGGAAGTTACCATTACATGTTAAAGTGGTCCCCTCTACCGTCATATAAAATAAAATATGCAATTGAAAATGTGACTTATCGACCTCTCTCAGACAGTGGTCTTCTTGGTTTTGGAAATTGGATTTCATCGGAGTCTTGGACTGAATCAATGAACGCCATTTCAAGTGATGAAAAAGCAAGTATCCTGCAGGAGAAACTCCGACAAAAATATGAAGAATTTTTTCCCGAAAAAACGTTTAAACGTTGCAACACTGACCGTCCCTTTATCACGCAAGAAATCAAAGATCTAATCCGTTACAAGATACAACTTTTGAGAAATGGTAAAAGAGAACAAGCTAATAAACTCCGAAACAAAATCCGAAAGATGACTAGAAGGGCTGCCGCTGATTATTATAATGAAAAAATCCATAACTTATTTGAGTCAAAAAGTAGCAAATGGTACAAAGAAATCAAGCGAATGTGCGGGAAAACACCCTCTGTTGTTGATTTTAATCTAGATTCTGATGATGTAACCGTCGCAAATCAGCTAAATTCCCATCTTGCCAAAATTGTCCAATCACTACCTCCGCTGGATGGAAATGAAACTGCAGAATTTTCGACTGAAGGAAATAATGTCAAACTTATCAGCGAAGATCAAGTTTGTTCTAAATTGAAAAAGCTGAAAAGAACAAGCATAACACCCATTGACATTCCTATTCAGTTAATTAAAGCGTTTCCCGATAAAATTGTAAAACCTTTGACAAATATATTCAATTGTATTTCTAGTAGTTTAGAATACCCACAGGTTTGGAAAACAGGGTATGTCACACCAATACCAAAGAAAGATACTGAGTTGGATTTTGATGGCGTAAGGCCAATTACGCTGACTCCATTATTCAGCAAAATATATGAAAGTTTTGTTGCTGATTGGCTCAAAAAAGAAATAGAACCTTTGCTTGATCATCGACAGTATGGAAACCGAAAATGTACGTCAACTTCCCATTATTTAATCAGTCTACTCCATTTTATTTTTCAGCATGTTGATGAGCCCGGTAAATGGTTGAACCTGATAGCAATTGATTTTAAAAAAGGTTTCGATCTCATTGACCACAAAATTTTAATTTCTAAGCTTTATCATATTTTTAACGTTAATACCAGAGTAATAAAAATAATTCAAAGTTTTTTAACAAATAGATCTCAGATTTCAAAGTATTGTAATGTTTATTCTGAACCAGAAGCGGTACTTTGTGGCGTACCCCAGGGTACCATTCTAGGTCCAATTTTGTTTTTAGTCATGATTAATGATATAGCGGATGATTTTGAGAATCGTTGGAAGTATGTGGATGATCTTACACTTGTTGAAGTTTGTCACAGACAGGATTCGAGTCAGGTTCAAGATATCGTGACTAAAGTAAAAATTCAAGCTTTGAAATCTAATATGACTGTAAATGACAGTAAATCGTGCACTATGACAATTTCATTTTTTAAGTCTTTCATCCCTACTTTTTCACCTGAAATTTCGGATTCTTTGAAAGTGGAAAAACTTAAAACTCCTAGGGATACTCCTAACTAATGATTTAAAATGGGAAGCGCAGACGACTAGCATGATAAGGCGAGGGAATGCCGGACTTCAAATGCTAAAGCTCATGTCTAGGCATGGGGCACCCACTACACATTTGTTCCGAATATATGTTTCTTTTATCCGACCAAACCTAGAATATGGAGCACCTGTTTGGCATTTTGGCCTTACGGTCGAACAGACCGCTAGACTTGAAAAGATTAAAAAAAGAGCCCTGATCATAGCGTCAAAGGTGGCCGAGAGGTCTTATGAAGAGTTGCTGCGTGAATTTAAAATCACTTCTCTACACGATCGAAGACTGAAACTCTGCATGGAGTTTGGTGTAAAATCCCTGAACCACCCAGTTCATAAAAATATTTTTCCTTCTAAAAAGCTGGCGAGAAGGCTCCCTCGCAAGGTAGCTACTGCGGTTGAGAAATTGCAGCCAACTAAATGTAACCTCCAGAGGTTCGAAAAGAGTTTTGTTCCGTCTTTTGTGAAGTTGTTTAACGAGGTAAATTGAGATGTTATTCATTTTTAATGTTATTTATGACTGTTGAAGTACGCTTACATATTACTGACTATACCAAACAAATTTGGCGTTAGCCACGATAAGTTTTTGGCGAATAAAAAGATTTATCTATCTATCTATCTATCTATGAGATGAAGTTTCTGTGAGCTATTTCAACTTACTACCGGAACGGGAGCCAGCACATACAACTTTCCGTTAGTGAATGACTGCAGATCCCGGAGTCGCAGCTCATATGGTTTGATTTCCCTGAGAACTGCCGGTTCCGCAGCCCATGGGACATAAAGTACGGCTCCCGGTTCCCTAGACAGTGCCATGTAAAAATGGATATCCACTATTCAGCTAAAGTAAAATTTAGTCGTTTATACATATAAGAAATGTATGTAGCTGATCATACTATACTACCAAAAGTTCGTAGCCAGTTAGTTGGCTACTCTTGGTGTGCCCTCTACAAACAAGCTTGTCCCCCCAGAAACACTCTTAGTAGCCAACTAGTTGGCTGCATGTGTCCTCCCAGAAACACTTAGTAGCCAGTTAGTTGTCTACACTTGTCCCCCCAGAAACACTCTCAGTAGCCAACTAGTTGGCTACACTTGTCCCCCCAGAAACAGTCTCAGTAGCCAACTAATTGGCTACACATGTCCCCCAGAAACACTCTCAGTAGCCAACTAGTTGGCTACACATGTCCCCCCAGAAACACTCTCAGTAGCCAGTTAGTTGGCTACACTTGTCCCCATCCGTACAAACTTTCTTAGCGACTTACTTCGCTTCTGTAAAGTGTTTCTGGGAATATTCTTCTTCTTCAGCTTACATTGTTGTTGAACTTAGCCTACTTAGCGTGGCTGTGCATGTAGTATCTCCAAACCTCTTTGCATTCGAGGTTTACCTGTGCAAATCCATATATTTATTAATGATTCTTAACTTGTCTTGATTTTATTTAAATTTATTGATCGACAGTCAGGGGCGTCCCGAGACTTTCTTCATCGGGAGGGGGGGGGGGGCCGAACCTCGTAAAATTGACAGAATCGGTACCTGATTCTTAATGAATTTATAAAAAATAAAAAAAAACAGCGAGTTGCCTTCATGAAGCTACAACATAACAACCTTTTACTTTTGGAGGACCTTTCCGGTTTTGCCAACAGGACTTGAAATAATAAAAAAAAAATGGCGTTGCTGCATAGCGACAACAGCGCTTATGGCTGTACACAGGATTAATTAAGACGCAGCAGAAAAAAAGATCTACCTAAAGATCCTTAGAAGGGACAAAATTATAAGGATCAATCCCAAGTTTCATATTTTGTACGCAGACGTAAAAAGCTTTTGACAAAGATACGAAAAAAAAAAAAAAATTTCATATTTTTATATTAATATTTGATGGGGACAAGTGTAGCCAACTAACTGGCTACTGAGAGTGTTTCTGGGGGGACATCTGTAGCCAACTACTCGAGAGTGTTTCTGGGGGCAAATGTATAGCCAATTAGTTGGCTACTGAGTGTGTTTCTGGGGGGACATCTGTAGCCAACTAGTTGGCTACTGAGAGTGTTTCTGGGGGGACATGTGCAGCCAACTAGTTGGCTACTGAGAGTGTTTCTGGGGGGAAATGTGTAGCCGACTAGTTGGCTACTGAGAGTGTTTCTGGGGCAGTTCTGGGGGGACAAGTGTAGCCAACTAGTTGGCTACTAAGCTTGTTTTTATAGGGCACACCAAGAGCAGCCAACTAACTGGCTACGAACTTTTGGTAGTATAGTATGATCACCTACATACATTTCATTTATATATAAACTGATCAATCTTAAAATAGCTGAATGGTGGTGTTTACAGTCATGAAAAAACTTGCAATAGTCAATTCTGGTCAGAATCCCTGCTGCAAAAAATATGTTCATTTTCTAAAATAGAGTCATTTTATGTCCTACGTAGGACATGAGTGACAAAAATAAAATAGTGACAATTCACACTATTGTGCGACATACCTCTTGAAGAAAACGGACAAAGAAGAAGCAGACGCTGCCTTTCTTCTGAAGTTTCTGTGGTAACATAAAGACAACCAAAGCTGGGCAATGGAATAAGCAAGTTAAATTATAACGGAAATACTATAGGCTCCAGTAGGTTATTTGCAATTCTGAGCCATTTCACTGTAAATAGATCATTTAGAGTAAGAGTTCTGCTTTAAGAGCTTTGTGCTGAATTTGCTGTTTCAGCTTTTCTATAAGGCACACGAAAAATAAGCAAATAAGTAACAAAGAATTGCTAAGAATCCTTGATCTTACATTGTCACTTAATTCCTCTGTTGAGCATGCCAGAAGACGTTTGGAACCATTGCCAGTTTTGCAAGTAGCGTTGCCACTTGACTAAAATAAGCTGCACTATCCAGTCTACCACAAATCCCTGATTTTTGGATACCCTATGCCAAACGCTGGGTATATCTAGCATTTAGCATAGCCTATGCCTAACGCATAGGGTATGCCAAACGCTAGACATATCCCGCGTTTGGCATAGGGTATCCAAAAATCAGGGGTTTGTGGTTGACTGGCACTATCCAAGTAGCAAAAAAGTACTACCAGAGGAGAAAAAGTTCTACTTAAAAAAAAAAAAATTGCGTGTTACATTTTTGCAGATACCATGGTATCTGTTTTCAAGGTATCTTCAGTTAGTCGTTTTTGCAGTTACCGTGGTATCTGATATACGGTTGCTGTGCAAAAACGACAATTGCTAAAGTTGCACTTTTCGAAGTCATCACAAAGGAAAAATTTTCATTCAGTTACAGTACTAAAGATGTATTCTCGCCGTTCCCCGCGGACTCCACTTTAGGAGTCCCTGCGTTTTTGTTTGTCCCGGGGACTCACTCCCCGTATTCTCGCGAGTCCTCACGGACGGGGAATGCTCTGATTATCATCACCATCATCGAAAAGGGCTCCTTTTCAGATTTGGAGGGGAATCAATTTTTGCTGGTGTTGGTGCAATGTAAAATTAATTAAAAATAATCAGAATAAACAAAACCAAAAACAAAGTGGCTCCAGACTAATTTCGTCAACTGCATATCTATTTTTCGAACAAAATCCATGCTGGAAGCATTCCCCGTGTTCTCGCTGTTTCTGTCCGCGGAGTCCGCGTGGAGTGACTCCCTCTATTCTCGCCGTTCACTTTGATTCCCCGAAGAGTCCTCGGGGAACGGCAAGAATACGCCTTAAGTGCCAAGGCACTGTATAGGGAACCGGGAGTCGTACTTTATGTCCTACGGGCTATGGAACCGGTAGTTCTCACGGAAACCAAACCATATGAGCTGCGATTCCGGGATCTGACGTCATTAACTAACGGAAACTTGTATGTGTTGGCTCCCGTTCCGGTAGTAAGTGGAAATTGCTCTCGGAAACTTCATCGTACCAGCTTCTCGTCCGGTAGCCTCACAGAATTGTTTACTCAGAAGCTAGGGAGCCGGTAGTTAAAAAAATTTGGACGTGGGTCCTCCTTATTATGAGAAAATAAGGGCTTACAAAAATAAACTTCCCACTTCTGATACCATTGTTAAGAATGTTATCCCACTTCTGACACCATTGTTAAGAAGATGGACGAGTGGAGGCGAGGTTTAATGAAGATAAGGCTCCTGGGGTGTGGGCTGAAGACATTCTGACACCGTAGGTGCCCACTAGCCCCAGGACCAGTCAGGAAACCGGACAAAAGAGACAAGGGAAAGTCTCAGGGAATTCTATAGCTCAGCCGCAGTCAATCCAGAAATCCCTAATCAAGCTGGTTCACCCATCCTAGCGAAGCTGGAATTCACATATCCAGTCAAGCCCGAGGCCTACTAGCCGAGATGGACCATAACGTCTATAGTTAATTTATCTCATGTAAATCGTGTACAAGAACATATAATACAGCACTAAAGGGGTCCCTAACTAAATATATAAACTGGTCCTTACCATAAATTATAATATAGCGTAACTGAGGTCTTGCTCCGACCAAGGATGAAAGAGAACTCTCTTGGCTGCGGATTCATTCCGTAGCCAAAATACTTAGAATGAAATGGATCAAAGCCTGACCTCGGATTAGCGAGCAGCTAACTGAAGCTAGGATAAAGACCGAGTGACCTATTGTCACGATGCCGGGAAATTAATGATGGTGATGGAAACCGAAGAGATATATAGAAAAGTAGGCGATAGATGGAGGGAATAACTAGGAGGACTATTGCAGAGCAAAGTGCTATGGGATGTCTCCATAACAGTGGAATATAGAACTCACGGAATAGTTTGTATGAGAGCTAGGATGCTGGCATTTTCACTGACTTGGAGAAAATAACATCGGAAAAAATTCACTACCGGAACCCATATATTGAGAGCTAAGGTACCGGTAGCCAGGGGCGTCGCAAGGGGGGGGGGGGTGCAGCACCCCCCCACCTTTTTGAGATTCGGTAAAATTTTGGGCCGAAGGCCCTAAACTTTACTAAAATTGTTCGGTATTTTTCCGATAGAAGAACTGTTCGTTATATTTACGGGGATTCGGTAGTTATACAAAATCCTAAATAGGCTATCTGCACAAATCTCTTCGGTATAGTGATCGGGATTCGGTATAATTGCCAGTACTCGGTAGTTATTGTTCGTATTGTAGTATTGTTCGGTATTTTTTCGATAGCAGAACCGTTCGTTATATTTATGGGGATTCGGTAGTTATACCGAATCTCTTCGGTATAATGATCGGATTCGGTATGGTTGCCAGTATCCGGTAGTTATCACGAATTTGGTGAGAGTACTTAAATTATTTGGTAATTTTTCGATGCCGGAACTATTCGGTATACTTATGGAGATTCCGTTGTTACACATAATCCCAAATAAGCTATTGGTTCGAAATTATTCGGTATCACGATTGGGATTCGGTAATTTATTCAGTATAATTTCAAGGATTGGGAATTTAACCACGAATCCTGACTTTGTTCCAATTTTGACGAAAGTATACCGAATGTTGTTCGGTAGTCTTTCGATACCACAACAATCCGGTATAATAACCGGGATACGGTAGTTATACAGAATCCCGAACATGCTCTCGGTCTAAACTTATTCGGTATAATAACTGGGATTCTGTTGCCAAGATTCGGAAGTTACCACGAACCTCGAAACTCAGAAGAGGTCGAGTGAAGCACTGGTCGCAGACAAAAGGGATGATCTGTGATATCATCGATAGTCCTTACTTTGGATCTCAAATCTCAAAAGAATATCTAATCATAAATATTTCGAAAATTCCGCCTGCAGCACGTTTCGTAATATTCTCTATTTTGTGGAAGGGCGCGTCATTTGACGGGGGTTTTAATCCAGTTTTAGGATTGAGATTTCGAAACATTAAAAGGCTAGAATTTGGATAGAAATTAAATTTGGCAGGAAAAAGCAAAAAATAATTTCGCCCGCGGCGCTCACTTTATGTGATTACAGGTAGTATATTGACTAGACTACTGTTGCTGCTGCTGCCGGAACGTCGCTCCATCCGATTTGTGGAACTTCATAGAGTCTCGGTATTTAATCAGCGGTAAATGATAGAATTTTTAAGAGAAGCAGTTAAATTTTAGCCTTAAAAAAAAAATAAATAATGGATTTCGAAAATTTTCGCCTGCGGCGCTCGATGTAATTATCTATTGACTATAATAGGTAGTAGCTGTTACTGCAATCATACCCGGCAATATGTTGTCCATGTCGCTTCGCCAAAACACCGCCTAATAGCTGGCTTATCGTCGTTCATGCTGCCTTTTATTGTTACTCTTCATACTGAATCGTTTCTGTCCCATAATTTAAAGCTCCAATTCCTAGTTCTAGGATTCGGTAACATTTTTGAAAGATTCAGTAAAATTTTGGCTCTGCACCCCCCCCCCCCCCCCACCGAAAATGCACTTGCGACGCCCCTGCCGGTAGCAACTACTATTTGGTTGAAAATGACCAGCTCACGGACACAGATGCCTGTGGGCTTGGGTTCCGGTAGTGAAAAAAAAAATTGAACTCACGTACCCCTGTCAGTGCAGACTAAACGGAAGTGAATATTTTTAACTAACGGAACCCAACTTCTGCGGGCTGGGGTTCCGGTAGGACCAAAAAATTTAAATTTTTGAACTGAATTCCGTTGGACCCCGTGAGTTGTTCCAGACTTAAAGTCCATATTGACACGTGTCCGTGAGTTGGTAATTTTAATTTTTGGTACTACCGGAACCCCAGCCCGCAGGAGTTTGGTTTCGTGAGTTAAAAATATTCACTTCCAGTTTCCTAGTCTGCACTGACATGGGTCCGTGAGTTTTAACTTTTTTTGTTTTGTCACTACCGGAAACCTAGCCCATAGCCACCAGTGTCCGTGAGCTGGTAATTTTCAACCAAATAGTAGCTGCTACTGGTATCTTAGCTCTCAATATATGGGTTCCGGTAGTGGATTTTTTCCCATGTTATTTTCACTATGTTAGTGAAAGTCCCGGTATCCTGAGCTCTCATCCCAACTATTCCGTGAGTTCTATATTCCACGTAGACACTACCGGAACAGAAGCTCCAATTATACAGTTTCCGGTATCAACTACCGGCTCCCTAGCTTCTGAGTACACAATTCTGTGAGGCTAACGGACGAGAACCTGGTGCGATAAAGTTTCCGTGAGCTATTTCCACTTACTACCGGAACGGGAGCCAGCACATACAAGTTTCCATTAGTTAATGACGTCGGAATCGCAGCTCATATGGTTTGCTTTCCGTGAGAACTACCGGTTCCATAGCCCGTAGGACATAAAGTACTACTCCCGGTTCCCTAGACAGTACCTCGGCACTTAAGGCGTATTCTCGCCGTTCCCACGTTTTTGTTTGTCCCGGGGACTCACTCCCCGTATTCTCGCGAGTCTTTACCGGCGGGGAGTGCTCCGATTATCATCACCGTCATCGAAAAGGCCTCCCTTTCAGATTTACCTGCAAAATTACCTGCAAAGGGGAATCAACTTTTGCTGGTGTTGGTGCAATGTAAAAATAATTAACAAAAACCAACAAAACCAAAAATAAAGTGGATCCAGACTAATTTCGTCAACTACATGTTTTTTTTTAGAACAAAATCCAGTTTCGAAGCATTCCCCATATTCTCGCTGTTTCTGTACGCGGAATCCGCATGGAGTGACTCCCTCAGTGTTTCCACTTATGTTTTTGAAAAATCCCAAATTCAGGTAGAAAAATCCCTAAAAATCCCTTTTTCTTCAAAGAATAATCCCTTGATAAATCCCTCTCCTTCGTCTGCAATATCTGATAATTACGACCGCCTGTGTTTGTGTCAGGAGGGGGGGGGGCGAACTGCAAATATGTGTCTGTATAGTTCCCGTTAAGGCTACCGGCTATAAACAATTGACTTAAAATTCTACAAATTTCAAGAAATATAAACACCAAAATCAAGCATGCCCTCATTTCAGCATTCACTGGTTAAAACCCAGCTTCAGTTAGCTTTTGACGACTGCACGCAAGATAATCTAAAACTGAGCGCCGCAGGCGAAAATTTTCAAATCCACCTTTTTTTCTGAAAAATTTCACAGGGTGAAATTCACGATTTGCCATTCTGGCAAGATCCAAACATACAACTGTCATTTTAACAATCTCTGAACATACGATTGTCTCGTAACGCAGCCTGCGACAAGAATATCTTTTAGTATAACTAAATTACTAGAACCAGGTGGTTTACGGGCATAATTCACTGTTCGTAACTTATGTAACTCGGGCAAGCTCAAAATATCGAGAGTAAGAAAATACAGAAGAAAAACCGGGAGCCGTACTTTATGTCCCATGGGCTGCGGAACCGGCAGTTCTCAGGGAAATCAAACCATATGAGCTGCGACTCCGGGATCTGCAGTCATTCACTAACGGAAAGCTGTATGTGCTGGCTCCCGTTTTGGTAGTAAGTGGAAATAGCTCACGGAAACTTTATCTGATCAGCTTCTCGTCCGGTAGTCTCACAGAATTGTGTACTCAGAAGCTAGGGAGCCGGTAGTTCATATCGGAAATTGTACAATTGGAGCTTGTGTTCCGATGGTGCCTATGTGGAATATAGAACTCACAGAATAGTTCTGATGAGAGCTAGGATACCGTGATTGTCACTGACTTAGAGAAAATAACAAGGGAAAAAATTTACTACCGGAACCCAGATATTGAGAGCTAACATACCGGTAGCAACAACGATTTGATTGAAAATGACCAGCTCACGGACACAGATGGCTATGGGCTAGGGTTCCGGTAGTTCAAAAAAAATATAAAATTGAACTCACGGACCCGTGACATTGCAGACTAGGAAACTGGAAGTGAATATTTTTAACTCACAGAACCCACCTCCTGCGGGCTAGGGTTTCGAAGTGCCAAAGTTACAAACTCATGGAAGTTCTATTCAGTAAGCTGCACCGGACTCAAAGCCCATATTGACACGTGTCTGTGAGTTGTAATTTTAGTTTTGGGCACTACCGGAACCCTAGCCCCCCAATCCGTACCATCATCTGGGAGCCGAGAGAACGGGAATCTTGGATGTGAGACGAACAGGTGATCGGATTCGAGTGAAACGTGATGGATTGGCAGATATCCTAGATGCGCGATTCGTTGGTCCGAAGCACATCTTGTCACGGTTGGGACAGATTGACCAAGGTCCCGATTTCTTTTTTCACACGTATAGGATTTTTTTTTTTTTTCAATCAAGTTTAATCCAAATAGCTAAAAGCTAGAAGAGGAATACAAAATAAAGAAATACACAGACACGAAACAAATTAACTAATACACTTACAAGATGTGACCAGAAATAAATGATGGGATGGGAAGAATTGGGCAGAAGAATTAGCAGGATATGGAGAAAAGTGATTGCCAGTATTCCTCTCGGACCGACGCACGGAATACGGGAGGAATAAACGGGCCATCTTGGGACAACACGTTATCTTAGCTCCAAAAATGTTTGAAAGAGTATTTCTGAGCTCAGTTAATTTAGTAACGTCAAGTTTAATGAGAACCTCTTCATAGGAAATATTATGATCACCCAGAATGATTCTCACTGCTCGCTCTTGGACTTCAGAGAAGAATGCCAAACCGATGAAGCATATTAGAGGACGGATATAAGTTTTAAAATAACAGAGGAGGCATTTAGTATCCAAACCGAAAGATTTAAGAATTAAATCAGTGGAACGCTTCCGATATTTAACTACAGTTACATCCGTAACAAGTACTGTCATAAAATGAGCTCGTAGCTCATGTTTTGCACTTCTTGTTCGCTCGCTTGTTCGTCCACCCAGAAAATGTTTTGATTTCTCTGAATGATCATATTTTCAATTCTCTCGATGATCCCATGATTGTATGTATGCGAGAATGTTTCCGAATCAACTTTAAGATAACCTAGTTTTACCATTCTGTTGGCATGTAAAAATGCTGGAATTTTTTTCCATCTGGATCGCTACAGTTATCTATTTCATCTCAGACGCTAAAATGGGTGGCAGTGAGATTGTGTAAAAATAGTGTGCTCGAAGTTGTTATTCTAGTCCGCCTTTGATATTACGGTTGGTTAGATCGAGATGAGGATTGAAGCTCTTGTTGGGATTCTTGCTATAGGTGAGCATGCTTTTTACCTTCAGCATACTTACAGGGTAGGTGGACTTAGTGTTACCACTCCACTCTCCTCTAATAATTCTCTCCAGGCATTTCCCCAAAACCGGGAGAAGGGAGATTGGCGATAGGATTGTAAAAAGTTTGGAGCATTCCCACTTTTTATCACTGGTCTAACTGTTGCGGTTTTCCAAATTCTAGGGAATTTGCTAGAATGCCAGCACTCATTATATACGGGGAGGAGAGCTGTTAGAAAGCTTTGTGGAGCCTCCCTGAGCCACTTGTAGGTAATTTCGCTTTCGCCAGGGGCTGAACTCATGTTTGAGGAACTTATGGCTTGCTTTAGTTCTTCAAGGGTGAAGTCTTTGGTGAGGCTTTCTGTAAAGCTTGGTTTTTCGTACAGCTTGCAACACTTTTGGCAGACTTTGAGTTGAGGGGATCGGGTCCCTGCCGAAGAAATTCGCAAAAGCTTTGGCTTTGAATCCATCTTCATGGAGGGCAGATCCGTTGACCTCGAGAGATGGGATTGATTCCATGCCTTGTTGCTTTTCCCCCGCCATCTTGTTGATGAACTGGTGAATTTTGCTCGCTGGCGTGTTTGCATCAAGCTTTTCAGCGTAGCCTGACCATGCTTGGCGTTTTGCCTTCTTTGTCGATTTTTTCAGTCTTGCCTCAGCTCTTCTCATTTCTAGGAATTCCATGTTTGTTGAATCTGTTTCTTGCCGTTCTTTTGTTTCGGACAGCCTCCTTGACTTCGTCGTTCCACCATGGCTTGGGATGCTTGTTTGGATGGATGACAGTGGGCTGGTTGGAGGTTTTAGGCATCGAGTGTTGGGCGGCTTGGGTGAGGAGGCTGGTTAGTTGGATGGCTTTGGCCTCTATGTCAGTGGCTTCCAAAACTTCGTCGTAGTTTGCTTGTTCCAGGAACTTCTGGTACACCTTTCAATCGGCTTTTGACGAGTCGAATCTGAAGGCTGGGGGCATCTTCACATACATGATGAGAGTCTGTTACATTTTATGCGTGAATGTGGTGAGTTGGGGGGATTAAGGGAAGAAATGTTTGGGAGGAGTGCTTTAGGGGAGGAAGGGTTAGTAGATCTGATTGGAGACAAGTGTTTCGCAGTAATGAGAAATTTGGCAGTGTTCGTCCGGTTGGCAGCGAAGCATCGGGAGGATCTAATGTAAGTGTTATTAAGCTATATCTAGGATTGTCATTTTTTGTTTTTGTTGTTTTGTTTGTTTTATTGTAAGTGATTTTTTGTGGTAGTTGCTATGGCCAGTTGGCTTTTTGCAATAAATATCATATCATATCATCATATCATACATTGCTGATTGTAGCTAGTACTGCTGCATGGTCCGTTTGTATTTCTGGAATTATTTCGACTTTAGACTGCGGGATTAGAGCTGTAAGACCTAGCTGGAGGTCAATGGTGGAGAAGCTTCCGTCCTTGAGAGAGAAGTGTGTCTTGAGGCCATATGGGGTTAGAATTACAAGGTCCTCCAACTCTATTACTGCTTGTCCTATGCTTTTCCCAGCTCTGTTTGAATGGTCCACATCTTCCCACATGTAACTGTGGGAGTTGAAGTCACCCACTACGATTGTCTTTTGTCCCGAGACTTCTTCTTTTATGACTTCGAAGATATTGTTTTTCCCATTGGGATTGTAGAGTGATGCTAATTTCATTATTCCTCCGTGGGGATGGTGGATGAGGACTCCTACAAGGTCGATTTCATTTGGGTGTTCCTCGTTGCAAGGGGCGAGTGCGCTATGTTACTTCTTACAAATATGGCTGATCTACCTCCCTTTCTTCCTGATGAGCTGTCTTTTCTGTAGACCTGGTATCCTCGTAGTTTGAGCTTGCGGAGTTGGTGCAAGTTTGTTTCCTGCAAGAAGATGATGACCGTAGGATTCTTTGCCACCCAGCTAGTAAGCTCGGTTAGCTTCTGGTCTGAAAGGGGATACCACATTCCAATGGAGGATTCGTAGGTTGGAGGTTCTACTACTCGACATTGCTTAGTGTTGTTCCCCCTTCACTGGCTTTTGGTGAGGCATTCTGGTGTTCCTCGATGAGGTTGTCACTTACATGTTGCAGATTTTCTGGAGTATTGGCTTCGTTTCTTGGTGGGATTGAGACTGTTGTCTTGAGCTGTTGAAGTTCTTGAGTGTCCAGCTGCCAGATGTTTGCCCCGAGTAGGGTTGTTATGGCCTTCCTGGTTAGGATTGCCTTCACTTCGATGGTTTCGTTGCTGCTGCTGATGATTGTGCATCATAGCCAGGTGATTTGCAATCTTTTGCCACTCGGAGGGTCCACCCATGGCAGTTTGTTTGGTGGGCTAGGGAGGTGTCGGAGTGTTGTTGCGGGCTGATTGTAGTTGCGCTCTCTCTTGGATTGGCTGGATACCTTTTATCCATGCCTGACGTAGGTTGCTTGTAGGTGTCTGCTGCTTGGCTAGGTGATGCTTGCTAGGAAGGTTCCGCATTCTGGATGTCTCACCTGGGTACCCTGACGATGCCGGTGATGGGTTGTAGGTCTGTTGTTCGACTTTCATTGGTGTTGATGCTGCTACTATGGCATACGGAATATTCAGCTGATGGGACAGCCTCAGGATCTCGGCTCTCTTCAGGTGGGAGGGGCAATGTTGCTTCTGCATGGCGGATTGGCCAAACATTTTGCAGTTTTTGCAAAACGGAGCTTGAGACGGGCACTCTGACAACTCGTGGTCGTCCTTACCGCAGTTCTTGCAGGACACAGCTTTTTGTCTGCAATGGTTTTGTGTGTGGCCATGCATGAGACAGGTGGAGCATTGCAGCGGCCTTGGTTTGTATGGCTTCCACTGTATGTGTTGGCCGTGTAGGTAAACCCCTCTAGTCCATTCTTCTGCCGACTCTACCAGTACTGACTTGCTTTCCACAAGGTGACCGTCTTTGCTGGTTTTCAGGCGGGTAGCCGACTTCAGTGTGATGAGGTTGCCGGATGAGTCGATTAATTCTCTGTTCATCTCGCTGTTGACATCAGTGGACACATCAATGCCATACAGGACATAGCGGTGAAGCCTCTCTCTCTGCGGCGTTTTGGCAGCCTGCACTGGCACACCTGCAAGAGAGAGGGAATTAGCATTTTGCAGAAAGCGGTTTGCTACTTGTTCATCGGGAAAATAAATCTCTGCAATACCCAATTTTGGGACACTGATTTGAAAGTTTCCTTTTGCTGCTGTGAACACCATCTTCCTGATGTCCAGTGACTGATTGCTCCCAGAACGAGCGCCATCCTTTCTTTTGATCGAAACCACCACATACTTGGGAATGGTTGATTGCTGTGTGGTTGGTTGGGAAGGAGAACCAGATGATTCTCTTGCACGTTTCCTTGCACCCGACGAATCAACGTGATCAGACCACCTAAAGCGATCCATTGCAGCAAAATGAGGAAGGGGACTCACCAAGGAGCTCCCCCGCTTGTGGAGGAGCTCGGTCAGGATCAGAGGGCCTCAAACTGCTTGAACAAATGGACTGAAGCCGTACTTTTTACTGCCTCGGGAGGCCCAAATACCTCGCGATTGCAAGCAAATTAGCTGAATTTCACAAATTTTTGGCCCTCCCCCCAATAATTGTCGGATTCGGTCCGGAAATGAAAAAGACCACCAGAGAAAAATGTCCTCTGTTCAATTATTAAATTTCACTCTAATCAGATCACCCGTTCCAAAGTTACGCATGACTCAAGATTCCGGTTTCCGCTCCCTCAACCCCCCCCCCCCCCACCAAGATTATCATATCGAGTTTTTTTTTTATTTCAAGTCAGTTTGGCCGGGTCCTGATATGCCTGCCAAGTGATTTACCTAGAGCATCTGTTTGCTCTTCCCACAAAGTTCCATCCCGATCTCTTCGGGATGTTCCCCCCCCCCCAATAGTTGCCGGATCCGGTCCGGATATGAAAAAGATCACCGGAGAAATGCCCTCTGTTCAGTTCTTAAATTTCATTCGAATCCGATCACCCGTTCCAAAGTTACGCATGACTGAAAAATTCTGGATTCCCCTCCACTATCAGATCAGCAAAATTTGTATTTGTAAGTCAGTGTGATCGGGTACCTGATATGCCTGCCAAGTTTCATCGTGAAAATCTCCTAAACCGCCATCACCGGAATCCCGGGACCCCCCCCCCCCCCCCCGCCGGATCGGCCGATGTCCGTGTCCGGATCCAGTACAATTGTCTAACCGATTTATCTGGAGCAGATGCTTGTTCTTCCCGCAACTTTCACTCCGATCCCTCCATTCCAACCGTTTCTTGAAATTTCCGGTATCCCTCCCAACTCTCCCTGGCTACCGAATCCGGTCAAGACTTTAAACGGGACATCACATATAAATAATCTATTCAGTTATTAAGTTTCATTACAATCCGATCACCTGTTCGAAAGTTACACACTTCTCAATTTGCCGGATTCCCCTGCCCTCCACTCCCCCCCAAAATGGTTGGATCGGAAAACTAATTATTAAGTTTGTTTGGTCGGGTCTCTGATATGCCTGCCAAGTTTCATGGTCCTAGCACAACTGGAAGTACACTAACTCCAAAAAGTGTGACAAAATGCCCTAAATTTTCAAGTTTCTAGCGCCCTCCACTCCCCCACGTATGGTCGGATCGGGAAACTGATTATTTCCAGGTTAGGTTGGTCGGGTCACTGATATGCCTGTCAAGTTTCATTATCCTAGCACATCTGGAAGTACCCTAACTCGAAAAAGTGTGACAAAAAAGTCGGACCGACCGACAGACGGAATTGTGATCGGTATATGGCACTTGAGCCAGAGGCTGCAAGTGCCATAAAAACAGAACCGGAAAAGCATGAAAACGTGCCAATTTTTCAGGTACCGATTCGGTCAATTTTACCAGGTTCGCCCCCCCCCCCCCAATGAAGAAAGGCTCGGGACGCCCCTGTTAAGACCTGGTTAAGAAACCTTCCTGTTCCTGTCACTGGCACCATGATAAGAATATTTGCGTTTTTATCTCAGGTCTCCTCGCGATTCACTTCTCAGTTCTCCTGTTTTGCGTCTTATGACTTTTTAGATGAAGCCAATTCTCTTTTTTTTCTGCGTTTTTGTCATTATCGAGAACGGGCAGTTCAAGAAGCAGATGCGAACGGGTAGTAAAATTAGTTTTCTTGTAAAAATCGAAAATGGAGAAGCGAGAAGAGCAAAAACGGCAATTTGTAAGAGAATGGAGAATTGAGAATTGAGAGCTGAGAATTCAGGTACAAGGCACAACTAACGAGCAACACATTTCTGCGTTTTCGTCATAGTCGAGAACGGGCAGTTCAACAATCAATAAGCAGGTATGAACGGTTGGTAAATTAGTATTAGTAAGTAATGTGCGAGGCATTTCTGCGTTTTTGTCATAATCAAGAAGGGTAGTTCAACAATCAATAAGCAGATAAGGACGGCTGGTAAAATTAGTTTTCTTGTCAAAATCGAGAATGGAGAAGCGAGAAGAGCAAAGAGAGCCGAGAATTCCGGTAAAATGCACAACTCATGAGCGACGCAATCCGTTCATCGTAATATCGAGTCCGATCTCCCTAATACTCTATATGACTAAGTCCAAAACACGCCACTGATCCTCAGGAAGAAGGAGTAAAGGTGTCCGTAACGACTCAAATTCAACGACTCGAATCCTGTGTCAACCAGTCACGGCGATCTTTGGGAGTAGATGTGACACCACTTCTGCCTTTCTTCCGCCTTCCTTCCGCTAGGTAACTGGGGATTTTGCATTTGCAGACCATGATATCTGATACCACGGTCTAAAGTCATTTTTGCAGTTATCGTGGTATCTGATATCACAGTCAAAAGGCGTTTTTGCAGTTCTCGTGGTATCTGGCCAGTTATCGTGGTATCAGATATTCAGATACTACGGGCCGACCGTGGTAACTGGTCGCGGTATCTGAAAAGTCATCTCACTTTCATCAAATTTTGTCAGATTGGTGAGAAAGAAGTTTAGCACTTAGTAATGTAACTGGATATCTCTTTTTGTTTGGGATGACTTCGAAAAGTGCAATTTCGGCAATTGTCGTTTTTGCAGAACACCGTGTATCACATACCACGATAGCAAAAACGACTAATTGCAGATCCAGTTACCATGGTAACAGATACCATGGTAACATAAAAAACGCAACTATAGTCATCAAGTGTATGGTGTCTTTCCTTCCAGCCACATGTTCCAATGCTGGAGTTTGGTCTCCTGGTCGCTCATATCGCTACCAGTTTGATGGTTGGATATTCAGTGGGATACCAGATCTGAATCATCAGTATGCCGGCGTACACCTCTCTGGGGAGTTGTTGGTTGAACCAGCTTCTGAAAACACCATAACATTTGCGGTAAGAATCTTTCCATCCCATGGAGATAGGGTATAAAGATCCATCGGAACCAAAAATATTATCCAATCAGAAATTTCGAAAACGAATTTTTGGCCAAAATAAGCAAAAATTGTCTAATACGTACCAACAGAAGAGGAGAACAAAACACGCAAGCTGAAATTTATCTACCAATACTTAAAATCGGAAAGCGTCATGTTCCATGAAGGGAAGCGCTAAACCATTTTTGATACTTCGAACTCAAGAGTGTTTTGGGTCACAGAGATTGTTTGAATTGCAAAAAAAATAGTGAAGAAAATGATATTACTGTGAAAATATAAAACGTTTGAAATAAACAATAAGGAGGTGCTAGAAGGGATGTCGACTGCAACGATGGGATGTTTACTGGGAACATAAGTTGCAGTAGTGGCTCAAATCTTTTAGCGGCGTGTCCGGGGCAACCCGTCTGCACGACATTTTCAAACACTATGTCAAACACTATGATCGTGTTCCATCCTACTTACCGTAGTTACTACGCATGACATCACGAATTCTGGCTTTTTGCCGTCAAGGCTGCAACGGTTTTTCTATTTTCTAGCAGAATATCATGCCACGGGCGAATCTGACCAATCACGTTACAGAGATCCGTAGTTACTACGCTCTCGAGCGTGGTAAGCAAGTAGTTACTATTTCGAGAAGGTTGGAACGGTCAGCGTAATAACTTTCGGAGAGGTTGGAAAGGAAATAGTAACTAATAGTTACTATTTGGAGAAGGGTAGGACACGCTCTATGTACCAGACAAGAGAATAACCTGACGAGGACCCTTGCCAAGAAGGGCCGAAATATCAACAAATATTCCTTCAGCCCAAGATGAATGCTAATCATATTTGATAGTGCAAAACGGATACGTCAGTGGAAGTTCGTTTTTTCAACTTGAGCGGTTTCGAGCCTGAAGAGAACCCTTGCCAAGAAGGGCCGAAATATAGCTCCAATAAAATTCAGCTGACGTATCCGTTTCGCCAAAATATCACTGCCAAAGCATCGTAGCTGACGTATATATATATATATTTGACGGTGCAAAACGGATGTCAGCGACATTTGTTATAGCTATATTTCGGCCCTTTTTGGCTCACTTATCGGTTTCGCAACGCAAATATGATTCACAGTCAGCTTGGGCTGAAGGAATAGGGAAGGGAAGGGCTAAACCATTTTTGATACTCAGAACTAAAAAGTGTTTTGGGTCACAGAGATTGTCTGAATTGCAAAAAAATAGTGAAGAAATTGATATTACTGTGAAAATATAAAACATTTGAAATAAACAATAAGGAGGTGCTAGAAGGGATGTCGACTGTAAAGATGGGATGTTTACTGGGAACATAAGTTGCAGTAGTGGCTCAAATCTTTTATCGGCGTGTACGGGGCAACCCGTCTGCACGATATTTTCAAACACTATGTCAAACACTATGAGCGTGTTCCGTCCTAGTTATCGTAGTCACTACGCATGACATCACGAATTCTGGCTTTTTGCCGTCAAGGCTGCAACGATTTTTCTATTTTCTAGCCGAATATCATGCCACGGGTGAATCCGACCAATCACGTTACAGAGATCCGTTGTTACTACGCCCCCGAGCGTGGTAAGCAAGTAGTTATTTCGAGAAGGTTGGAAGGGTCAGCGTACTAACTTTCGGAGAGGTTGGAAAGAAAATAGTAACTAATAGTTACTATTTGTAGAAGGGTAGGACACGCTCTGTGTACCAGACAAGAGAACAACCTGACGAGGACCCTTGCCAAGAAGGGCCGAAATATCAACAAATATTCCTTCAGCCCAAGATGACTGCTAATCATATTTGATAGTGTAAAACGGATACGTCAGTGGAAGTTCGTTTTTCCAACTTGAGTGGTTTCGAGCCTGAAGAGGACCCTTGCCAAGAGGGGCCAAAATATAGCTCCAATAAAATTCAGCTGACTTATCCGTTTTGCCGAAATATCACTGCCAAAGCATCGTAGCTGACGTATATATATATATATATATATATTTGATGGTGCAAAACGGATGTCAGCGACATTTGTTATAGCTATATTTCGGCCCTTCTTGGCTGACTTATCGGTTTCGCACCGCAAATATGATTCACAGTCAGCTTTGGCTGAAGGAATATCTATATATATATATTATTTTTTTTACTTTGTATGAAAATATTGTTTTCATACAATACATACATACAATATATAATGATTTAATCCGTTATAGCTTAAAATACATAACAATTAATACCTCTGGATATGCCAATTATGTTGGGAAGACCCTCTCTGGCACGCCAGTTCCTCCAGTCCAACGTTAAATAATGTTTATTGTAAGGGCAGTAGTTGCGTTTTTGCTGATACCATCAGGGGCTTAATTTCGTCAAAATCCTGGGGCGGGGGGGGGGGGGGGGGGGGGGGGGCAAAGTTGGAGCCGATTTTCCGAAGTCAAGTGAAAATGAGCAGTTTTATTTCAAGAAGAAAAACGCAATAAAAGCAAAGAAACAAAGAGATATTTTACTAATTGACCAAGGCGAAACGACGCTTCTTCAAATTTGCGAAATTGTCCACTGCGCGAATGACGTCAAGCTTCTTCGCTTTTTCAGGTTGGGTATACCGGTGACTGGCGATGACCAAAAGATGACCCAAAGTCGTCTGACATAGACGTGCGAACATGGGTGTCACGACTGGGGAGGGAGGGGGGGACCCCCCCTGCCAAAGTCGTTGGCCAGTTGGTAAAAAATATCCGAGTCGACGCGAAGCGCCTCGATTTTTCGTCAATATCATTAATTTTTTTCATGAAAACAGTAGTTTTTTTCTGAAAATCAGTCGATTTTTTTTCACACTGCCGTTTTTTTGAAAACAGTCGTTTTTTTGGAAAACAGTCGTTTTTTCTGCAGAAATAGTCGGTAAAAAAATTACCAGCCATTCATTAAATGCCTTGTCCCCCCCCCCAAACATTTTGGCTAGTAACGCCTCTGCGTGCGAGGATACGTTTTTACGCGTTTCATACATGAAAAGAATCGTTCGTTCAATGCAGTCGACACAGGAAGCGACAAAATTAGGACAAACGCCTCAAGGACAAAGTGCCATAAAGACAATGGTATACTAAAGAAAACGTAGAATTCTGTAGGCCTATCTTAGTTTCGACGCGAGTTTCGAAGACGCTAAATTTCAGCTGGGGGGGGGGGGGCAAACTGGGGTCTGGGGGGGGGCGGTTGTCCCCCCTGCCCCATAGCAAATTACGCCCCTGGATACCATGGTATCGGATAACACTGTCTAAAGTCGTTTTTGCAGTAATCGTGGTATCTGATATAACGGGCAAAAGGCGTTTTTGCAGTTATCGTGGTATCTGGCCAGTTATCGTGGTATCAGATATTCAGATACTACGGTCCGACCGTGGTAACTGGTCGTGGTATCCGAAAAGTCATCTCGCTTTTCACCAAATTTTGTCAGATTGGTGAGAAAGAAGTTTAGCACTTAGTGATGTAACTGGATATCTGTTTTTCTTTTGGGATGACTTCGAAAAGTGCAATTTCGGCAATAGTCGTTTTTGCAGAGCACCGTGTATTAGATACCACAATAACTGCAAAAAACGACTAATTGCAGATCGAGTTACCGTGGTAACAGATACCATGATATCTGCAAAAACGCAACTAATGACTGTTTAGAAATGTACAAGCCAGGTATACGTGAAGTCAGGAAAGTGACCGTTTTACACTGTTTGAATGTAAGAGAATAACTGAAAGAAAATGGCTATATTGTTTTCAGTTACAAGACACTTTTGCCCGGAAGTTCAACCAGGTACTCGAGAAATCAGTCGCTAGTGATCCAGAGATATGGAAAAACCTAGGAGAGACCATAGATGTCCTTGATGGCAGCGCTCTCGAGAGACCAGCAACGGTTTTCTTCAGTGGTGATGATGTTGAGTCCATAACAGTATCACAGGGAGAACCTCTGTGGTCAGTAAATATGAAGAAAGCCATAGCTGGTAAGCTGCAACTTCATCTGTCGGAAGGCAAAGGACCAAAAGAGGTTCTAGCAAGGCTAGAGTCTGAAAATAATTATTTTTCAACTGTGGAGGTATGTGGAATTTTTCTTTAAATCTTCATAACATAACTGAATACCACAAGTGATCGTTTTTTGACAGTTTTTAGAGTATTCATCTTTCTTCCCGCATGTTCCGATCCAATTGTGATCAAAGGCGTCATTTCGCGAAAATATAAGGATCAAGTGGAAACCATACCGGGCCCCCTTCGAACTCTTTCATGTACTTAATGACATTGAATCCTACTTCCGTAACTGATTCATTGTTCTTAAACCCGGAGACACAACTTAATATGCTACATTCTGAACCTGTACTAATGACACCTCACTAATTTTTGCACTTGACACGATTCACCATTTTTTGTGTGCATTATGCTCGTGACGTGTGTTCGCATTTTATGCTGTTGATGCGTAAAGCTGGTCATCTAAGTTGTGCCAAGATTTTGCTAGAAATCAATGGGTCTTGGAAAAGGCTTAAGACATTCAAAGCCTTGGATGATTTATTAAAAGCCAAGCGTAGTTTCACAGAACTCAGGTAGTTGTGCTATGTGTGCTTTGACATAAAACGTACAGAGATAACTAGGTTATTCAGGGTTTTTTCATGGCTAATTTTATGCTGAATTCGTTTTTGAGCTTTAGTTTTTGAAAGACAAGTAGTTTGCCCGGAATCCAGTCGAAACCGGTTTTGGCAGAAGTAAGGCAGAAAGATTTGATCAATTTCGTCAAAGTAGATATGACGTATAGCCTAGGGATAACTTTACACATGCAGAATCAATATCGAAACTTGGTTTTATCCGATTAGCCATTGGCCTTCTTCTGTTTCTAAATCTTAATAGTATCTTAATAATCTTCAAGGAGTCTGGCGAAGACCGGATACCTACAAGACCCATTTGTCTGGATCAGATATTAAATATTTCAAATCCCGTCGAAACTTTCGATCTTGTTCTTCTGGATTCCAGATATCTAAATATTCTTTCAGCCCAAGCTGACCGCGAATCGTACTTGATATTGCAAAACGGTCAACCAAATCGTATTAGAGCTATGTATCTTCCCTTCTTGGCAAGGGTCCACTTCAGGCACTTTAGAGCAAAACACTGGGGAGTAGTGCCAAAACTTGACAAACTTGACACACACTCGAATACAGCAGCGATACTAGCACCACTAGCGATAGCGAACGTCTCTACTGAAACTCATTCAGTCGTTCACCAACGCTGGCTCCGATAACGTCATACCACTGCGTAAAAGATACTGGGAATTTTTTGTTGATGGTGGCTCGGGAGGTAGGTGTGTTTGCCCCCTTTGTGGGGAGGTTGGGGATGGGCTGGACCATTTTCTGAACAGTTGCCAAAGTTTGGTGAAATTGAGGGATAAATATTTTAGATGGGGTGTTCCGCTGCTCCCTGGTATTCTGAGGACTACTTCGAGAGATTAGATTATTGCGTTATGTTGCTTTATAGAGAAAGGCGTGGAGGCGCGGAAGGCAGCGACTTGAAGTTGTTGAGTGTCAATATTTTTCTGTTACGTTTATTTTGTGTGTTTGTAGTTGTGTATATGGCCACTGGCTTTTAAATACCTGTATATGTATATATATATATATATATATATATATATATATATATATATATATCCTGAACAGTGCAAAATAATGATACATCCTCCATTGTTTCCTTGGTGTGTGCAGACCGCACCTTTTCTTTCCTAGAAATTTCTAAACCAGCAAATTTTCCTCGCTATAAATGACGCGAGCGTCCTGGACTGCCCTACGAGTATGGCGCGTTTGCAAAGCGTGGAATGTATAGGTCTTTGCGCTACTTCCTAGTGTTCTTTCGCTCTGGCATAGAGGTAACAGGTTTAGCAGACAAAATGAACGTCTGAGTGGGAGGAAAGGAAGAGTGATTGATGGTTGTGATTGGGTGGCAAGAGATGAGCAAAAGGAATCTACAAAATTCCTGAATAATAGCAAATTTGCTCTCGTCATTTCTGTTTTATTGGAAAAGAGGTCTGGTAATCTTGAAGGTGAAGCTTTTCTCTTAAAACATAAGCCAACTTAGATTTCTTCTAGCAATTTTTCGACCCTTCTTGGCAAGGGTCCTCTTTAGCCTAAAGTTAATTTCGACTGCTTATTCTTTAGCATAACGAAGATTCCACATATTCATCTACCGAGTCGATCTTAATATAGAACAACAGGTCAATACAGAACACCAGGTCACCTGTGCAAGATGAACAACCAGTTCCCAGAAGCTATTTATAAACAAGGTTTTTTTTTATAAATGGAATACTTACTTCAATTCCATCTCAAATTTCTTTATTAAAACACGCTCAACCGACTTTCCTCCACAACTCCCTAGCGCCTCCCCCTATTCGATAGAATACTCTTGACGATTAACTCTTCGTGCGGATGAACAATCGCCGTACACCTAGCGGAAGAGCGCGAAGCGTCACCAAGGCTGTCTCCAACGGACGCCGTTGATTGGTTGGATCAGGATTTTAGTCATTGTTCGGGCGACGTTTCTGGTTCTTCCAGAGGTTTACTGGCTTGTTTTGGACTTGTCATATAAGGCGTATTCTCGCTGTTCCCCGAGGAATCCTCGGGGAATCAAGGGGAACGGCGAGGATAGAGGGAGTCACTCCACGTGGACTCCGCGTACGGAAAACCACGAGAACACGGGGAAGCTTCCAAAATGGATTTTGTTCGAAAAAATAATATGCAGTTGACGAAATTAGTCTGGATCCACTTCTTTTTTGGTTTTGTTTATTCTGATTATTTTTAGTTACTTTTACGTTCCACCCACACCAGCAAAAATCAATTCCCCTCCGAATTCGAAAGGGAGTTCTTTTTTATGATAGTGATGATAATCGGAGCATTTCCTGACCATGGGGACGCGAGAATAAGGGGAGTCCCTTGGACAAAAAAAGCTCAGGGACTCCTCAAAAAGAGTTCTCGGGGACCGGTGAGGGTACGCCTAAGAGAACAAATACTCGTTATTTGTTCTTGGTATCATGAACCTGTGATCCAGGTTGTTACAGCGATCTTTTCCATTGAGTGCGGTCAAGTATGTTTCGCATCCAGCGTGGCCTAACGAAACACTTGTTTGTATGTTTTCCTAGCGCTTTGGAAATATAAGAACATAGCAAACTTATAGCCTAGTGTGCCAACGTCGCACATGAAGAGTTTCCTGGTTGCTTGTGCGTTTTCTGGTAAGGCCACTCTTTTTCCAGAATTCTATCAATGGCGACTGCGAAGCATTGTACCAGTTGGTCAAGTTACCTGAAGATAGCATCCGGGCAGACCCAAGCCTCATACCCTACCCAGGAGCTTGTAGTGGCAGATATTACGAAATCATGAAGACAGTCAGCCTAAAATCCTGCACTAAGCAGTCTGTTTTGTACCATGTTTCTCCATTCGCCGCCAAATGTGACATTGCAAACAACGACTGTGGGCGTTCTAGGACGGTAAGTTTCCCTGCCTTACTTTATATCGATCCTTCCCGACCCCCCTTCCACTGGGTATAGCTGGGTGCATTTCAAGCTTCTCATAATATTGATTGGTTACGACAGCCATTCGCCAAATAGCTGTCGTGGAATTGGCGGGAATTTTCATTTTGCCTAAAAAATCCGTGAGTTCGCCCACTTTTTCCGACAGTCAACAGAAGAGAAAGACGCGGACTCGATAAACCATAAGATGACCAGAAGAACGATTAATTACGACGAAAATAAAAAAAGGATATGAGCTAATAAAACAAGACCAAAGATTTCGATGGGATCCCAAAAATTTAATATTTGGTCCAGACAATTTGGTCTTGTAGATTATCCGGTCTTTACCAGACTCGTTGAAATTTTTTTACAGTTAAGATTTAGAAACAAAAGAAGGTCAATGGCTAATCGTCTGAGAAAGCCAGTTTCAGATATGGATTCGCCATGTGTGTATTTACCCCTAGATTATACGGCATATATGCTTTGATCATTTTTATATAACATTTCTTCTTACCCCTAAATCCAACATCTAATCAACTTTATATAAAACTTGTACTTTTAACAAACTTTCAGGTTTTGGCGGGATTCCGGGCGAACTAATTGTCCGGCGAAAAAATGGTTTTGATATTCATGTTCGTTATGTCTACTTACCCCTAAATCGACTATCTCATTAGCTGCTTAAAAAAAATTGTTCACCCCTTAATTCGAAACCCCTCTCCCAGCTCGACACTTAAAGCACAATGGACACTTCTAATGCTTTACTTTGTATTAAATGCTTCACAAATAAACATTTCCTACTTCCTTTAGAAGGCGCTACGAAAATCGGCCGTTTTCTTGTTATCCCGTGTCTATACCTCTCTGGCATTTCGGCGATCCAAATCTTAGGAGCTGGGATATCGTGGCAAGAAATTCAAAAACTCCCAGCAATGCTTGATGGAAAAGGATATATTTGAGATGCCACCAAAGTCAAGCCGCAGATGCAGTTTACCTGATTGTTCTAGTATTTCATCAGAAGTTCCATGGCTTAAAGTGCCTATTAAAAGTTTTTCTTTGTGGAATAGTGTTGTTCCATTGTTCCATTGTTCCACTTGTTCCACAATTCATTGTTCCTAGGTTGTTACAGAGTGCGATTGAGGTAGTTTGATCTGCCCATTGAACTTTAAGGAAGTGTTGAGCTACAGAGCCCATCTATTAACTCGACATCGCACTTGATCAAAAGAGTCCTCACGCTAAGTTTCATCAAAATATCTACGTTCCCTTCGAGAGTGATCGTGCTTACAGACGGACAACTTTTGCGATGTCATAGGTAGGTATCCCTCCACTTACTTCTGGGATCCCAAAACCACAAAAATATCGTTTTGTTTCTTGTAATACCAATGGATACCATGCGCTTGATTATTCGACGTTAATAATGCCTGGTCTCCGACTTTCAGGCACTAACTGAGCCGGTACTTTTGTGCCGAGAGTCAGGGAAAAACCGCGAACCGAGGCTCTTAATCGTTCTGGTTGAAACTTTCTTTCTGTAGGCTTATTATCACGTCTTTTACAGAGATCGGTGACCTCCCGTACAATCGGCTGTGGGAATACTGAAGGAGAATTCATCGTCCAGCAGCAGGTCACTACTGACACCTTACTGGTTAAACCGTTTAACTCTGAGACGGAGCCTCTACAAGCTACCAATTTTGTTAGTCTCCGGCTTAAATCCATCAAAAGTGCCACCACATTGACTCCTGCCAACGGAACGGTTGTGAAGGGGTTGACTTACGCTCACTCCGACAAACACTTAAGTGGAGGTAAGAACAATTACTGTCAGACTTCGATTCGGATCCAGTTTGATATTATCCGACTAGAAAACTATTTCGCCGGATCTTTCTCTCCGGAGGTTACATTACTGTTGTAAACAGAACAAGAGCTGAAAGCTCATATGGCACTTGTCGGAACAGTTAGCATGTTTGTCAGTATGTAATCCTGCAGCTACCCCCCCCCCCCCCCCCCATTGATCAGACTCACACAGGACTTGAAACTGAACATTTGAGACACTCATTCTTGACACATGTCAAGTTTCATGCACGTCCGATCATCCGTTCCTAAGTTATGAATGCCACCTGATTCCGGATTCCCCATCCCTCTACTCCCCCCACGATGGTCGGATCAGGGAAGGGACTATTTTCAAGACAATATGTTAGAGTCCCTAATTGGCTTGCCAAGTTTCATAGTCCTAGCACATCTGGAATTCCGGGAAACCCCCTCCACTTCCCCCACCGTGACACGATCCGGTCCTGTTTTGTCAGGAATGTATCTAGGGTTTACGCTTGCTCTTCCAACCAAGTCCATGTCCGATGCCTCGAATTTAAGCGACTCACGAGATTTCCGGTGCCCCCTTCAGCTCCCTCTCCCAGTGATCAGATCCGGTCCAGACTTGAAACTGAACATCCAAGACGCTTGTTCTTAATACTTACCAAGTTTCATGCACGTCCGACCACCCGTTACAAAGTTGTGAATGTCACTAGATTCCGGATTACCCACCCCTCGACTCCCCCCACGATGTTCGGATCGGGGAAGGGACTACTTTCAAGTCAATATGATAGAATTTATAAAATGCCTGCCAAGTTTCATGGACCTAGCACATCTAGAAGTACCCGAGCTCGAGATCACCGGAATTCCGGTAAACCCCTTCCAACTCCCCCAACCGTGACGCGATACAGTCATGTTTTGTCAGTAATGTATCTACGGTTTAAGCTTGTTCTTATCACCAAGTTCCATCCCGACCCCTCGAATCTGAGCCTTTCAGAAGATTTTCGGTGCCCCCTTCCAGGCCCCCCCCCCATGTATCGTATCCGGTCCGGATTTGAAAAGGAACATCTGAGGCACTTGTTCTTGACACTTGTCAAGTTTCATGCACGTCCGATTACCCCTTCCAAAGTTATGCATGTTACGAACTTCCGGATTCCCCGTCCCTCCACTCCCCTACGATGGTCGGATCGGGGAAACGACTATTCTTAAGGCAGTCTGTTCGGTCCCTGATATGCCTACCAAATTTCATCACCCTAGTACCGAACTCGCGGGATCACCGATTTACCCCCCTCCAACTCCCCCCACAGTGCCCGAATTCGGTCCGGGTATGTCAATGATGTATCTAGGACTTGTGCTTGCTCTTCCCACCAAGTTTCGTCCTGATCCCTCCACTCTCAGCGTTTCCGAATATTTCCGGTTTCCCCCTCCAGCTCCCCCCCCCCAAAGTCACCGGATCCGGTCCGGATTTTAAATGGGTCGTCTGAAGCACGAGATCTCTCCAAATATAAAATTTCATTGCTATCCGTTTACCCGTTCAAAAGTTATAAATTCCTCAATATTCCGGATTCCCCCTCCCTCCACTCCCCCAACGATGGTCGGATCGGATATTTCCAACTTAATCATTTGGGGTCCCTGATATGCCTGCCAAGTTTCATCGTCCTAGCTTATGTAGAAGTTCCCGAACTAGCAAAACCCGGATCGACCGACCGACCGGCAGACCGACGGATGGACAGAAATTGCGATCGCTATATGGCACTTGGCCGAAGGGAAAGTGCCATAAAAATGGAAGGTTCGTAACGTGGCCCGTAGCGTGTAGGGCGGTCGGTAGCTACTAAGGGTGGCAGTGGATAGGTTTTCCGTTAACGTATATAGATTTTTATGGCACTTGCCCTTCGGCGAAGTGCCATATAGAGATTGTAATTTCTGTCCGTCAGTTGGTCCCGGTTTTGGTAGTTCGGACAGTCGCTTCCCTGATCCGACCATCTGGAGGGGAGTGGAGGGAGGGTGAATCCGGAACAATGAGATATTTTTAGCTTACGAACGGGTGATTGGATCTTCATGAAACTTGATATATGGAAGGACCTCGTGTCTCAGACGTTCCATTTTAAATCTAGACCGGATCCGGTGACATTGGGGGGAGCTGGAGGGGGAAACCGGAAATCTTGGAAAACGCTTAGAGTGGAGATATCTGGATGAAACTTGGTGGAAAGAACAAGCACAAGTCCTAGATACGTGAATAACATAACCGGAACGGATCCGCTCACGTTTGGGAGTTGGGGGGGGGGAGTCCGGATTTCTAGTGATCCCGCGAGTTCGGTGCTTCCTGATGTGTTAGGACGATGAAAAGCGGCAGGCATATCAGGGACCCGACCAGATTACATAGAAAATAGTTGCCTCCCCGATCCGACCATCTGGGAGGGGGAGTGGAGGGAGGGGGAAGTCGAAAAACTGAGGTATTTTAACTTGCGAACGGGTGATCGGATCTTGATGAAAGTTGATATTTGGGATGACCTCGTGTCTCAGACGTCCCACTCTATATCCAGACCGGACTCGATGACACCGGGGGGTGTTGGAGGAGGGAACCGGAAATCTTGAGAAACACTTAGAGTGAAGGGATCGGGATGAACTTGGTTGGAAGAACAAGTACAAGTCCTAGATACGTCATTGACATAAAGGGACCGGATCCGGACATTTTGGGGGAGTTGAGGGGGGGGGGGGGGGTACTTGGCAGGTAAGTCAGGGATTCGAACAGAATGACTTGAGAAGAGTCGTTTATCCGATCCGACCATCGTGGGGGGAGTGGATGGATGGGGAGTCCGGAATCTAGTGTCATGCATAACTTTTAAACGGGTGATTGAACAGGTGGGAAGAGCTATCGCGTCAGATGTTCTGTGTCAAGTCCGAGTCGGGTCCGATACCTGTGAGGGGAAGGGGGGGGGGGATGACCGGAAAACTCAAGAAACGCTTAAAGCAGAGTGATTGGGACGGAACTTAATGGAGAGAACAAGCATTAGGCCTAGATACGAAATTGACAGAGCCAGATGGTTTCGGGGCTCTGCGGGGGGAGTTGGAGTGGGTTTCCTAGAATTCAGGTAATCGCGAGTTATAATAGTTCCAGACGTACTAAGACAATGAAACTTTGCAGGCATATTAATGACCCAACTCAGTTGACTTACGAACCTGACACAAAATAACCCCGGATACTTCCGTTCCTAGATCCGAGCATTTTTCGGGGAGCGAGGGAAGGGAAATATGGAAATTGACTTCTGCAAACTGCGAACGAGTGGTCTGATTCGAGTGAAAATTAATGGGCGATAAGAATCGATGACTTAGACATGTAAAACATGCGTTCGAACTACATGCGACTACGGTTGGGGGAATTGGGGGAGGGCACACAACCCAACACACACAAACCAAACGGACAGACCGAATGAGATGCCAGTTCGACAGTGCCGTGTTTATGCGGCCTAGACTTGCTATTTGGCGTCCGGGCCGGATTCGGCCAAGGTAGGGGGGGGGGGACCGGAAATTTCGATATAGGCTATGCTCCGATTTCAGTAAAACTTGATGGACGAGAATAGGGGATTAAGAGATACGACGTTTATGTTTTCAAGTCCTCTTCGGCCACAGTGGGGGGAGTTGGAGGGAGATTGCCGGAAACCTTGAGGCTCGCATTGGGGTCAAGCGAGTGCATCAATTTAAATGAAACTTGGAATGTATAGAGAGCACATACCCTAGATGACATATTTTAAGGTCCGAACCGGATACGACAACGGTGGGGGTGGGGGGGGGGGGGTCGGAATTTGCCAAAAATGCTCAGATTTGAGTGAAACTTGATAGATGGTATAAAAGATGATGCTTTAGATGATCAGTTTCTTAGTCTGAACCAGATTCGCCCACGGTAGGTGGAGATGGAGGGAGTAACGGAAATCGTGCAGCTCGTCTAGGGATCAAACGAGTGGATTTATTGGGCTGAAACTTGGAAGTTTGAACAGTCATGCGCATTTGCTACAGATAATCCGAGACGATGCCGGAACTGCTTAGAACTGAGTGAAACTAAATATCCTATTTCTATTTCTGAACCGCATTTTTGGATGGCGGGTGTATTTTGTGACATTCTCATCTACTTTCTTGTACCGCCTACTCGTAACAAGTGCCATATGAGCTCGTAGCTCTTGTTACTATAACTTACTCTTTACAAGAATATCCAAATCCGGGTAAATGCGAACACAGTACAACGACTGTCTGATAAATAACGAAAGGCTGATGAATGACGAATGACTGAGAAAAGGGCGAGCTAATATACTCTACTCCGATTCGAGGCATCGTTCAAGCTACTACTGACGTCGTTTGAGGTTTGATTCCAGCTGCAAGTGATGTCGCTTGGGTTTAGCTCTGAATCCTCACTTGTGCAATTAAAATCTAGAAATATTGGAGGATCATATTCACTTCGCTTTATACATAGAGACAGTTAAGCGCTTGACACAGAGACCGACACAACGATCGAGGGTGTGGCGGAAAGCTGGTCTTACTAGAATTTTAGGGGGAACATTAATCTTAGCAGTAAGAACCTAGGTTTGTGCTCACGGAAAACCTGTCTTGGAGGTTCACGAGCTTGTCACTCACGGTTCGCTTCATTGTATTCACAGATAAGATCCCTTGGCCTGGTCTCACGGACCCTATCATCCGTCCCCGCCCATCTTACAAAGTTCTGGGAAAAGAGATTCGCCGTCTAATGTCTGAAGTGATCCCGGCCCTGAGTTCCCAACAGTTCCTGCTCACACCGGAAGATACTGGAGTAAGCAGCAAGATCGACGCGATGAGAATGGCCGCCTCCCTCCTTCCTTACTCAGAGCTGAAGTATACATTCAACAAGGAACTGGGATTGGATCAGACTACTACTGAGAGGTGAGCAAGATCCAGAAGCAGCATGCAGGATTTCCCCCAAACAAACCCAATCGTCCCATGTCCATCTGCAGTAGATGATATCAAGAACAAATAATCATATTGAACTTCTGTCTTTAGTCGCATGCAGCGACTATGAAAACCCCGACAAAACTGAGCGGACCTAGAGGTATTTACTCTTGCTTTGAGCTGATGTTGATACCCGTTTACTCCTCTTCCGTCTTCGCCGTTGCTTATCGCACAAGAAATAGTGAAAGAGGCAGGCAGGATGCGTATTCCGCGCTCTGACCTGCTCTGGAGCGCGTCCAAGGCGGACAGAAACAATTACAGTTTCATAGATATCTCTCACCTATCTTTGAGATCCTGAAATTTAAATAAAGTAGGATATAGATTAACTCCGCAACCTTCTCATCCCATCCCGCTATGATATGATATGATATAGATTTATTACCTGCCAAAACTGTACAAGTACAATAGGGGGCAGGGTATGAGAGAAAAAAAGAAAGAAAGAAGAAAAAACAACAAAATGCAATTTACCACGAATATATACAACGGATTCAATACACTCAACATTCATCTATTATATATAATTTCCAATTTAAGACGTTCTCTGAAGAGTCACCCAAGGGTGATCTAGAGTCCGGAACTTATTTTGAAAATTAACAACTCTCATAAGAACAGCAACAGCCGGGTCTATCCGACCAAATCTTTTAATCATATACTGGGTACTGGACCACGGTGGTAGCCCAAGCAAATACTTCGCGTACTTAAAGTAAATCACACGAAGCTTTTTCTTATCTGTCTGAGTGAAACATTTCCAAAACGGAGATATGTAGAGAAAATTTGGTAGAACAAACGCATTATACTACCGGGCTAGAATATGACGATTAAATCTTGTCTTATTCGGGACAAGCCTTCCATATGCGCCACGAACTTTTCTAAAGGTATCATCAATAACAAGTACACGCGTAGCCTTGAGTGATGTACCGATTGGGACTTCAAGGTACGCAATAGCTTGAACCGGTTTGACCTCCGTACCTTCTAGCATAACAGATACACCATCGGTTGCCACTTTATAATTAAAAAATAGCAATTCCGTTTTCTTTGGGTTATATGAATGGCCGATACGAGAATATTCCTCCGTTAAAGCACTAAAACAACTTTTTATTCCTTGTAGGGTTCTACTAATATTTAAAATGTCATCTGCGTAACCAACGAGCGACACATCAATCCCGTACAGAATACATATTGTTGGGGCTTTATATTGTACTTCAATAACAGAGTTATTGAACAATCTGGCGAGTTCACAGCCCCTTGCCTTGTATCCTTTTTTACTGGTATATCACACTCGACTAGTACATCACAATCCCAATCGGGGCACTTTATTCTAACTCGAAGAGTACTATACATTGAATCAAGGGGATCGATAACACATATTTGGACGCCTCTTTGTGCTGCAGTAAGCAGAATATGCTCATGAATAGATAAATCGAAAGCACGAGATCATGTCCGGCTAGGACCAGAGAATCCTTATTACTTTCCACGTCCATCACTATAGACAATAATGAATGAAGCGCATCATCACAACCGAGAGATCGCTGGAGCCCAAACTGGTGTGGGGGAACCGAAGTATGTCGTCCTACCCTTAATCATTCTCACTCATGGATTTCCCATCTGGCCAATCTATAATGTAATTATTCTAATGTGACGGAAGTAGATAGTGTGACTGAAAGAGAAGGTTGAGGACTAAGCCCATTTTAACGATGAATCTTTAGGGAGTATGGAGGGGTATATCTGTTCAATAGAAAATTAAAATTAAAATTGAAAACTGAAAATTGAAATGAAAATTAAAAAGTTATGGAAATTAAGGAATTAAAATGAAAATTAAGAAATTAAAATGGAAATTAAGGAATTAAAATGAAAATTAAGAAATTAAAACAAAAATTAAGGAATTAAAACGAAAATAAAGAAATTAAAATCAACATTGAAAAAAAAATCAACAAGGAATTAATGTTAAATTTTAATAGTAAGGTCTTTCTTTAATTTTAATTTTTTAGTTTCAGTTTTAATTTTTCAATTTTAATTTTAATTTTTGGTTTGAGTGGGGTAAACCTGTTCATTAGACCTGAGCTCGTTACGGTCTACGAGGCGTGCACAGCAGGAAAGAAGAAGAAGAAGCTGAAGAAACATCACTCTCATCAGCCTCAGTAATTTTCTTCAACTTCTTCTTCTTTCCTGCTGCGCACGTCTCGTTTCGGTAGACCGTAACGAGCCGGTAATGAGCTCAGATCTATTGAACAAATTTACCCCACTAAAACCAAAGATTATGATCAAAATGAAAAATTAAAATTGAAATTGAAAAATTAAGATTAAAATAAGGTCTACCATTAAAATTTATTCTTTAATTACGTGTTGATTTTTTTTAATTTTAATTTCTTAATTTCATTTCAATCTTTAATTTTTCAATTTTTATTTTAATTTTCTATTGAACAGATATACCCCTTCATACAAAAGTAAGATTTTCTTGATCAAAAGTAACTGTCGTATGGTTGCCGCCAAATACGATATTTTTGTTCCAGAAATAAAGAAAATACTGATAAATTACTTTGCTATTTTTGTCATAAACAATGGCTTCAAAGAACTACCTTATAAGTGGTATATCGGCTATTCTACAACTCAACAAATGCTGGAATAAATTACGGGCAGGTAGGCCTACATGTTATTATGTTATACCTCATATTTGAATCGACAAGACATATCGATCGCAATTCGGTCGGTCGGTCCGCCCGTTTGTCTGTCACACTTTTTTTTAGTTAGGGTACTTCCAGATATGCTAGGACAATAAAACTTGACAGTCGTATCAGGGACCGGACCAAACTAACTTAATTGGAAACAATCAGTTCCCCGATCCGACCATCTGGGGGTGGGGGAGCTCGGTGGAATCCAGAGAAATTGAGTAGTGCGTAACTTTCGAGCGGTTGATCGGATTGGAATGAGACTTAGTAACTGAATAGATTGGTGTCCCGTTTGATGTCCGGACTGGATTTGACAGCTATGGGGGAGTTCGGGGGTTGGGGGGGTAGAGACTGGAAATCTCGAGAAACTGTTAGAATAGAGGGATCTGAATGAAAATTGAACTGGATCCGGACACTTTGGGGGGGGGGGAGGGGAGGGAGGTGGGTATCCGAAATTCCGGTGATGGTGGTTTGGGGGATTTTCACGACGAAACTTGGCAGGCGTATCAAGGACCCGATAAAACTGACTTGGAAATCAAAATTTCGATCCCATCATCGTGGGGGGAGTGAACGGAGTGGGAATCCGGAATCTTGAGCCATGCTAAACTTTGGAACGGGTGATCGGATTCCAGCGAAATTTTATACTTGAACAGAGGACATAACTCTGGTGATCTTTTCCATGTCCGGACCCAATCCGACAACTATTGGGGGTGAAGGGGGGACCTGTTACATGACCCGCTTAGACTAGAGAGATCGGGAAGGAACTTTGTCGGGAACATCAAACAGATGCTCTAAATTAATCATTTACAGAACCGGATTGGCTCTGGGCACTGTGGGAGGAGGTTGGACGGGGTTGGTGGGGGGGAATTCCGGTGATCACGAGGTAAGGTACTTCCAGATGTGCTAGGACGATGAGACTTGGCTGAAATACTAGAGGTTCAAGGTTTAATTTACACTTCTGTATAAAATCAAAATAAATAGGGTCAAGCCGGGGACACAAGGTCGATTGACAAAAACCCGGAGAGTCGACAAGATTGGCTTAAGAAATTGCCACTTCCCAAATCCGGCTATTCCGTAAAGTATCAATCTTGATCGCAAAGTAAGAAAAATACATTAGTAGAGTAAAAAGTCCACTTCTTGCGGTTTTGTTTTTGATCAAAAATAAAACCGATAACTCAATAAATAAACCTTTGGTATTCCGTCAAAGTCCAAAGGATCCTGTCCTCATTTGCACCCTGAAAAATGCAAAAGGAATGCCTCAGGAAAATGTAGAGCTGGCGACAAATGCCGTTACTTCCACCTACCCACTATGGTTCACACGAACAGAGACACCAACCACCATAAAACAGACAAAGAAACAACTACAGCCTCATATTGGCGCCCATGGGAGGGCGCCAGTCAGCAGGTGTCCCCACGGAGTGAACATACAACAGAAGAATGTCGTTTCTTCCAGAGAGGAGAGTGCAGGTACGGAGATAGATGCAAGTTCAGCCACCAGGTGAATCCCCAAGCAGCTACGTCACGCACTCCCTCCTCACCAAAAAACGAGAAGCGCGGCCGAAGGAACAGACATACAATAATCTATTTCAACTCAAAATACAGACGCCGAGGCAGACCACAAAGCTAAGGGAAACAGTGACCCCAGACCACTACCAAACCGATGACACCATACCGAATAATATCACACAAACAGAGACGCACAATGGTGCTCTTCAGAGTATTCTTGAGTATCACCGTTCGACCCCTATCCCATCACCTCTACCTCTACCACACGGATATTCAAACAACTACCGTCAATTTAAAGGTAATTCATACCTACCATCAACCTTCTCGGCGCCCTTTCATCCCGTTGCTGATGACACTCAACCTGAAAGAAGATCATTTAACCAGCATTCAGAGACCATCATTCCTTGCAGCCCTATAAGGGTAGATCCTTCTTCTCGAAGAGATCCACAAAAGCCAAAACCAGCGCAGGGCGGGTTTCCGAAAATTGCTCTTGCCAATGTCCGCTCAGCAGGAAATAAGCTGGAAGAGATAAACAAATTTCTGCTTGACTGGAATGTTGACGTTTTCTGCTTGACAGAGACGTGGCAGGCCAACCCAGACCTAATCCAAATCGATGGTTACAATACAGTTATTTTACCACGAGTCAACCAGGAAGGGGAATACACATCTCACGGAGGAGGAGTGGGTTTTATCAGCAAAAGTTCTATCCCAGCTCGGATTCTTAATCCACCGGTTCCCAAGGACCCGCTGTTCGAAGTTCTTTGGATATGGACAAAACCTAAATACCTACCTCGTCTGGTGTCTTCACTAGTTTTCTGTGTTGTTTACTACCCTCCTAGAGGACCATACAGAAAGAAGCTAATGGAGTACTTACAGCACGGCATTGACCACATTAGGATCAAGTACCCTCATGCTGGGATCTGCGTATGTGGCGACTTCAATGACATGAAAGCTAGCTGGCTATCGAGATCACTATCGCTTAAACAAGTCGTGACTCGCCCGACGCGTGAGAACAAGATACTAGATCTTGTATTCACATCTATACCGGAGCACTACAAGATTCCTCGTACGCTAGCACCTCTCGGGAAAAGCGACCATCAAGTCGTCCTGTGGGAGCCGTGCACTCATGTTGCGCAGCAAATTAAGAAAACGATTACCTACAGGCCGAAATCGGAGCGACAAGTCCTTCTATTCAAGCAAGTACTACAGTCAAAAAACTGGACTCGGCTGTACCGCATGGACAACTCGAACAACATGGCTAAGCACTTTCTGACCGAGATTAAAGCGCTTTACGACGAAATTTTTCCTGAGAAAACTGCTATTATCAAGCCCAAAGCTAAGCCCTGGTTGACCACAGAGCTTGAGCGACTTATCGACTCGCGCGATCTAATTTATGAACTAGAAGGATCATCTCGACAATGGAAAAACCTCCGCAATTTCATAGTAAAGAAAACAAAAGAAGCAAAGAGAGATTATGGCAAAGAGTGCATCGACAAAATCTTAATTTCTGACCCACGGAAGTTCCATCAGACAATCCGGTCAATGACCGGGAAGAAAACGAACGAGAGTGAAATTAAGAACGAGGACGGGGATGCTATTACCACAGACGAAATAAATGAGCACTTTTCAAAAGTGTCCAGAACTTACCCTGGTTTAGAGTCTCTTCCCGACCTACCGCCATTATCTGAGATCCCCACGGTCGAAGTTACACATGTGACCGAAGCCCTGCAGAGACTAAACCCAACCAAAGCAGCCTTTCACGGAGAAATACCGCCAAGTCTTGCCAAACTATGCGCCGAAGAGATTGCGGCGCCGCTGGCAGCAATATTCAATCAAAGTCTTATTGAAGTACAGTTTCCTGAATGCTTCAAGACAGCGCACGTAACGCCTATCCCGAAGAAGAAACAGCCAGCCAGCATCAACGAGCTACGACCAATCTCAAATACTTCGTTGTTCTCCAAACTACTTGAAGGCTTCATCTATAAAAAGCTCTTTGAGGAGATACAACAAAAACTCGACCCCCCACAATATGGATTCCGCCCTGGATGCAGTACAAATCACTATTTGGTCCAGCTTCTCGATGAAGTTCTGTCACACCTTGAAAATGACGGAGCTTTCGTCGACACCATTATTGCTGACTTTGTGAAAGCGTTCGACCTCTTGGACCACAAAACTGTTCTACAAGAAGCGGCTAAAATGGGAGCAAGTCAGCACTCATTGTGCATGCTGGCTGGTTTTCTCTCTGGCCGCTCCCAAAGAGTCATACTAAAGAACGTCATCTCGGAGGTGAAAGCGATAACTTGCGGAGCGCCTCAAGGAACTAAGCTAGGACCGCTGGTCTTCCTGATCGTGATCAACCGACTCCTTCAAGACATCAAAAACAAATACAAATTTGCTGATGATCTTTCAATCAATGTACTCCGCAAGTTAAGCGACCCGACAGGCGAAGATCCTCTGGTTTCGAGGATTGAAACACTGACAAGTGATGCCGAGGATGTCAAGCTAACGCTCAGCACAGAGAAGAGCTCCATCCTCAGGTTTTGCTTCCTGAAAAGAGAAGTGCCGTGTATCCAGAGCCTTGGTCTATCTACAGTAAACTCGGTAAAAATCCTTGGCATTCACATTGACAGCGACTTGAGCTGGAAAACCCAAGTAAACAACATAATCAAGAAAGGCGGGTTACTTCTTCAACTATTTGCGGTGGTTCGACGATTCTCCCAGGACCGGAAGGTTCTCTTAACAGTGTACAAGACACACATTCGGCCCAACCTTGAATATGCCTGTCCGGTATGGCATGCAGCATTATCACAGGATCAGACGGACAAGCTTGAGGCACTACAAAAGAGGGTCTGCAAGATCCTCTTGGGTAGCCAGTATAACGACTACGAGTCAAGTCTAGAAACGCTAAGACTGCAAACGCTTTCCAGCCGCAGGCACTGCCTACTGATGGACTTTGGCAAGAAATGTCTTGCTTCCCCGTTACACCGAAACATTCTGCCAGACTTCACGGACAAAATAGTTACAAAAAGTCGCCCAAATACAAGACTCAAATCAAAGCTGAGTGAAGTGGAGCAGCTACAAACGCCTCCTTGCAGGACAAGCCGCTATGAGAAGTCGTTTGTGCCTTATTTCGTTCAGAATTTTAATGAAAACAAGCTCAGAGAAATTGACTGCTGACTGAATTAAATTGTAAATATAAAATCTGAGTAATTGTAAATATATTTTTGATTTAGTTTATTTATTTATAACTGTCAATATTTCTGCTTAATCTCAATTGTGCATGTTGTGTGTTTTGTATCATTGTCTTCTTTGTGACGCGTCCAAACTATCTTATAATGATATTGGCAAAATAAATTGATTGATTGATTGATTGATTGAAAACGAAAATAACAGATGTGTCCCCTGAAAATGCGTATGTGTTCTTTCTGGCGGATCATTTCTGGCGGTTCCTCTCGCACTGAAGCTGGTTGCTAGGATAAAATATCAAATCTGTTGGTCGGCATATGCATTGTGATCCGTTTCTGGCGGATGGTATTTCTTTCTTTCTCTTTGAAACAAAATTGTTACGATCGGAAACAATCGATCGAAATGTATGTCTAACACTTCTGGCGGTTAATTTTTATGGCACTTGAGCTTACTCAAGTGCCATATAGCGATTGTTATTTCTGTCCGTCAGTCGGTCTGTCGGTCTGTCGGTCTGTCGGTCTGTCGGTCTGTCGGTCTGTCGGTCTGTCGGTCTGTCGGTCTGTCGGTCCCGGTTTTGCTAGTTCGGGCACTTCCAGATTAGCTAGGACGATGAAACTTGGCAAGCATATCAGGAACTGGACCAGATTAAATTAGAAATTGTCGCTTCCTCGATCCGACCATCTGGAGGGGAGTGGAGGGAGGGGGAATCCGGAAAAAATAGGAAAAATGAGATATTTTTAGCTTACGAACGGGTGATCGGATCTTAATGAAACTTAATACATGGAAGGACTTCGTGTCTCAGACCCTCCATTTTAAATCCAGACCGGATCCGGTGACACTGGGGGGAGTTAGAGGGGGAAACCGGAAATCTTGGAAAACACTTAGAGTGGAGGGATCCGAATGAAACTTGGTGGAAAGTACAAGCAAAAGTCCTAGAGACGTGACTGATATAACCGGAACGGATCCGCTCACTTTGGGGGAGTTGGGGGGGGGGGGAGAAGTCCGAATTTGTAGTGATCCCGCGAGTTCCGTGCTTCCTGATGTGCTGGGACGATGGAAATTGACAGGCATGTCTGGGACCCGACCAGCTTAAATAGGAAATCATCAATTCCCCGATTCGACGATCTGGGGGGGGGGGGGGGAGTGGAGGGAGGGTGAAGCCAAAATTTGAGGTATTTTTAGCTTGCGAACGGGTGATCGGATCTTGATGAAAATTGATATTTAGGATGACCTCGTGTCTCAGACACCTCACTTTAAATCCGGGCCGGATCCGATGACACTGGGGGGAGTTGGAGGAGGGAACCGGAAATTCTGAGAAACGCTTAAAGTGGAGGGATCGGGATGAAACTTGGTGGGAAAAACAACCACAGGTCCTAGAAACGTCATTGACATAACCGGACCGGATCAGGGCACTGTGGGGGAGTTGGGGTGGGGAACCGGAAATTTTGAGAAACGCTTAAAGTGGAGGGATCGGGATGAAACTTGGTGGGAAAAACAAGCACAGGTCCTAGACACGTCATTGACATAACCGGACCGGATCAGGGCACTGTGGGGGAGTTGGGATGGGGGTCCGGATTTCT
This sequence comes from Branchinecta lynchi, assembly GCA_023053575.1. Classification (NCBI taxonomy): domain Eukaryota; kingdom Metazoa; phylum Arthropoda; class Branchiopoda; order Anostraca; family Branchinectidae; genus Branchinecta; species Branchinecta lynchi. Next base: position 11,905,568 of record JAKZAP010000017.1, on the reverse strand, counting down.
AGCGATCCCGCGAGTTCGGCATACTTCCTGGTGTCCTAGGGCGATGAAACTTGGCAGGTATGTCAAGGATCCGAACAGACTGACTTGAGAACAGCCGTTTCCCCGACCCGACCATCGTGGGGGGAGTGGGTGGATGGGGAGTCCGGAATCTAGTGGCGTGCATAACTTTTGAACGGGTGATCGGATCTTGATGAAAATTGATATTTAGGATGACCTTGTGTCTCAGACACCTCACTTTAAATCCAGGCCGGATCCGATGACACTGGGGGGGAGTTGGAGGAGGTAACCGGAAATTTTGAGAAACGCTTAAAGTGGAAGGATCGGGATGAAACTTGGTGGGAAAAACAAGCACAGGTCCTAGACACGTCATTGACATAACCGGACCGGATCCGATGACACTGGGAGGAGTTGGAGGAGGGAACCGGAAATTTTGAGAAACGCTTAAAGTGGAGGGATCGGGATGAAACTTGGTGGGAAAAACAAGCACAGGTCCTCGACACGTCATTGACATAACCGGACCGGATCAGGGCACTGTGGGGGAGTTGGGGTGGGGGTCCGGATTTCTAGCGATCCCGCGAGTTCGGCATACTTCCTGATGTCCTAGGGCGATGAAACTTGGCAGGTATGTCAGGGATCCGAACAGATTGACTTGAGAACAGCCGTTTCCCCGACCCGACCATCGTGGGGGGAGTGGGTGGATGGGGAGTCCGGAATCTAGTGGCGTGCATAACTTTTGAACGGGTGATCGGATTTGAATGAAACTTGTCTGGTGAGCTATCGCCTCGGACGTTCAGTGTCACGTCCGAGTCGGGTCCGATACCTGTGGGGATGGGGGGGGGGGGGGGTGGAAAACTCAAGAAACTCTAAAAGTAGAGGGATTGGGACGAAACTTAATGGATGGAACAAGCATTAGGCCTAGATGAAATTGACGGAGCCAGATGGTTTCGGGGCTCTGTGGGGGGAGTTGGAGGGGGTTTCCTGGAATTCCGGTAGTCGTGAGTTAGAATAGTTCCAGATGTAAAACGACAACGAAACTTTGCAGGCATATTAGCGACCCGAATTATCTTGACTTAAAAACCTGACACAACATACCCCCGGAAACTTCCGTTCCTAGATCCGAGCATTTTTGGGGGAGCAAGAGAAGAGAAATATGGACTTCTATAAATTGCGAACGAGTGGTCTGATTCGAGTGAAACTTCATGGGTGATACGAATCGATCATGTAAAACATGCGTTCGAACCATATGCGACCACGATTAGGGGAATTGGGGGTGGGGGGACTTTTGACATGCACAAAAACCAAACGGATGGACCGAATGAGATGCAATTCGACAGTGCCGAGTTTATGTGGCCTAGATTTGTTATTTGGCGTCTGGGCCGGATTCGGCCAAGGTAGGGGGGGGGGGGTACTGGAAACTTGCAGATAGGCTATGCTCCAATTTCAGTCAAACTTGATGAGGGAATTAAGAGATTGGGCCCGAACCGGCTCCGACAACGTTGGTGGGAAGGGGGGGGGGGGGGTACCGGAACTTTCCAAAAATGCTCAGATTCGAGTGAAACTTGGTAGATGGTATAAACGAAGATGCTTTAAGTGGTCGATTTTTTTTTATTCCGAACCAGATTCGGCCACGGTAGGTGGAAATAGAGTGAGTACCGGAAATCGTGTAGCACGTCTAGGGATCAAACAAATGGATTTATTGGGATGAAAGTTTGAACAGTCGTGTGCATTTGCAATCGAGACGATGCCGGAACTGCTCAGAAATGAGTGAAACTAAATATCCTATTTCTATTTCCGAACCGCCTTTTTGGATGGCGGGTGTATTTTGTGACGTTTTCATCTACTTTCTTGTACAGCCTACTCGTACAAGTGCCATATGAGCTCGTAGCTCTTGTTGGAAGTAGCTAGAATAAAAGAACACGCGTGCGCGCTGACCTGTACGTATGATCTATTTCTTGTGGTTCATTTCTGGCGGAAATTTTCTTTCTTTCTCCCTGGAAACAGATTGGTAGGATAAAAATAAATAAATATGAAACAGATGTGTCGTCTGAAAATGCGTATGTGTTCTTTCTGGCGGATCATTTCTGGCGGTTCCTCTCGCACTGAAGCTGGTTGCTAGGATAAAATATCAAATCTGTTGGTCGGCATATGCATTGTGATCCGTTTCTGGCGGATGGTATTTCTTTCTTTCTCTTTGGAACAAAATTGTTACGATCGGAAACAATCGATCGAAATGTATGTCTAACACTTCTGGCGGTTAATTTTTGGAAGTAGCTAGAATAAAAGAACACGCGTGCGCGCTGACCTGTACGTATGATCTATTTCTTGTGGTTCATTTCTGGCGGAAATTTTCTTTCTTTCTCCCTGGAAACAGATTGGTAGGATAAAAATAAATAAATATGAAACAGATGTGTCGTCTGAAAATGCGTATGTGTTCTTTCTGGCGCATCATTTCTGGCGGTTCCTCTCGCACTGAAGCTGAGTTGCTAGGATAAAATATCAAATTTTTGTCGACATATGTATTGTGATCCATTTCCTGCGGATGTTATTTCTTTCTTTCTCTTTGGAACAAAATTGTTACGACCGGAAACAGTCGATCGAAATGTGTGTCTACCACTTCTGGCGGTTAATTTTTGGAAGTAGCTAGAATAAAAGAACAAGCGGGCGCGCTGACATGTGCGTAAAATCTGTTTCTTGTGGTTCATTTCTGGCGGAAGTTTTCTTTCTTTCTCCCTGGAAACAGATTGGTAGGATAAAAATAAATAAATATGAAACAGATGTGTCGTCTGAAAATGCGGATGTGTTCTTTCTGGCGGATCATTTCTGGCGGTTCCTCTCGCACTGAAGCTGAGTTGCTAGGATAAAATATCAAATTTTTGTCGACATATGTATTGTGATCCATATCTGGCGGATGTTATTTCTTTCTTTCTCTTTGGAACAAAATTGTTACGATCGGAAACAGTCGATCGAAATGTATGTCTACCACTTCTGGCGGTTAATTTTTGGAAGTAGCTAGAATAAAAGAACACGCGTGCGCGCTGACATGTACGTATGATCTATTTCTTGTGGTTCATTTCTGGCGGAAATTTTCTTTCTTTCTCCCTGGAAACAGATTGGTACTCCTTTGAAACTTAGCGGGGTTATTTCTCTAAGATGACAATTCGTCCCGGTTGTTTTCAGCCTTTCTGGATCCATTGGTTTTACAAAGAAAATTTGAGTCTTTCATAACCGGCATGTGTGACCAGTGAACTCCTAAGAAGCATCAACCGGAACCTGATTCACCTCACATTGACATGTGAAATTCAGTTGTTAAACAGTCTACTTAACGCAAGAGATTGAGTAACAGTACCATATAGGACCTTTCTGCATCGTCGAACATAACCTGTTCACTGTAATTCCCAGTAGCACAAATACACCTTATAGCAAGTCACACTGTACAGAACGTTCGCGCCATTTTTGAACCATAGAGTAGTCAATAGAAGAGATCAAGTTCCCTATGTTCTTTTTTTTTTTCTACTTATCATTACTCCACTCTCTTTTGTTGTAAAACATTTTGTGGGTTATAAATATACTTACTTACTTATTTTCCAGTCAGGTCACTTTGTCGGTTCTGACTGGGGCTGGCACGAATCCTGCCATTCTCCTTCTGAAAGATTTGGTTCTCCAAAACAAGCTGACCGGAGAGCTTGCAAGGCAAGCTTTTTCTTTCCTACCCATCACCATCAAGACCCCCACAGTTGCTATTCTGAAGGAACTTTATGTGAGTACTTTGTTCTGCCCCAGCATAAACTTTGTCTTGCTATTTGTACCGTGTTCTTCAAAACTGTGCTAACTAATTTTTTTTTGAAAATTGAGTTAACTATACCATTGGAAAGAACATAGCTGATTTGGTATTCTGTTAAATTGTGCTAATTGTTAGATGACGACATGAGCACTATCTAGCCGATGACAAATTTATCTCGAAATAGTACTATGAAGGAGTACGAAAAAGTAGCAAGCAGTACTATCGATGCTACTACATGCTTCTACTTCAAGGCTACCGTGTTACTGCATACTACTATATGCTACTATTAGCAAGACCGGATGCTACTGGATACTACTACATAAGATTGGACCAGTCTGAGGCACATTAAATGATAGTATTCTTTCCTATTATATAGTATTACATGCAACGTTTTCGTACTACTACCTTACTAGTACGCAGGCTACAAATTTTTCATCGGGTAACAGGTAGATTAGTTTTAACTCTCTGAGTTCCCACATTCTTCACGCAGATGGCATACCCAAAACTTTGCCCAAAAATTACGAAAAGTTAGCACAGTCTTGAAGAACACGGTGCATTTGCAGGAGCGATTAACTCGGTATCTTTTTGGCTGGCTGTTTTAGTGTCAGGGTTAAATAGAAAAGCCCTAATTAATTACCGTTTGTTTTACTTGCGATCTGGTATGGGCAAGGCCTGCCCAAGTTTCACCCCCAATAAACATTTTTTCGATCCAGCATGATGACAAATGTTTCTGTCCTTGCTTTAGTTGTGTTTTTGCGGCAACCAGGTTCTGTTAATCTGACGAATTGTTGTTTTCGTAGTTACCGGGTATCTGTTACCTCGGCAAATCGTCGTTTTCTTAGTTACCTATAGCAACTAGTAACCCTGGTATTTGGTGCCGAGTAACCCTGCTGAGACCGGGATTACCGGAGTTCAGTAACAGAGCAGTAACCGGTTGTCTGAAAAAAGGACAAGAGTGCGCTCAGTTACCGGGTAAAAGTAACTCTAGGCTACCGCAAAAACGCAACTTCAGTCTGTTCATGGTGGTCGATCTTCTCTCATAAAGTCACACAGCCGATGGACTGTCTATAGATGCAAAAAAAAGTCTGCAGCCACACACGAATGTCATGGTCGTTACCTGTGAACTCGGCAACCAGCTTTTCTATGTCTTGTAGTCGTGTAGCCATAGTTGACCCCGAAAAGAGCTGACATTATAGAAAGGTAGGGTGGTCGAACATGTTGTAAGAAATGCTAAGCTTCTTGAGTGCAAATGGATCGTGACGTTAGAGAAGGGAAGTAAAGTGGGGTTAGAACTCTTAGTACTATATGTATATTTCTTGCAGGAAATCCTGGATTCCAGACTGGCAAAGAAAGACCCTCTCTTCGAATCCACAATTGCCGTCGCCCTCAGTACGATCGTTCGCCAAGCCTGCATCAGCAGGTCGCTTGACTCTTTACTTTATCCAACGGAACTGATAGGAGAGCTGTGTACAAAAGACGAATTACTGATTGTAGACCAAATCATCCCGAAGTTTGCAAAAGTCATTAACGACGATACAAGTAAGCATGATACGATATTGAGCCCGAGGGCCATGGCAATACAAACACAAATTACAAACAATCTCTAAATACCACAGAAAACTACAAAACGTAATCTCTTTGTACAAATGAGAGCTTCCTCTTCAATATGTTCCCCATCCATTCCTGACCGCAGTAATTTGCTCTAATTATTTCTCTCTGCACGGCTTTTGAAAAAAAAACATTTCCTGCGTTTTTGACCGTCATCCAGTCAACCGACCTGCGGGATTTTTCACTATAAGCCGTTTTCTTACTTTGGTTAACCAACCAAAGTCCAGTCCTTGAACGTGTCCGAAAGCGTTTTGGTGCTGTAAATGCTGCATTAATGCTGCATTTACTTTTCTTTTTTTGTCCGAAAGCTGTTACCTTTCTTTCTTCTCTGACACTTCTAAAATACCAAAATTTAAGTCACGAAGAAGAAGAAGAAAAAAGAATTAGCTGTGTAAAGCTGACAAAATGGATGAGCTACTGATATCCAAGCTTCTTATCTTTACTTTCTTCGTTGGCCATGATCGCCAGTTGTCTTAAATTTGGTATGTTTGCCGAATTGTCAGTTTTCTTTTTGAATTTGTTACGTTTGCCGCCGAAAACAGTGAGAGAATCGCCGTACTCCTCAGTTTCTTCATGAAAATTTAGCATTCTTGCTGAATTTGTCAATGAATCTTATGCTGAATTAATGCTGCATTAATTCAGCGAAAATTGAAGTCCGAAAGCGAAATGTTGCATAAAATGCTGAATTAATTCAGCCTTTTCGTTCGTTTCGGAGCTTTCGGACACGTTCCTTATAAGCTGTTTCTTCGTCGCTGTTTGCTGGGCAGTTAACCAACCTGTGTCCTACCGACCAACATTCGTTCTGATGCAGGAAGTTCGAATCTTTCATGTAATGCTGGAAAATGCCGAATAAGCCGTTTTTGTATCGCTAGGTGAACGAAATGAGTTGCCGAAAAAATGTCTTATAGTGATAAATACGTGTGTCATCTGGATGAGGGAGAATTGGCAAAAAAACGCAGCTATTCTCCACAGGGTTGCCACATCAAAAATATTTAGAGTGACTTTTGGCCCAAAACCGAGAGTGAATTGGGAGTGGAGTTTATTTTCATGAAACGTTCACTTTTGGTCGGAATCGCCTCTGTAAATGACACATCTTAATTTCACTGTCATGAAAAAAAAACTCGACTTAGTCAGTTCTGGTCGGAATACCCACTGCAAAAATGACACATTTGGTCATTTTCTGAAATAGAGTGATTTTCATGTCCTATGTAGGAGAAGAGTGGTAAAAATAAAATAGTGTGACAATTCACACTGTCGTGTGACATGTTGCAACCCTGTTCTTCCAACGTTCTTTTCAACGGGGCCATGGTTCGTAATGCCCGGGACCCATTCAGTCACACCTGTACGTAATTTGGTTCGATAATTTGGTTATTACCCACTCTTACATTTCATCCTGGTCATACCTGAAATGAAGAAATTCAGGATATATTACCACCATCATCACTCAAACGTAAACAAAACTGGCTAAAATCAGCGACTCAGGTCTGTGATTGGTCCAAACACTCGAAAGATACGTTTCAAAATGGCGGACATGGATTTTTCCATCTCGACAATCTTGCGTTTTCAGCGTCTTTTCTTCCCAATTTCGACCGTAAGACGGCCTTATTACCGGCGTTATTACTAGGTGTGACTATAGTGGGGTCTGGGCATAATACTATCTAGAAATGAAAATAACTGTAGAAATGAAACCGTATTTTCCCTCAAATCTTATAGAAAAATTGTTTCCTTGGTTCCAGGCCCTTTATTAAATTTATAGGTCAGCTCGAGATGGGTGCTAGGACGTCAGCTTCTAAATGCTTGGTGAGGTTTTTGCCAACTTGAACTGTTGTCAATTTTTAGGTCTCATAAGAGAGGTGGGGCCAACTTTTCCGTTTCAGCTTTATTCATAAAATAATAAAAATCATAAACTCTTTATGGCCCCACCATAAGCCCTATATAAGACCTGGTAATGGGCGTGGCTTATTCTGTATTCATATAGTATCAAGGGAAACAAACCAAACAAATCAAAAAAAAGAAGAGAAAAAGAAGAAGAAAGAAATAAAAGAAAGACATAACAAACTGACAAGGAAAATCCACTACTGAACGATCTTCCATCACAAAGCGCCCTTGCCCCCCCCCCCAAAAAAAAAGGAAAGAAAAAGAAGAAAGGTGCGACTTGAAAGCTGAAAGGGTAGACGCAACCCTTACCTCCTTAAGTACTGAATTCCACACCCCCGGAGCAAAGTTTTTTTTTCTTCTTTGCTTCTTTTTTCCATTTTCCTGATTGAAGTAAAACAGTGGCTACGTCTCCACCTCCAACTCAGCGAAGTTAATACCAAAATTCCCTAACAGTTTACCCTGCTTTAACCTAATTTAGGTACACTTTCATCATTAGAGACAAATTTTTAATGAAAAAATACCTACTATTTTCAACCTTTCATTTTCCCATCAAACATTCTCAGGCAAATTAAAATATTTTAGTTATTGCCTTTTTTCTCGAAGGATATCCTATACAAACTTTTTTCATTATATCCTACCCAATATTAAAAACTTTTCCATTCAACTCATCATTTTAGCTTAATATTTTAGATACTCATGCAGCCAGATCCGTAGGTTAAATCCAAAATAAACTACACAACTAAAAAACCCATAAATATTTAGAATATCTCTTTCCCTGTTTTGAGACGCCCTTCCTCCATAGGGCATTTGTCTACAGTAGAAAACCACACTTACTTCAAATAATTTAAAACAAAAACCCCAACAAATTTCTTCATTTCCCTACAGATACTTTGCTCCAAAAAACAAAAAATAAAGAACCCTCTCCCTCCATTTGGAATACCTTCCATTACAAATAAAATGAAGAAGATATTCCAAAATTTTGCTAGACTGCTAGAGCAAAAATCTAAGCTTAAAAAAAAAATCTCAATTTATTTTCTTTTTTTCAGTTACAAAACAAAAATATTTCAATCAAATCCTTTTTCCGTCCACATTTCATTCAGTCATTTCAAATCCATATTCTTTTCCCACGCACTCACTCCCTCATTCACACTTACCACATTGCTAAACCACACATGTATATATGACGATTTAGACAAATTTGGATTTCACCACGGTAGTTCGAAAAGAATAAAAGCGATATCTATCTATCATACCTGCAAACCCATCTTTTTAGATCCTTTTCCCTTTTTTCACATTTTCCAAACATTCACACATAGGGACATAACCACAAAAGCATCTTTCACGGTGTCTCCCTTTTTTACTTCAAAATCTAATTTTAAAGTTCTCTTTTTCTCCTCCAAACTATCTTTTCGCTCTCCCTCTCTCTCAAACAAAACAAACAAACGCTCAAAAACTCCCTCGTCATACAGCACTAAATTAGGGAACAGTAAGTTACGTAGGAATATTAAAGGGTTACTTGAATGACCATAAGCCAACTATAAGGCGGCCTCTTGGCGAAGCCCACTTGGAGAATATCTTGCCGGGCATGATTGCAATAATAGCTTCTATCTAAGAGAAAATTAAATCGAGCTTGGCAGGCGAAAATATCACGAAAACCATTTTTTTTCATGATGAATAATATTAAGAATATCACTCACTCTTGTCACGAAAGAAAAAAAAAACACTAAAAAGGACTAACTTATCGGTCATTGCTCAACTCAACAAATGCTGGAACAAAACTCCTTCTATATCTTTCATGAAGCTCGTTTTGTCGAATGCCTAGGCCTTGTCAAATGGCTTCAGTAGACCGTGGCCGCACGGCTGCTGTATCGAGGGGACTGGGGGTCTCATGTATTTTTCTTGCAGGTAATTATCGCAAAATTTCGTTTATCACGGCTCTTGGAAACTTGGGGCACAAACGTACTTTGCCGATCCTTGCCAGTATTATAAAGGGTGAGTACTAAGCTGTATTTAGACTGTGAGAGTTTGGGGCGATTTTGCTCTATTGACCTGACTGATTCCCTGTCGAGTCAAACTCGTAATGGCTATCAAGATTTGAAAGTTGTTCATCCTTGTAATGAGTACATAATTATCTTAGGCTGTTATCAGCAGTGTTGCCACTCGACCGACACCGCTTCGAGGTGCCGGCCTCTTCAAAAAGTGGCATTTCCGCGGTATCTTTTTACCAAACTGCGGTAGAATTTGCGGCATGCTTTTCGGGAGAAAAAGGGTCAAAATTGTCATGTTAATATGAATGTGGATTCATGGTCAAGTGAAATGTGGTGAAAATCTGTCACAAATGCAGTAAAAAACCCAGCTGACTATCCCATATTACGGTACCTGGGCTGTTTTTTAAGCCTAAGATTTGAACTTCGGCATTCATCGCATAAGGTTTAGGAGAACAGCTACATCGCTTTGGAATCGGATATGGTATTAGCAGTCTCTCACTCCCGTGGTCTCGGAGTCAGGCTAGGCACGCGATGAAAGGACGGTGGGTGCCTCTCGTCCGCAAGAGCAAAGTCTTGCCCCGTCACCGCGGAAGACAAGAGCACCCTGGAGATCTCTTTAAAACTCATGCTGGTGATATGAGCTGGCATGAGGCTTGAGGGGTTTCTCTTTGTGCAAGTTTTCAGCTTAATCATTGTTCAAATAGGTGTAAGAAGCTGAATAGTGCTATACGCGATGTATACGTCTTAATACACACGCCTGTTCAAAAAGGAACTAATAGTCTTAGTACAGCGCGTCCAGAGAAAAAGAGGAATCTGTAATAAGCCTTACCCTAGGTTCACACAGAGCAAATCGTGGCGATGAACGAGATTTTTCAATTGCAGCGATCGCTGTTTTCGTCAAGAACAGAATATAACGCGAAAAATAATAAAAATAATTAAAATAACCCTTAAAATAATTAAAGTAGTAAAAAATAATTAGTTTTTCTAAAAGTGAATCATCAAAAGGGTCGTCCATGTTGCTATTGCGTGCATAAAATCGTACTGTCACCCGATTAAAGTTGAATTTTTCCCAACATACATTGAAAATCGCCTGACGAAGCAACAGAAATCGCCGATGTTGGCGACGAAAATCTAGTCGATGGCATATCTCCTCAGTGTGAACGTCTATGTGAATCTAGGGTTATACGCCGTATTACACCTTAAAATACCTATTTGGACAATGCTTTAGTGTCGCTTAGGTTGGGCTTGTTTGATCGGCTTCTTCCAAAGTCATGACTGGAAGAAAATGGTGTTCCGCTGAACACCAGAAGAAGCGTTTCTGCGTTTCGCAATTTCCGCTCCTAAGGTTTTTTTCCGACACTTCGGTCATATTGCTTATCAACATCGTTTAAATACATGTTTAGAAGTGGCATACCATGAGTGGACTCCACTCCTTGTTCTTCCTCAGGAATAAATCACATTGCTCGAGAGTGATAAATGGTCTAACCGAATTGTCAGTCGCATTGACGGGTAGCGGTCTATGATGTAGTCGAAGAAGAGATATGGTTTGCTACGGTAGCGTTCCAGCGACCTATTATTAGTTACGATCGTTACTCTTCTTGTCATTATTGCCTTTCAAGAGACTGGCGAAAGAGGTAAATTAGCTCCGCCCTCTTCTTATCTTCGTTCCACGACTGTTATGGTCGTTACAATTTACTTATGATGGTCCCGAGCATAATAAATGATAATAGCTTTTCTCGAACAGGTATGTAGTGTATATCTTCCTATGTCCCACAGTAATATCATGACAATGAGTTTTGTAGAGGTTGATATGATGTCGTATCAGCCTCCAGAGAGGATGATACGAAGCCGTATCAACCTCCGCAGAAGTCACCGAGCACTTTTCCTCACTACTGAAAAGTAGGACCCGACCTCCAAAAAAAATTAAGGACATCACTTTCAGAAAAAGAAAAAAAAACACTACAAATAATTAAGAAAAAAGTACTGAAAAAAATAAGAGAAAAAATTTTGTTTGATGACCGGTCTCACCAAATTCTCAGTCGCATCGGGCAGTGGTCCATGATGAAATCGACGAAGAGATATTGTTTGCTAAAATAATCGTTTACAGCTAAGAACGTCAAGGGCCTCCTGCGGGTGCGAGCTGTTGCTTCCTTGAAACGATTGGCGGAGTCCCGGGACAAACAAGCAATGGATCTACTTTCGGCGGTCTTTTTTGACATCAATGAAGAACCAGAGGTACGTTTTCTTACACCTGGTAAATTTACAATTCCTTTTGGCATTCAGACGTTGCGTATCTTCCTTTCCTGTCAAAACCATATATCATGAATAGTTTTGGCGCTTTGATTTTCACTTCTGCTGAAAAAAACGTGGATTTACGGATGTGCACTACAGGAAAATAAAATGAAAGAAAGAATGATATCTATGCTCTGACATTATACCCCACGTCGTGTGTGGGTAGTCGAATCGATGCTCCTCCCAGCTTCCACAGGTTTCATTGCTGGCTGTTAGGACCCCTGTACTGGCCCCAAACCAAAGTAGCCAGCTAGTGAATTCAGAAACACGTCGTTCCCCGTTGACAATCACCACCTTGCCTACACAAAAGCGACGACATTTCAACCAGGCTCTTCAGACCAGGTTCCGCCAACGGCGAAAACCCTAAACAACCCCCTCGCCGAATACCCCCTGTCCCATATATTCAAATAATGTATACAACGGATACTTTATTACAGATTACAGGCTTGTTCCCTTCCCCGACGTTGACCCTGAACATTGACAGCCTGACGAGGACCCTTGCCAAGAACGGCCGAAATATCGCTGATGAAGCATCGTAGCTGAATTATCCTTGTATACATTATTTGAAAATATGTTTCAAAGTCAGCTTGGGCTCAAGGAATATTTGCCCCTTGTCCTCCCTGGCAAAAAACAAACAAAACTGGTATCCCCCCCCCCCCACGGGAACCAATCCCCTTGGTCCAGGGTACTTAATTTTACGAAATGTCGCAACTATTTCCAGTCTGTCATAGTTACCGCAGAAGCAAAGGTCCACATGGTTAACGAAAACATCGCTACCAGCCCTTTTATTCTAGCTACGCACTACTGCGTTGAACATACTCCTATTTGCTGATGCTCCACTGGACTTTTGGCAGACAGTCGCAGCGAGGTCTTGGTTTGAACCTTCGTACTTGGTGCAGCATTTTATTGCTCGTTCGCTGAAGAACATTGCCACTTTCGAAAAACCGGAACAAAGATCTATGTAAGTATGTTTTATAGATTCTGTTGAAGGTTGGCCACTGCTAATATTTCTTTCCCAATGTTTTAAGATGTTTTCACCCTTCTAATCGTTATGGTATTGTTGGAAATCGTTTGACTCCATCACTTGTGAATTAAAAATGCTTCGCTTTCCTGTATATTCTGCCATCTAGTGTTTTGGGGTAAAGTGGAGTAGTTTCAATTGTCAGTTTCACTTTATTCAGAAAATGTGCAACGGAAAAGGCCGGTTTCTGTTTATTTGTTGTCACAGTAAAAGTAAGCTAGTCAGCGGGTCCAAGTCAACTAAATCAAATATCAGTATGGTCAGTTGACAAATGGAAAGGTTACACTTTTGACCCGGCATTAAAAATCTTTCCAAATGAACGCACAAAGCTTTGCTCATATCCAGCATGCAAAACTGTCACAGGGAGGAGTTTCGGCACCGGTTTTGCAATAGACCTGATTGGCCTTAGAGCTTGGTCAAACTGGGCTTGAAAAGTTGCCTATTTGACAAACTTCTGAAAATCCCTAGGGGACGTGAGATTTGATGGGCTTTGTGGCAGCTCGGGGATAATGAGCAGATAGCCATTAGGTGTTAAGGTTTTTGTAACATAATTAACACGCTGTTTTGCTACCAGAACATTCCGAACTAGTTGTACCTTGTTCTTTTTTCTACTTTTGCAACCCAAAAACCAGGAAATGAGCCAAGTGTGACCAAGCTCTTACTCGTGCGGGCTCATGTTTAAGGCGGGAATAGGGTTAGGGAGATTTTATTGGGCAAGTTTCACACGATGGAAGTGATTGGTTTTAATCTGAAACTGGTTAAGGAGACGGTGTATAAAACCTTAGGGACTTTGAAAATTACTAGTAGATCGCGATATTTCACTCTCTCACTCCGGTTGGACTGTTCCTTGGTCAGATAGTCTAATGCAGCGTTTACAAGCACAGGAAAACTTGAACAGAATCCGACCTTGGTGACAAGATCATGTTTACACGCAGAGGGAAAACAAATTAATTATTCAGGCAAGAAAATCTGACATAAAGAAATTCACTAGCCAATAAAAAAATGTTTTGAGAGCATTTATGACATAAGTACTGATGATTGCTGCTGTCAAAACCTAGCTAGACTTTTTTTTAGCACTTCTTACCAGCGCCGCCGACGAGATTCCTTTCAAGTAGACTGGAATTCCTCATCATGAAAGGATTCTCGTCCCGCTAGACTTTTTTTCTACTTGTCTTCACGAACGGAATCCTTTCGAGCCGACCAGAATTCCTTTCTACTCGACAGGATTTCTTGTCCGTGTAAGCGCTACATAATATGCCACACAGAAAAGCAGTACTCAAGGGTAGATAGAGTAAAAGGAAAGTAGTTCGTCCTCATTGAAGTGTCAGTTGTTAAGAATTCGTCAACAAGATTAATGGCGCAATATAATCAAGTGGATACTTTAGGAAATGGGAGGTAAACCTTTCCGTCTCTTAGAAATATCCTGCTATGAAAGTTAAATATTTTAGGATACCTGTTTGCACTGCAAAAGTTGGATTTGCAGAATTAGTTCAGAAAGACACAACCATTGGTTGTTGCTTTTCTTGTTGATTAAAAAACTCTTTTTCTAACCCATCTTACATCCGACGTTCTTTTGTTATCAAATAAGGGCCTAGGACGTCAGTATACGTTGTTGGTTAATGAACAAAAAATCTCTAATCGCCTGTTTATTTCAATGTTTGGCATTATAAGGTAAAATAGCCAAAAGCTCAGCGTCCTGCTTTTTAGAATCTCTAAATATTTGTAATTCATAGAAAGACAAAGGCAAAGACCGTCTCACCTCTAGTCAAGCCTACACCTTGGAGCTTTGTGATGTCAAGGAACTATGTCGGATCTTACTATGACGAACATGAAGACGCTGGATACCTATTTCAGTTTGCAGCTAATTGGGGGAAAGCCTCGGGAATGCCATTGGAAACTTTCGTGAACATCGACCAGAAACAAGGACAGCTTGATTTCAACCTCTTCAGGGTAAACTTTCGCTTTTTGTGCGTCTTCCTTTTGCCAACAAATTCCTTCGGTAGACAGTAGACTTGTCAGCTAGGGTGTTTGCCATCCTCCTACTAATGCGCAATGAAATCTACCGTCGTTGTTCAAACCTGAATTATGAGGTATATAGCAATTACGCTAGAATAGGGCTCCTGTCTCTTATAAGAGAAATTAGACCAGGGGTCCTGCCTCCCTTGTTTGTTGTGGCGGCTTGGCGATGACGATGGTTGTCTCTGAGGTTCTAAACTTTTAATTTGAGTTGGGTGTCTGATCGCTTATTCTAATGGATCTTTCCAGCACTGTTTTCAACGGATACATCAGCTAAGATTCTTCATAAGCGATATTTCGGCCCTTCTTGTCAAGGGTCCTCGTCAGGCTTTCAGTTCTCTTGTTCAACTTCGGGGAAAGAAACAAACCTGTAATGTGATTACAGGTTTGTTTACCAACGTCGTACTACTATCACCTAAACTTGACCTTCCAGAACCAACCACTATATCTAACCAGTGTCGGACACATCTCCGACCCTAATTTCTCAATACCCAGAGCCTTTGGCTCCAAGGAACAGAGACCGACCGCAAGCCACTAAAGAAAGAAATGTCACAAGTGAGGTTAGCTGTGACCAGAAACTGTAGCAAAACAACAAAGACTGAAATTTAAACAAAGATCCATTATAAATATTCTTTGAGCCCAAGCTGACTTTGAAACATTTATTCCAGCACTGTTTTCAACGGATACATCAGCTAAGATTCTTCATAAGCGATATTTCGGCCCTTCTTGTCAAGGGTCCTCATCACGGAAACTCATCGAACCAACTTCGGTTCGATAGCCTTACGGAATTATATATTCAGAAGCTAGGGCACCGGTTAGCGATACAGAAAACTATTTAATTGGAGCTTGTGTTCCGGTAGTGTCTACACGGAATATGGAACTTACGTATTAGTTTGGCTGAGAGCTAGGATTCCGAGATTTTCACTGACTTGGAAAATATGACATGGGAAAGAATCAACTACCGTAACCCACATGTAGAGAGATGAGATCCTGCTAGTAACCAACTATTTGGTTAAAAGTGACCAAGTCGCGGAAGCAAACGACCGTGGGCCAGGGTTCTGGTAGTGCCAAAAACTAAAAATTTGAACTCACGGAGCCATATCAGTATATACGAGGAGTCCGGGAGTGAATATTTGAAACTCACGGAACCCAACCCTGTGGGCTAGGTTCCAGTAGTGAAAAAATTAAAATTACAAACTCACGGACACGTGTCAATATGGACTTGGAGTTCGCTATCAAAGATTATCAACTCACGGAACCCACCTTCCATGGGCTAGGATTCCGGTAGCGCGTGAGTTGTCCAGTGACTGCACTACGGGAATCCTAGCCCTAACTCCCGGACTCCTAGTCTGCACTGACATGGGTCCTTGAGTGCAAAGTTTTTCTTCATTACCGGAACCCTGTCCCATCGGAGTTGGGATCCATGAATTAATAATATTTGCTACCCGAATCAGTGTTTATCTTGACAAGTTTCTGCAAGTTGGTAATTTTAAGTTTTAGCACTACCGGAACCCTAGCCCATTGCAATCTGTGTCCGTTAGCTGGTAATTTTCAACCAAATAGTTATTACTACCGGTGCTTTAGCTCTCAAAATATTTAGTGGGTTTTTCCCATGTTATTTTCTGTCGGTGAAAATCCCGGCATCCTAGCTCTCATCCAAACTATTCCGTGAGTTCTATTTTCCATGTAGACACTACCGAAACGCAAGCTCCAAATTGTATAGTTTCCGGCATCACCTACCTAGCTTCTCAGTACACAGTTCCGTCAGACTACCGGACGAGAAGCTGGTACGATGAATCCCGTGAGCTATTTTCATTTACCAGCCGGCACATACAAGCCAACCGGCACATACAAATTTCCGTTAAAGCCCGTCCACAAGCATACCAGCCAATCACGGATGCCTAGACACCTGCCTAGCACCTAGCACCCTCTGTGCTTGGCTGGGCATGCTTGTGAATGCGCTTTAGTCAATGACGTTAGATCCCGGAATCGTAGCTCGTATGGTTAGTTTCCGTGAGAACTACAGGTACCATAGTCTGTAAGACATAAATTACGGCTCCCGGTTCCCTAGACATAGTCTTAATATATACTCAGAGGTAGAAGGCAATTCAGAGACTGAGAGCATTCGAAGCAAATTCAATGCTTATTCTTCAGTTGCGAGATGGTTCAGTTTCAAATAGCTATTGTTGCGGTGACCCTTGTTTCTTATATTGTTTCTGTTTTATTAGTTTGGCATCATCGGCAAGCTTCTGCCCAACATTAACGCGCTCTTTTATGGAAAACCCGGTACACCAAACCCAGTCGCGAAGGTGGTCCGTGATTTACTGAAGATCAAACCCTATGAAGAAGCGGACGAGAGATACTTCCATTTTAATGCCATGGATGGACTAGAACGAATCTGGCCTCTGAACCAAGAAACTCTGAACCATCTTGTTGAAGGTTGGTCAGTTCAAACTACCCTTTGCAGAACAGCACAATGCTGACATGGTTGGATCCCGAGTATCACTCAGCCAAGGTTATAGATGCGCTCCAGTAACTGTTATTTCTCTTCGAGAAATCTGAAATGTTCCCTCCCTTCTAATGAATATTGAAACCAAGAGTTAAACTCCCTTTCCCCCCGTTTTTGGACTCCGCGTTTTTGGACTCCTGTCAATCAATAAATTTAGCACTGGCCTACCAGACGGGTGGGATATCTTAAGGAACAAAAGCACAGGGAAGAGGAGTTTAACTCTTGGTTTCGATATTCATTAGAAGGGAGGGAACATTTCAGATTTCTGGAAGACAAATAACACTCTTGAATGGCCATCTTAAGGTGAGCCATTCTGAGTGTTTGAACTTGCATTGAAACACAAAGGAAACTATACTTTTATATATTTCTCTTATAACTCTATAACGTTTCTCGAACAGGTATGTAATATTTATCTTCCTAAGTCCAACAGGTAGTTATACTATGACATTGAGTTTTGTGGAGGTTGACATTCTCCAGAGAGGATGATACAAAGCCGTATCAATCTCTGCAGTAGTTCATCTGGCATTTATCATCAACTAGTGGAATGTAGAAGCTGACCTCCAAAATATAAAGAAAAAGAAATCACTTTCAGAAAGAAAAACAAAAAACAATATACAGTAATGCAAAAAAAAGAATGTTGAAGAACTTTACAAGAAATTTTTTCAAAAACTGAACGAAAATGTTGTTTCCTAGCCAACCAACCTGGGTCATACCTTGTTACAATCACATTCCCTCTGAAAATGCAACTTGTTAACTGAAACAACATTACTTCCAACTTACTTCAACTTTTTGGGACCCCAAAACGTAAGTGGAGGGATACCTATGACATCGCAAAAGTTGTCCGTTCGTCCGTCTGTAAGCACGATAACTCTCGAAGGGAATGAGATATTTTGATGGAACTTGGTGTGAGGATTCTTTCGGTCAAGGGTAAGGTCGAGTTCGTAGATGGGCTCTGTAGCTTTACAATTAGGGTTGAGGGAGGGGGTTTCAAATTAAGAGGCAAACAAAATATTTTTTAAAAGCTATTGAGATAGTCGATTTCGGGGTAAGGAGACATGCTGAATCCGAATATGAAAGTTATTTTGTTGCCGGTCAAGTAGTTCACCCGGAATCCGGTGAAAACCGGACACAAAACTTGTCGACCAGTTTTCGACTATAGTGGTCCTACCCCTTTATTCTCAAACGATTACAGCTCTGCGCACGTGGCCGACAATCATGTGTTGATTCAGTAGCGTAATCGAAGGACGAAGGGGGTCTGGTCTCAAAGGTTGTATACAGAGGTGAAAGAGACATGGGGTGAATGTGTTTATTTTATAGCGAGTTTCGATAGAGAGGAACTGAAATTATTAATTAGTATGCGTGCTGCTAAGCTATTTTACCGCTGAGAGATAGGAGGAGGTACACGGGTAGGCCGATTGAGAGAATTGGTCCTTTTTTGCCCGATATGTGGAGAGCGAGAGTGTCTGCGACATCTAATGTGTGATTGTAGGAAATGTAGTAGAAATTGTAGGAATAAGTGAGGGGTTGTTCACTGAAAAAGGTGTGCTTGTTAAGAAGGGGGTTGCTCACTGGAAAACGATGTACGGGATAAGTGAGGGGTTGCTCAGTGGGTGTACTAAAGTTGTTTGAGGAGGGGGTGGGGTGAGCCGGTCCCAGGTACTCGTGAACCAATCCCAGGCGCACGCGAGGGGTTAGGAATTGGTGTACCCGTTAAAGGAGTACTCGAGGGGTTAGACACTCGGGTGAGCCAAGCGAGGGGGTTGATTCACGGTGTACCAAAGAGGGAACTGCTAGGGTACGTGAGGGGCTACTCACTGAAAGAAGGGTGAACTGGGTAAGTGAGGGGTTGCTTCCTGAAAACAGTTGTACTTGGTAATGGAGTGGTTACTCACTGGAAAAAAGATGTACTGGATAACTGAGGGGTTACTCAGTGGGTGTACTAAAGTTACCCGTAAGCAAAAAACTTCAAAATGGTAACATTTTTGTTGTAGACTACATATTCAAGCGGTGGACATTGGATAAATAGCAAAAATGTTTAAGGGGTCTAGCAAAGACTTGGAAATGTACAAGATTCGATTGTCTGGATCAAGAAGTCTGATAAACATTAACATTTTTGGGATCATATCAAAACCTTTGGTCTTGTTTTTTGGTGGGCCATTCTGAGTGTTTGCACTTGCATTGAAACACAAAGGAAACTATACTTTTATATATTTCTCTTATAACTCTATAACGTTTCTCGAACAGGTATGTAATGTTTATCTTCCTAAGTCCAACAAGGAAGGAAGGAAGGAAGGAATTTATTTCTTCAACATTTCTACAACATACTGAACATATTCTTAAAACCAATAGCGCGTCTCAATGTGTGACAACAGGTCACCTGTGCAAGACGGACATCAAATTATCAAGATCTGTTGATCAATTTTTTTTTTTTTTTTTTTTTTAATACACTTAGTGAGACTTTAACTCACTCCAAATCAGCTTTCTTCACTCGAACACCCCTAGCCTACCCAATTCCCATTCCCCTCCCAATCCTGCCCCGATCTTCTTTAAACAACCAACTCAATTACCCAACAAATATTTTTTTAATCTATTCTTAAACAATAAATGATTATCAGACTCCCTAATGCTTGCCGGTAGATTAGTCCAAACAATCATACCACTATTTCTAATTATAAATGACGCTCTACTACTTTTACGCTACTCACTAACAAGTTTATCATTATTCCTCGTATCATAATCATGGGAATCTGAATTCAGACTAAAAAAATTACTAAAATACGACGGAGAAAATTTATTTAATACACTATACACAAAATTACCAATTTGCTGATCTCTTACATGTTTAACTTTCAACACATTAAAATCTCTATAACAATCTTCTGTATGGCGACAATTTTTTAACTCACCCAAAACACGGAGAGCTGTATTTTGCAGAATTTCAACACGTTTAAAATTAAGAAATGTTATACTAGTTATACTATGACAATGAGTTTTGTCGAAGTTGACAGCCTCCAGAGAGGATGATACAAAGCCGTATCAATCTCTGCAGTAGTTGATTTTGCTCTGATTAAAGAGTCCATTAATAAAAAGACCAAAGGTGTCGATGGGATCCGAAAAATCTAATATTTCATTCAGACAATCGAGTCTTGTCTTCGCCAGATCCAGTCTTGGACAGGCTAATCATCAGAGAAACCCAAGTTCAGATATACCTCTATAAGCCATATCTATTTTGACGATACTGACCGAGACTTCCTGCCGATTTCCGAGCGAACTACTAGTCCAGCAAAAAAAAAAAATGCAGAAACAAAACCAGCGCATCTCCTTATCCCTATAAAGAACATCTAATCAACTTTGAATAAAAGGTTGACTTAAAAAAAAAAATCCGGTTACAACCGGATTCCGGAATAATTATATGTCCAGGTAAAAAACCATTGTCATAAACCGACTCAGCCTCTCTTCTTACCCCTTAATCTGTCATCTTATCGAACTTTTGCTTTTAACAAATTTTCCGGTTTTGGCCGGATTCCGGGCGAACTAGTTGTCCAGGGAGAAAATGATTTTCACCATCGTGTTCAGCCTGTCTTTTTACCCGTAAATCAAACATTTAATCAACTTCAGATTAAACTTTTACTTTTAACCAACTTTCCGGTTTTCGCCGGATTCCGGCGAACTATATGTCCGGGTGGAAATTTTTTTCACGTAAGTGTTCAACATATCTTCTTGCCCTAAATCGAACACCTAATCAACTCGAAATAAAACTTCTAATTTTAACAAACTTTCCGGGTTCGGCCGGATTCCGGGCGAACTACTTGTCCGTCAAGAGAATGGTTTTCACCATCGTCTTCAGCATGTCTTCCTACCCCTAAATCGAACATCTAATCAACTTGAAATAAAACTTTTACTTTTAACAAACTTTCCGGTTTCGGACGGATTCCGGGCGAACTACTTGTCCGTCGAGAAAATGGTTCACCATCGTCTTCAGCATGTCTTCCTGCCCCTAAATCGAATATCTAATCAACTTCAAATAAAACATTTACTTTTAACAAACTATCCGGTTTTGGCCGGATTCCGGGCGAACTACTCGTCCGATGACAAAATAGTTTTCCCCATCGTGCTCAGCATGTATTCTTACTCCATAATCGACTACCACATTAGCTGTTTCAAAATATTTTGTTTGCCCCTTAATTTCAACCCCCTCCCCCACCCCTAAATGTAGGGCTACGAAGCCCATCTACGAACTTGACTGGTCCGACGACCCAACGAATCCTCACACCAAGTTCCATCAAAATATCTCATTCCCTTCGAGAGTTATCGTGCTTACAGACGGACGGACAGACGGACGGACGGAGAACTTTTGCGATGTCATAGGTATCCCTCCACTTTCGTTTTGGGATCCCAAAAACAACAGTGTTGCTAGTTTTTGGGATCCCAACACGGTAAGTGGAGCGATACCTATGACATCGCCAAAGTTGTCCGTCCGTCTGTCAGCACGATAGCTCATGGAGGTAATGAAGGGAATAGGTGGCTCAGATTAAGGGGCAAACAAAATATTTTTAAACAGCTAATCTGGGATTGTGGGGAACGCGATGACGCAAACCATTTTCTCGCCAGACAAGTAGTTCGTCCGGAATCTGGCAAAAAACGGAAAGTTTGTTAAAATTAAAAGTTTTATTTGAAGTTGATTAGATGTTCGATTTAGGGGTAAGAAGACATGGTGAAAACTTATGTGAAAAGTATTTTCTAACCGGACAACTAGTTCGCCCGGAATCCGGCCAAACCGGAAATTTTTTTAAAAGCGATAGTTTTATTTGAAGCTGATTAGATGACAGATTTAGGGCTAAGAGAAGACGCTGAGTCTGTATATGATAATAGTTTTTTTTACCCGGACATTTAATTCGTCCGGAATCCGGTTGAAACCGAAAACTTCTTATAAGCTAATTTTTATTTGAAGTTGATTCGATTTTCTGTATAGGGATAAGGAGAAGGAGATACGCTGGATTCGTTTCTGAATTGTTCTATTTTGGATCCGAAAACGTAAGTGGAGGGATACCTATGACATCGCAAAAGTTGTCCGTCTGTCCGTCTGTCAGCACAATAACTCTCGAAGGGAATGAAATATTTTGATGAAACTTGGTGTGACGATTCTTCGAGCCAAGGGAAAGATCTAGTTCGTAGATGAGCCCGATAGTTGTATATTTAGGGGAGTGGTTTCAAATTAAGGGGCGAGAAAAATATTTTTTAAAAGCTAATGAGATAGTTGATTAAGGGGTAAGACGACATGCTGAACACGAATATGAAAATCATTATCTCGCCGCACAAGTTCTTCACCCGAAATCCGGCCAAAACCGGAAAGCTTGTTAAAAGAAAAAGTTTTCTCTGAAGTTGATTAGATGTCTGATTCAGGGACATGCTGAATCCGAATACGAAATTGATTTTCTTGTCGAACAAATAGATCGCCCAGAATTCGGCCAAAACCGCAAAATTTATCTAAAATAAAAGTTTAATCAGAAGTTGATTACAGGTTCAATTTAAGGATAGGGAAACATGCTGAAGGCGAATATGAAAATAATTTTCTCTCCGGACAAGTATTTCGTCCGGAATCCGGCTAAACCGGAAAGTTTGTTAAAAGTAAATATCTTATCTGAAGTGATTAGTTTTCGGATTTAGGGGTAAGCATACATGTTTAATCCGGATATAAAAGTTATTTTCTCGCCGGACAAGTAGATCGCCCGGAATCCGACCAGAACCTGAAATATATGTTAAAAGTAGAAGTCTTATAGGAATTTCATTAGGTATCCGATTTACGGGTAAGAAGAAATACTTCTGCATGTACAATCGTTTTCTACCTGGATACATAGTTCGGCACGAATCCGGCTAGATTCGGAAAATTTGCTAAAAATTGAAGTTTTATCTGAAGTTGATTAGAGGTTCGACGTAAGGGTATGGATATACGCTGAATCCATTTTTGAACTTCAACTATTTGCAAGACAAGTAGTTCATCCGGAATTCGGTTGAAACCGGAAATTTGGCAGAAGTATAAGGCAGGAACTTTCGTCAAAGTAGATATGACGTAGGCTATAGGGGTAAACACACACTGAATCCATATTTAAACTTGGTCTTGGTATCAGATGATCACCATTTGCCTTAATCTGTTTCTGAATTTTGTTAGTTAAGTGCTCAAAGAGTCTGGCGAAGATTGACTCTCTGCAAGACCCGATTGTCTGGATCAAATATTAAATTTATGGAATCCCATCGAAACCTTTGGTCTTTATTTGCTTGACAAGTAGTTCCTTCGGAATTCGGCCGAAACCAGAAGTTTGGCAGATGTAAAGCAGGAAGTTTCGCTCAATATCGTCAAACTAGATATGGTTTATAGAGCTACATCTGAACTTGGTTTTCTCAGATGATGAGCCTGGCGAAGACCGGATCTGGCGAAGACAAGACCCAATTGTCTGGATCAACTATTAGATTTTTGGGATCCAATCGAAACCTTAGGTCTTGTTCTGATGGAACCTGTAACTAAAAATTCCCTACAAAAGTAGCAAATACGTACTACCAAAGAAGATTGAGTAGACCTAAACAAGAATTCTGTTCGAATCAAGCATACCTCCATCTCAGTTGATATCGGAACAACGAGCTCGAAGGCCATTTAAAAATAGCAACCTCGCTCCGCTCGCAGATATTGTAATAACCTGTTTCGATTTAGCTCGGACAGGTTATTTTCAATGGCCGTCTCGTTGTTAGATTTTTTTTTTTAGATTAGATTATGTTTAATATAAAACCAACGCGTAACATTTGTCTGCATCACCTGCAGGGAAAGTCCCGGGGGACTTGTTAAATAACAGGCGAAAAACAAAAATTCACATCTATTTACTAATGAAGAATAAATCCTACTACTACTGAAAAATAAATATTACTACTAACAATACATTTCTAATTACTAATTACTAAACCAAATACTAAACAAAAAAAAGAAGAAGAAAAAAAAAAGAAAGAAAGCGACTGACTCTTGCTTACTCTTTTGTGAGGAAGAACCTTTTCACTGTGGCTTTGAATGCAGCAAGGTGCGGGGCCTCACGGACTTTAATTGGGATTGAATTCCAAACACTCGTAGCAAAATTTCTAATAATGAACGATGCACGAGTTGTTTGCCGGATTTCATGAACTATATCCCCACACCCCCTTGTTTCATAATTGTGGTAATCACTATTCGTAGAAAAAAAATTTGCAAAAGAGGAAGGCAGTAAATTATTAAAGTATTTGTAAACAAAAATGCTAATTTGATAATCCCTTGTTTTTGAAACATCAAAGAGTTTATTTTTAAAGAAAATTTCAGAAGGTGTCGAATTATTAACATCATTGTGAAAAAGAAGTTTTATTGCTTTATTTTGTATTTTCTGAATTCTTTTATAACACGTAATAAAGTTACTTGCCCATAGTGAGCAACCATAGCAGACGTATGGATAAAATATAGCGAAATAAATTGTTTTCATAGTTTTTTCGGTCACTAAATGTTTAATCGGTCACTAAGTGTTATAACCCGATATCAATCTTGATGTCGAAAGTTTACGTTAAAACTTACAGATTCTTAAACCTTCTCCACATAAAACAGTGCTCCCTTTCATTTCCTTCACTTGATAAAATCTTTCTCTAATAATTTATTAAGCTGCTCTTTTAACATAGATATTCTAATCATCTTCCTTCCTGCAGTCTCGTGTGTTCCTATAACCGAATATCACGGGTTATCTAGTTCCGTAGCTTTGAACGTTACAGAAAAGAGTTTTTGTTTATAGTTAATTTGTGACACAGTTCAATACAACTACGAAGAGGAACTGGAGCGGACCCTGGGACTCTTATGTAGCGTTTATTCACGGACAAGAAATCCCGTCGAGTAGAAAGGAATTCCGGTCGACTCAAAAGGATTCCGTTCGTGAAGACGACTAGAAAGTCTAGCGGGACAATAATTCCTTTCAAGATGAAAGGAATTCCAGTCTACTTGAAAGGAATTTCATCGACGCCTCTGGTGAAAAATATTAAAAAAAAGTCTAGCTAGCATGTGAGAGCATCAGTCATCAGTACTGATCTCATAAATGCTATCAAAGCATTTTGTTGAATCTATTTTTTGTCTGATTTTCTTGCTTGAAGAAAGAGTTGTTTCCCTCTGTATGCAAACATAATCTCGCAACCAAGACCGGATTCTGATCAAGTTACCCTCTACTTGCAAACGCTGCACTAGAGGTCTACGAAACTAGTGTTCCGTAAATACTGCTGGATACATGTTGCACGGATTGACCGGGAACCACTAGAGTTGGTTAAAGCATCGTTGATCGAACCACATCATCTCAAGAAAACAAGTATTTGGGCTGTAGAAATAGAAGTACCAGCCCTTTTTGTAGTCGGATTTGATTCCCTCTATCCTCCGAAATTTGGACTCATCGCATGCAGCTTTTCTTATGCTGGCACTAATTCCGCATGCGAAATTTTTGAGGAATGAGTGTACACGTAGCCTAAATGTTGTCGGACAAAGAACTACACTGTAAAAGTTTCTTCGAGTAAGCATTACACTGTAAAAATAAATCTTGCAGTATTTGCTACTGGGATTGTCTCTAAAAAGATAATCTTATTTCTAATTTGGATTAATCGTATCTTAGTAGAGATAAGATTAATCCCAATAGCAAATACTGCAGTTAATTGTAATCCTAAGTAGGAGACACTTTGTAAAGTGTACAGTTAATTGCAGCATTTGCTATTGGGTTTAATCTTATCTCTACTGGGATAAGATTCATCCGAATTTAGAAATAATCGTATCTCAGTAGAGGCGCTATTAATCCCAGGAGCAAGTACTGCAAGTTTTTGTTTACAGTGTAAAGGTGGAAGTCTTTCCTGCCAGGGGTTGGTCTATGGATGAGTTTTGGTCATTCTGGCACAGGAACTCCAACTATAGCTCATATGCTTTCGGTTTCCTTTATTTCAGGCATGGGACATGATTCACTTCGTTACCAGAAATGGGACACTCTGGGAGACTCCCTTGCTTCTATCCCTATGGAATTAGGTATTCCAGTGCTTGTAGACAGTCGCTGGACAATCATTAACTCGCTACTTCTTGATGTATTGGAAGTCGAAAGGGGACTCGGTGTGGAGCTTTCTGCAACGTGAGTATTTCCACGCGAGATATAATGATCAACCAGTCGATTTACGACTGAAATTAACAGTTTAAATAACTACTAAGAAGTCATAACTATGCCAATTGTGAAGTCATAACTGCAGCTCCAATCCTCATCAATGCACTCTGGATCGTTCTGCAACGTGAGCTGAACGTGAGTATCCCATGCGAGATATGATAATGAACCAGTTGATAATACAAATGAAACCAACACTTTGAGTAAATACTATGCTAACTCGACACTCGACTAGCGTAAAGAAATCTGGTCAAATCAGGTAAAGGGTTGGCCCCCAGGCAGAGGGTAGTGAAACAGGAGATCGGCATCCTCGTTGGTTTCTTCGTTACGCGAGCCTTATAAATTGATTATTAATTTGAGCTCGGAAGAGCAAAGAGCGCATCCTGCAGCCTGATCGACTTTTTTCTTCACTTATTCCTCTGAAACTCCGCCAAAAATATATGTCGCGGCTTAGAGGTTGGAGCCTTGAACAGGGTCTGTTGGTCATTGTTAATAGTATGACAATCGGCTAAAGCCGGTGTGCCTGATCTTATTTTCCGCTCTCACAACCAATCAAACAAACGAGGGGGAGGAATGTTCTAGGTAAGCTAAGCAGATGTGGTCCAAAGTGGGGGGAGGGTGATGACCCCTTCACGCGCCTTTCGCTAAGACATATCAGTCGTTTGTTTTGTCCGCACCGAGGCTCCGGGCGCTCATTTTAGTCAAAGACAATCCAAGTCGTTAACAAATTTTTTTTTTGTTAAATTGTACTACCCAGCTTCACTCGTAAGTCCGTCCCACTCAAAGTCTAGTCGAGACGTTTAAACCATGTATCATAAACCTGTTGGGCCACAGCCATGATCATTTGAAGAGTTTGGACTGGCAGTAACTCGCCTTGCTTTAAAACCTGTTTTACTCGCATATGACTTATATCTGTCTCACTTCGGTCTTTCAGATTTTAGCCTGTCCTATAGTTTAGTTGTTAACTGGTTGTTAAAGGGATGTCTGACTGGAGAACACAAACAAGCCTAATAAACCAAAAGCGAGAGAAACGGTTACATGCATGGATGTTACCTTTTTACCTTTGTATTATCAGCTAGCCGTTACCTTAAATCTGCAAGCCTTCGCAAAATTTCACAGTCTTTCAGATAACAACATAAGGAAACGCCGACAACTCATGAACGATCTCTTTTGTTGTAAGTTATTCTGACTATAACCGAACTTCTCTTTCTTCAATTACCATGTACAGCATCGTCTGTCGCGTATTGAGACTCGGACATAAGTTGGTGTCAAGGTCGCAGATGAAGACTGAGGCAGACTGCTTTCAGATGTGCTTTAATAAACTACATTGGGGAGAGATATAGTTTTCATGTAGGGCGAAAGCCGAAAGTTTGTTTACACATAAAAACAAGCGAGATTCTGTAAACTCTTGTCGGATGAAGAGCAAAAGTTTTTACGTTCGTAAATCAGGATTTTTATTTTTGTTTACGAGACTTTGCGATAATCCTCATCTAAAAGTCCTAATCCAAACATTCAGCTTACCTTTTCTTAGTAATCGCATGCCACAGGTTTATTTGAATTGAGCGCGATTGCCGGGTTGCTGTTTCGGCTCGAGAAAAAACCCACGCCGAAAGTCTTCTTTCCTAGATGACGAGATTTTCCAGGATTGATTAGCAAAGAATTATAAGACCTAATTGATAATTTTTGTATGTCTTCAGAGGTACCACACTGGTCTTGGTTTTTTGATTTATTTGTTTTTGTAAAAAAACAGTTGGAGCATTAGATGGAAATTATTACTTTGACCCTTGACTCCCTACGTGCCATAACAGCTGTCCGGGATAATCGGCTGAGATTTAGTCGAGACAGAGTTATTTCAAACCTAGGAAATTTGGTGTGTTTTTTTTTTAATTTGCTCATTGTTTTACGGTGTTTTTAGTGGTTTTAAACACTCATAGTGACAGTAGGGATGGTTAGCACTGTGTATGTGGTAGAAATACCATTTTTTTGTGGCCCGCTTTAAGTTTACTACGAGCTTTCACAGCATTGGATTGCCGAACTTGCCGCTTTTGTCAGGGAGGCTACATCATAACTACATAACATCATAACAAGGTGATTACACATAATAAGGCAATAGTCATACATAGGAGGCAATAGTCAACAGTCAGCACAAGTACAAATTAAACATTAAACAGTAAAACATTGTGGGGGTACGTTTGTCACTTGTTCAAAACTTGACAAATGCTGGTACAAAGCTCTCATTCTAGATGGTCTTTTTTGCCATTTTTTTGGACGGGTAGATTTTTGATTCCATATCTATTCTTTACTTTTCACTGGGATCGCAAAAAGACGCTCTGCTCCTCGGCGTTTCAGGTAATTCGTCACTCCACATGCACGGTCTTCACTCAAGGTTAACTTTACCCATTATTTTTTCTAGTTCTGGCTTCAAAATTCTAACCACTGCATCGTTTGATGTACCATTCGTCGATAAGGTTGTTAGCAGTGGGGTGGACATGGACTCCTACGTTACTTTCTTACCTAGCAAGCTTTCCGTGAAGGTAAGGAGCGGATTTGGCTTTTTAAAAAGAAAACGCAGGGTGATGGCATATACTTTATTATAAAACCAATTTTCGGTCTTACACTAGATGACGCCCTGGACATTCAGAGACTTGATACTTAATACTTATTTTATTAATAAACACAATTTAACTCTTTACTTTTTACATCTATATCTACTGCACTAATGGAAAAACCTACGTTTTTGCTGACCATATTTAACTATAGAGATCAAATTAATACATATTTGCAAAATTTTAGCATGTTGTCTAATGGCAGGGATTGTATATTTATTTTTTTTACGCTAAAGGCGTATTCTCGCCGTTCCCAGAGGACTCCTCGGGAATCAAAGGGAACGGCGAGAATAGAGGGAGTCACTCCACGCGGACACCGCGTCTGAAAAACAACGAGAACACGGGGAATGCTTTCAAAGTGAATTTTCTTCTAAAAATAAAAATGCAGTTGACGAAATTAGTCTGGACCCACTTTATTTTTGGTTTTGTTGATTCTGATTTTAATTAATTTTACATTGCAAGACACCAGCAAAATTGATTCCCCTCTGAATATGAAGAGGAGTCCTTTTCGATGATGGTGATGATATCGGAGCATTCCCCGGAGTGAGTCCCCGGGACAAACAAAAACGCGGGGACTCCTCAAGTGGAGTCCTCGGGGAACGGCGAGAATACGTGCTTCAGATAAACGAGACGACACGTATCCGACTTCCGCGGTCAGTGGCTCGGCCAGTACCAAGGCTAAAACCGGTTGCATTTTCCCACGCCTGATACCTAAATAGTTTGTCCCTTCTTTTGTCAAGTTTTTTAACAATGGATTTACAGTACCCTTAGATTTTAATGTCATTTACATTTTAGTTATTTTAGTGTATTCAGATGTCCCGTTTTAACTCCGGACCGAATCCGATGAATGTGGGGTGGGCCGTGGGGGGGTCTGAGGGAGGAACTAGAAATCATGTGACACGCTTAGAGTGGAGCGATCGGGATGAGACTTGGTGGGAGGAACAAGCACAAGCCGTAGGTACATCACTGATAGAACCGAGCCGGATTCGTTTACTGTGGGGGGAGTTGGAGGCGGGTTCGTGAATTCCGGTGATACGGAGTCAAGTTACTTCCAGGTGGGCTAGGACAATAAAACTTGGCAGGCAAGTCAGGGATCCGACCAGATCAACCTGGGAATAGTCAAATTCCCGATCCGACCACCGTCGGGGGAGTGGAGGGAGGGGGAATCCAGAATCTTGAGGAATGTATCACTTTGGAACGGGTGATCGGATCTTAAGGAAACTTGATATTTGGAAAGATCTCGTGTCTCGAGTGACCCATTTAAAGTCCGGACCGGATCCGATGAGTGTGGGGGGAGGGGAGAACTGGAATTCTTGTGACACGCTTAGAGTAGAGAGATTGGGATGAAACTTGGTGGGAAGGACAAGCACAAGAACTAGATACGTCAATGATAGAACCGGATCGGATTTGGCCCCTGTGGGGGGAGTTAAACGGGGAGGGTCCGGAATCCCGGTTATCGCGAGTTAAGGTATTTCCTGATGTGCTAGGACAACGAAACTTGACTAGAACATTAGAGACTTCACACGATAGGCTTAGAAATAATCAGCGACCCAACCATCGTAGGGAGTCGAGGGAGGGGGAATCTGGAATCTTGTGATATGTATCACTTTTGAACGAGTGGCCGGATCTTAACTAAACCTGATATTCGCAACGACCTCGTGTCTCGGATGTCCCATTTTAAGTCCGGACCGGATGGTGGGAGGGGGGACCGGAAATCTTGTGACATGCTTAGAGTGAAGCGATTGGGATGAAACTTGGTGTAAGAAGAAGGACAAGAACTAGATACATCAGTGACAAAACCGACCGGGTTCGGGTACTGTGAGGGGAGTTGGTGGAGGGGGGGGGGGAAGATTCCGTTGATCGCGAATTGAGGTACTTCAAGATATGCTAGGGCGATGAAACTTGGCTTGAACATTAGGCAATTGACAAGATTGGCTTAGAAAATGTCACTTCTCAGATCCGAGTATCCCTTAAAGTACTCATCCTAACCTTAAAGTACTAATCCTAACCACAAAGTACAAAACGTACTTCTAAGCGAAGTATATATTCTAACTGAAGGGATTTATTCAAAAATAATTTTTAGCACTCTTACAGTGCGTTTCTTAACCGGAAAGTAAAAAACAATACTATAAACTATAACCAAACGATATATATTCATGATCCCCAAGGGACCACGGTCATTTTTGCCTCAAGGGTTTTGCTTACAAATGAACTTCTTAAAGTACAAACAATAATTGTGAGCAAAATATACATTTTCATGATTCCCATGAGCTTATCATCGTTTGTGCTTCAGGAATGTTCATTACAGATGAATCTCTAGCGCCCTTAAAGTGCGCATCATCACCGCCAAAGGGATACAAATAAAATAGTTTGTACGAACAATAGATTCTCGTGATTTCTAAGGACCCATGATGATTCTTATCTCAAGGGTCTGCTCACAAATGATCACAAAAAAACACGAATTGACGAGTTCCTAGTTTCATCCTGTGCCCTAGCCTTGCAAGTGCCATATCAGCTTCCAGCTCTTGTTTGTTTGAATTGCCATGGCCCTTGGGCTTTTAGGGTAATAAACATAACATATCTTATAGCTCTTGTATGGGTAAGGAGACACGCTGAATCGATATCTGAGCTTTATTTTCTTGCCGAAGTAGTAGTTCACCCATAATCCAGCTGCCAAAGCACCGTAGCTGACGTATCCGTTTTATGCATTGTTTGAATATATGTTTTAAAGTCAGCTTGGGCTCAAGGAATATTTACGAAATTGGAAATTTTTCAAGTTTGTTTCAGAAATCGATTAGACGCTCGGAATAAGGACAAGGAGACACGCTGAGTCCGTTCTTATGGCACTTGCCCTCCGGTCAAGTCTCATATAGTGATCGCAATGTCTGTCCGTCCGTCGGTCGGTCTGTCGGTCCGGAGAGCTCATAGGGAGAATGAAATGTATATTTTACTCAACAGTATCATTTGTACTTTAAGAAATTCAGTAGTAAGCAAAACCCTTGAGGCAAAAATGATCTAATCATGTCGAGTCTCTAATGTTCAAGCCAAGTTTCATGGTCCTAGCACATCTGGAAGTACCTTAACTCGTGATCACCGGAGTTTCGGACCCCCCCCCCCCTATCTAACTCCCCCCACAGTGCTCGAATCCGATCCAGTTCTGTCAATGATGAATCTAGGGCTTGTGCTTGTTCTTCCCAACAACTTTCATCCCAATCGCTCCACTCTATGCGTGTCACAAGATTTACGGCCCCCCCCCCCCCCACACAGTATCCGGCGGTTCTTACTTTCCATGGGACATCCGAGACACGAGGTCTTTCGAAATATCAAGTTTCATTAAGATCCGATCACCCGTTCCAAAGTTATACGTACCTCTAGATTCCGGATTCCCCTTCCCTGCACTCCCCCACGGTGGTCGGATAGGGGGGAAGTGACTAGTTCCAAGTTAGTTTAGTCTTTTGCTAGTTCGGACCCAAAATGATTAAGTTGGAAATAGTCACTTCCCCGATCTGAGCATCGCGGAGGGATTGGAGGGAGGGGGAATGCAGAATCTTGAGGTATTTATAACTCTTGAACGCGAGATCGGATCTTAATGAAGCTTGGTATTTGGAAAGACCTCGGGTCTCAGACGACCCACGTAAAATTCGGACCGGATCCGGTGACTTCGAAGGGAGTTGGAGAGGGGAACCGGAAATCTTGGGAAACGCTTAGAGTGGAGGGATCAGGATGAAACTTGGTGGAAAGAGCAAACACAAGTCGTAGATACATCATTGACAAAACCGGACCGACTTCGGGCACTATGAGGGGAGCTTAGAGGGGGGGGGGGGGTCCGGATTTCTGATTAACCGTGAGTTCGGTACTGCCTGATGTACTAGGACGATGCAAGTGGGCTGGCATATCAGCGCTTAAAATGTATACTTCGCTTAGAAGTACGTTTTGTACTTTGTGGTTAGGATTAGTATTTTAAGGTTAGGATGAGTACTTTAAGGGATGGTCGGATCTGAGAAGTGACATTTTCTAAGCCAATCTTGTCAATTGCCTAATGTTCAAGCCAAGTTTCATCGCCCTAGTACATCTGGAAGTACCTTAATTCGCGATCAGCGGAATCGGCCCCCCCCCCCTCGCACCAACTCCCCTCACAGTACCCGAACCCGGTCGGTTTTGTCACTGATGTATCTAGTTCTTGTCCTTCTTCTTATACCAATTTCATCCCAATCGCTTCACTCTAAGCGTGTCACAAGATTTCCGGTTCCCCCTCCCACCATCCGGTCCGGAGGTCGTTGCGAATATCAGGTTTAGTTAAGATCCGGCCACTCGTTCAAAAGTTATACATACCACAAGATTCCAGATTCCCCCTTCCTCCACTCCCCACGATGATTGGGTCGCTGATTATTTCTAAGCCTATCGTGTCAAGTCTCTAATGTTCTAGCCAAGTTTCATCGTCCTAGCACATCTGGAAATACCTTAGCTCGCGATAAGCGGGATTCCGGACCCTCCCCGTTTAACTCCCCCCACAGGGGCCAAATCCGATCCGGTTCAATCATTGACGTATCTAGTTCTTGTGATTGTCCTTCCCACCAAGTTTCATCCCAATCTCTCCACTCTAAGCGTGTCACAATATTTCCAGTTCCCCCTCCCCCTCCCCACACTCATCGGATCCGGTCCAGACTTTAAATGGGTCACTCGAGACACGAGATCTTTCCAAATACCAAGTTTCCTGAAGATCCGATCACCCGTTCCAAAGGGATACATTCCTCAAGATTCTGGATTCCCCCTCCCTCCACTCCCCTGACGTTGGTCGGATCGGGAACTTGACTATTTCCAGGTTGATCTGGTCGGATCCCCGACTTGCCTGCCAAGTTTTATTGTCCTAGCCAACCTGGAAGTAGCTTGACTCCGTATCCCCGGAATTCAGGAACCCGCCTCCAACTCCCCCCACAGTAAACGAATCCGGTCCGGTTCTGTCAGTGAGATACCTAGGGCTTGTGCTTGTTCCTCCCACCAAGTTTCATCCCGATCGATCCACTCTAAGCGTGTCACATGATTTCGAGTTCCTCCCTCCGACCCCCCCCCCCCCCACACATTCATTGGATTCGGTCCGGAGTTTAAATTGGACATTTGAAACATGACGTCTTTCTAAATATAAAGTTTCATTAAGATCCGGCCACCCGTTCGAAAGTTATACATGTCACTAAATTCCGGATTCCGGCTCCCCTCCCTCCCCCCACGATGATCGGATCGGGCAAGTGACTATTTCCATGTTAGTTTGTTCGGGTCCCGAATATGCCTTCCAAGTTTCATCGTCCTAGGACATCTGGAAGTACCCTAACTCGCAAACACCGGACTGACCGACCGACCGACCGACAGAAAAGTGATCGGTATATGGCACTGGGCCGGAAGGCAGGTGCCATACAAATATACACAACTAGACCTACGTTGCTTAGGCAACGTGAAGTGTTGCAGCGACCTTTGTTTGGCGTCGCCGACAAGAGCGTTGCGAGAGCAACACTTTATTTTGTTTCTGCGCTATCGGTTTGGAGGGGATGGGGTAGGAAATTGCGGTGATCGCGAGTTTGTACTTCCAGATGAGCTAGGACGATGAAACTTGACCTGAAAAGACTTTACGAAATTGGCTTTGAATTTGTCACTTCCCAGATCCGACTATCCCTTAAAACTTAACCGCATAGTCCAAAAAATACTTTTAAGCAAAACATACATTCTCCCGATCCCCATAAGCCAATTAATGAGAAATAATTAATGAGAAATTAATTTCTGTCTCCCTTAAAGTGAGCATCTTAACCGCAAGTAAAGTGAAACAAAAAAATGACCAAACGAAACATTTCATGATCACCGAAGGCCCACTATTATTTTTATGTCAAGGATTTTGCTTAACATTCAATTCCGTAAATTGTAAACAATACTTTTGAGCAAAATATATGTTTTTAAGATCCCGATGAGCCTATCATCATTTTGCCTCAAGGGTTTTGACTACAAATGAACACAGCCAAGTGCCAAAATAAAGTATTTTTTTTTACCAAACGATAGGCCTACATTCTCGCGATTTCAAAGTACCCGTGCTAATTGTTATCTCACGGGTTTTGCTTGCAAATGATCACAAAAAACCCACGAATTGGCAAATTCCTACTAACATCCTTTTTTTATGGCACTTGCCTACCGGCCAAGTGCCATATACCGATCACTTTTCCGTCGGTCTCTCTGTCTGTCGGTCGGTCAGTCCGGTGTTGGCGAGTTAGGGTACTTCCAGAAGTGCTAGGACTATGAAACTTGGCAGGCATATCTGGGACCCAATCAAACTAGCCTGGAAATAATCAGTTTACCAATCCGACAATCTGGAGGGGAGTGGAGGGTGGGGTTTCTTCACAATAGTATAGCTCTGCACGTGGATGATGCCATTCTCTGGTTAAATATATGAGCGTCGGTGGAGAGCTAGTGTAATCGATGGTCGAAGGGGTTGGGATATGCTTCAAGCTTTTTGTTACAGTTTTTCGAGTTAGGAGATTTGCTAGGACGATGAAACTTAGCAGGCATATCAGGGACCCGATCCAACTGACTTGTAAATAAAAATTTACTCGATAAGGTAGTAATGGTGGGAGCAGAGAGATGGGGAATCCGGAACATTGAGTCATGCGTAACTTTGGAAAGGGTGATCGGATTAGAGTGAAATTTTCTAATTGAACAGAGGACACGTCGGGTGATCTTGTTCATGTCAGGACCGGATCCGACAACAACTGGGGTGGATGGGGAATAAGTGACCGGCTTAGACTGGAGAGATCGGGATGGAACTTTGTGGGAATAACAAAGAGATGCTCCGGACAATTCATTTACAGAACCTGATAGGCTCTGGCGACTGTGGGGGAGTTTGAGGGGGGGTCCGGAATTCCGGTGATTGCGAGTAAAGGTACTTCCAGATGTGCTAGGACGATGAAACTTGGCTGGAATATTAGAAATTCGAAAAGATTGGCCTAGAAATCGCCACTTTCCAAATCCGACAATTCTTTAAAGTACCAACCATGACCGCAAGTTAAGAAAAAAAATTTAAGCAAAATATGCATTTTCATGATCCCCGTGACCCCATTATCATTTTTGCCTCAAGGGTTTTGCTTAAAAATTAACGACCAGCTTGAGCGGCTTGAGCCTGAAGAGGACCCTTTCCAAGAAGGTCCGAAATATAGCTCTAATAAAATGTAGCTGACTTATCCGTTTTGCATCGTCAAATATGATTCGCAGTCAGCTTGGGCTGAGGGAATATTTAGTTCTAGCTCCCTTAAAGTGCGCATCTTCACCGCAAGGTTGGAAATTACTTTTTATCAAACGATATATCTCAACCCATGATGAATGGTGCCACAACGGTTTTGGTAAAAAAAAAAATATTTCTAGCAACCTTAAAGGGCGCATTTTAACCGAAAAGTGAAAAAAAATATTTTTGACCAAACGGTATATATCAATGATCCCTAAGAACCTGCTATCGTTTTTGCCTCAAGGGTTTTGCTTACAGATGCATTTCTAGCGCCTTTAAAGTGCGTATCGTTACATCCAAGTTCAACAATAAAATACTTTTCTCCAGGTCCCTTAAAGTGCGCATCTGAACCGCACAGTCGAAAAGTTTGTTTGATCAAACAATACATCTCAACCCGTGCAACTGCCATATGAGCTTACAGCTCTTGTTTTCCTCCTCTTCCGTTCAGCGACACGAGTGTAGCACTTACTCTTTCCATTTTGACTTTAAATTCTATTAGCTTTACTACTCTATTCATAACTTAACGTTTACCTTATATAATATTTTCACCTTTACGTTTTACTATAGAAAAAACTATTAAAAATCAAAATCAGTGAAAAGCATTCAAAATGATTATCGTGACATGAAAACGAGTCAAACACACAAAAACCAAACAAACAAACAAAAAACATAAGAGCACAACCCACACCGAGAGGTGCCCTTCCGCCATAGGGCACGTCTAATGTGGTGGCAAAGACAACTACAAAAAAAACAAAAACAAGACTCGAATTCGTTTACAGTAAAAAAGAAACACACCAACCTCCCAACTTTAAAACTTTACACTAAATCAAAAATTCAATTTAAATTTTCTCATAAACAAAACAAAATGATTTCAATGTACTCTATTACTACAAAAAACAAAACATTGGTAATAGAACACCTTGAAATTATCCCACACACACCAAAATTTGAACTACTTTCATCCTTTGATCCAGCCCTGCAAGTGCCATATGAGGTTTTAGCTCTTATTTCAGTATAGTGTTGTACGTCCGATCTTTACTACGAAGACTCCATTCATTCATGTCTACCTTTCTTTCAGTGTCCGTACTATATTGCCATGACCTGATTTATCAAACAGTGATTTTCTAATCTTTGTGTTACAGGAGGAAGATCAAAGATTGTTTGGTCGGTGGGAGCCGCTGAAAGGCAAAGCAACTTTCTTCTACTACCACGTCAAGCCTTTTACAGCTACCAAGGATTCTTCTGATCTTACACCGATTGAGCTCGTCCCGGATGCAAAACTGGTGACAATCTATGAGGAACCAATCGAGGTAAGCTCACCCATGCGTGGCTAAGTTCACTGGATCCCCATGCGACAATTGGTCCGATCAGAAAACGAAGAAGAATTCTTACAGATTATCGACACTCAACTCATCTTGATTAATACTTTTTGGCTAAACCTAATTCCCAGTTCTCTTCTATTTTCGGTAAAGCTATTCGTCTGGTGAACATAAAAGGCTTCACCATGTTTCTGGGGACCTCACTAGCCTTTTACCTTTTGGTGGGGGGGGGGGGGGGGACGCATACTTTTTGCCGACGGACTAAAAAATGTTCCTACAAAACACGCCGTTGCCACTACTTGGCACTTCGCGGCAACGACGCACATTTCCCGTCATCATAGAATCCTTTTAATGTAAATTAATTTATTCAAATTCACATATTCGGCTTTTCATTTCAGCTTTCTCTAAAAAGTGAAGCTTCCAACGACTGTACCCAGAAAAGGCTAAACTAAGCGCCATTAAACTTTTTTAATCTGCCTTTTTTTCGGAAAACCTTTGCTATACCTTAGACCTGGTATTTTACCAAACTAGTTCTAGATTCCATTCTAGCCCCAAGTTTCTAAATCTAAAACGCCAAGTAAATTAAACACCGTTCTTCCAAATAGAAAACAATACCGGCGAAATTTCGGTAAAACTATAACTGTAATATTGAGGTTATTTCTTTAATGTAAATTCGTATATTTAAACTCACAACTTCGGCTTTTCCTTTCTGCTTTCACTAAAAAGCGAAGTCACCAACGAATGTAGCACAAAAATTTCGCAGGCGACATTTTTCAAATCTGCCTTTTTCCGCAAAATTTGATCTATACCTACCATACAAGTTTTAGCTTTTAATGTGCCACAGGAGTTTCAAGCCTAAAACGCCAACTAAATGAAACACCGTCTTCCAGATAGAGAAGACTAGGAAATGCGCCGCTGGCGAAACTTTGTGGAAACGCTGATGAGCAGGACGTCTTTTTGCTATCCGAAATAAAAGTAAGGCTACCTGTGAAACCTTTGAATTTACGGTAAAAAAAAAGTAGTTTTCACGTTAAAAAGACATGGTTAATAATGGAGTTCCCCGTTCCCTCATATACTCTTCGGTATTCTTATAAGAAGAACCCAA
Organism: Branchinecta lynchi; assembly: GCA_023053575.1. NCBI lineage: Eukaryota > Metazoa > Arthropoda > Branchiopoda > Anostraca > Branchinectidae > Branchinecta > Branchinecta lynchi. The sequence goes on along the minus strand of JAKZAP010000017.1, from coordinate 11,867,011 downwards.
TCGACAAGAACACCCGAGGCCCGACAGAAGCATACAGAACTAGATTTCTTCAGTGCTTTGCCCCACAAATGTTAGCAGAATTTGATATCTTGCGTGTAAGAAGAACCAGATGTACCGACGAGTCGACCGACGCCCAACAAAGGCATGCAAAATCGGATTTCCTCTATATTTCTTATGTATAAAAGAAACCGATGTGCCAACGACAACATACGAGGCACGCCAAAAGCATACAGAATTCGATTTATTATGTGCTTATTTGCCTTACAAATTTTTACAGAATTTGATTTCTTGTGTGTAAAGAGAATCCATTGTGTCGACGAGTCGATACCGCAAAACGCACCAACAAAACGCATACAGAATTGTATTTCTATTATATTTCTTATGTATAAAAAGAACCCGATGTGCCGACGAGAACATCCGGGGCCCGACAAAAGCATACAGAATTGGATTTCTTCTGTGCTTTGCCCCACATGTATTTGCAGAATTTGATTTCTTGCGTGTAAAAAGAATCCAATGTGCTGACGAGTCGACCGACGCCCGATAAAAGCATAATTTTTTTTTTCTTCTTTGTTTGCCGGGTCTCAGCGCCAATCAACTAGGGAATTTTCGCCGGGCTTCTCCCGACGAAAGCACTTCTCAAAACCTTTGGGTGGGAGCCCCTCCCCCATAGTGACGCCCTACAAGTTTCCTTACATCCTAATCGACGCCCAGTCAAGTCCCAATTCTCTCTTCGTTCCTGCTGGACTATTCTTCTGGCGGTAAAATGAAGGATAAACATAATCCCAGTAGTTTTGTTAAACCGGAAGCACTCCAGCAACTGCAATATCTGGGTCATCCCTGTCCTTGTTGCTAGTTTCACCCAGGATTCAGTACGACTGGGGGATTATGTAGTGGAAAGACTTGGAAACATATCCTAACTTGGTTAGATGGGAGTCTGAAAAAAAATTGCAATTAACTGGTCCATAGATAGAAATTAAAAAGAGCAAACAAAACTAAGAAAGCAAAAATCACTTTGTCTAGATTGTATTTTCTGTTTCAAGGCATTAACAAAAAAAAAGTATTTTTGCGAGTGTCCGGGTATGTCTTCTGTTTCCACCGAAAAGTGTATGGCTCAAGCGGGCCATAGGAAAAAGCCTTACCTTCAGAGTTCAGTCGATACTTTTCTTTTCATAAGAGTGAATATTAATGGCAGCATGATTAGTTATCACTTCTGAAGATCATCTCCTTCAAGGTTAACATCCCTCTGAAAGATCAACTACTCGGCCTCGACTCGAAGAAGATTGGACTGGAAATCTTCCTCTCTCACAAAGCCGACAGCAAGACAGTGAAGTACCTCTCGACAATGGCATTCTGGGCGAACACATACCGCCAGGGTAAACTGATCAACAGGGTCCTCATGGCCATACCTAGCGACTCTAAGTATCGACAGATAAAGTGGATCCTAGATGTTCCAGCTTCTGAAACTAAGGCGATCGAGGTTAACCTAAACGCCGGTGAGTATTTTTAAACTACAGCTACTACCATCAGAGCCGTAAATTAGGGGAAAGGAAGGACCTATCTGAAGATTGCTTCAACTAAAACGGAATCGTTGTCGGTATAGTAAGTATAGTATAGTAGTATAAATATAAAAAACTATCGACAGATAAACTGGACCTTGGATGTTTCGGCTTCCGAAACTAAGGTGATCTAGGTTAACCTAAACACTGGTGAGCATTTTTAAACTACAACTCCCACCATCAGAGCCGTAAATAACGGGACAAGAAGGAGCGACTAGCGACTAGAAATGTTGACACTTGTGGCAGAATTCTGAAATTTTTCATTATTTCTTTTTCAGTCAGAATTCTGCGACGGGCATCTTACCGTTACTGGTAAGATACCAGTAAGTAAAAAAATGAAGCTAAAAATATGAGGCAAATGGTTATGAAGATGATAAAGCGATATTATTCAAATAGCCTAGTTGTAAAAAATACTCAGTTTTGGAGGTGCCAGAATGTTTTGCGTCCAAAAGTCATAGGTTCTGTCGAAGAAAAGTAGGAACACTGGTGACCAGGTCCAGGAGGTAACCAATAGAAAGATACAGCTGGAAGTATTTCCCAGAACATGTTGGGAAAATATTGTTGTAGGAAAACAACTTGAAAGAACTATTTCCAATTGCCAATTTACTGCTGAAAATAAAATCACACTGGAAAATACAATTGTATAATAAACTGTGCGGGGGCCTGGGGAAATTTTCAAAGTACGATCGTTTACAACTGTTTTGCATTTTTTACAGTTATTTTCCGTTGACTACAAGTTCCGTAGTTAAATACGATACGATTAGGTCAAATAACATAATAGTTAAATAAGACCCTATCAATAATTTATAAAAAATACTGTCACTTTCCCAGATCTATACCGGTTAGAAGCTGATGGTTTGCAGGGCTCTAATTTATTTTGATGCCTGCCTCGTCTTATATCCGGTTCGAGCCGGTTCCGGTAGCAAATCGCGATGCTTACATGATTCTAACATCTTATTCCCGCATGTCATAGTAAGCTGGCGACGCCGGGCAACAAGGCTTTCTATACCAAGGAGCTTTATACCTTCTTCATAATTCGTGCATTCCTGGCCCAATATCACACGAACAGCTCGCTTCTGCACATTCTCGAGGTCATTGCTTTGTTCCTTGCTCAATCCTGGATGCCACACAGGACAAGCATATTCTAAAATACTTAATATATAAAATGTGTAAAAAATTAAAAGTGATGGACGACTAAGACCAAAACGCTTTGTAGTTACTAGATTCCTTAGTGCTATATTCGCCTTCTTAATAATATTATGTACATGATCCGACCATGACATCTTTTAGTTAAAAGTCACACCTAAAATCTTCATATTATTTACAATTGGCACATTTAGATCTCCTTGACAAGGTATCTCATTATTTTTTAAATGAAACACTTATAACTGCTGACTTTTCCTGTTGATTTTGAGCCGTTTTTCTTCGCAGTCTGACTCCAAACGACGATTTATCCCATCCGTACTGATGAGGGATTCAAGCTTTTCATGTATCAGCAACGTCAAATCGTCTGCAAACTTGGCTCGGTTTTTATGCCATGTTGCAATCATATTACACACTATTAAAAATAACACAGGCCCTGTTTTAGTTCCTTGAGATATTCCGCAGAAAAGCTCAAGAAAGTCCGATAATACCCCATCAGCACTAACGCACTGCTGACGACCGTGTAAAAAACTGTAAACCATCCGAGCTAGAAAGGCTCTAAAATCTGTCATTGACTCGTGAATGTTTGGGTGGCTTGACTTATCGAAAGCCTTTTCCGGATCCGCTTCCAGGATTTTGATGAATGCATTTTTGTTTTCCAAATGCTCCAAAATGAAACAAAATTGTTGTTTCCATTCGTTTACAAATTAAACGTATTCGTTTTAATTTATAAACCGTTCTAGGGACAATCAGTTAGGTCTGTAAATGGAAAATAGTAAATTTCCGTGTAACTAGACTTGACATCATGAAGCTCGGATAATCGGCTGAGATTTAGTTGACAACAGAAATAGCTTTTTCGACAGGTAACAGCTTTTGGCAGGCAAATTCAGGCTTGAACACAAGTTGTTCAAAATATGAGCTTCGACAGCCACAAAGCCTCTGCCAGATTTACCGAGCCTTAAGCTGCGTTCAATTTGAGGCCTAGTCTCGGTCTTGTCTTCTTGTTACTGCCTTGTCACGGTTTAAAGTCAAGAAATCTACACGAAACTTCCTCGATGGCAGTGTTCCAGAAACTTATTAATAGTTACGATCGTTACTATTCTTGTTATTATTGCCGTTCCAGAGCCGGCCGTAATAAGCAAATTGGCTCCTCCCACTTATTCTTTTCGTTCCACTACTGTTGCAATCGTTACAATTTAACGGTCAGTCTTCAACTGGCCGTTGACCTGAACGGTCGCAAATTACGGTTAACTTTCTCAAATTGTAACCGTTGAAAATCGTTACCGTAAGCTTGTATTTGTGGAATGGCGCCAAGTGAAGGCAACGATGAGATATCTGTTAGTCTAATGTACCAACCTGATCTGATTTTTTTGCCGAAAAGTCTTGACTCGGGTGTCCATCCTACTTCAGTCAAAAAGTTTGCTGCGGAGTTTTCACTGCTGAAGCGATTGTTGCTGCGAAAAAGTAATTGTGGGCTCTAGCTTTTCCCGACGAGCTCCTTCCAAGAAGAACTTCACATGACAATCATATATGTGACATTATCGATGCTTTCCGTCGCTGTGATGATTTGGAAGTCGCTATTCCCGACTTCGTCATACGGTTTCCGAGCGAAGTTCCAGTCGTTCCAGCAGCTGCGACTTCTGTGTTGACTAGCCAGCTAGGTTCTGTTGCTAATGACGTCCGTTTTATGCAGAATGGGTCGCTACCCTCGATCGTTGCGCTGCGGTCTCCATATCTGTCGAGACTATGCCGGTGACATTGGGGGGAGTTGGAGAGCTGTAAGCTCATATGGCACTTGCATGGGTTGAGTTGTATTGTTTGATCAAAAGTACTTTTCGACTGTGTGATTCAGATGCGCACTTTAAGGGAGCTAGAGAAAAAGGATTTTATTGTTGAACTTGGCTGTAATGACGCGGACTTTAAAGGCGCTAGAAATGCATCTGTAAGCAAAACCCTTGAGGCAAAAACGATAGCAGGTTCTTCGGGATCATTGATATATGATCCCGATAGCAGGTTCTTCGGGATCATTGATATATAACAGCGGAGTATTATTCATACTCCGCTGTTACGCAAAAAGCGGGTCATAAATAAATAAATAAATAAATAAATAAAAAATATACCGTTTGGGCAAAAGTAGAACCCTTGTGGCACAAATGATAATGGGCTGAGATGTATCGTTTGATAAAAAGTACTTTTCGACCTTGCGGTGCATATGCGCACTTTAAGGGAGCTAGAACCTCGTTTGTAAGCTAAACCTTGAGGCAAAAATTGGTAATGGGCTCATGGGGATCATAACAATGCATATTTTGCTTAAAAGTATTTTTCTTAATTTTCGGTCATGATCGGTACTTTAAGGAATGATCGGATTTGGAAAGTGGCAATTGCTAGGCCAATCTTGTCGAACTTGTAATATTCCAGCCAAGTTTCATCGTCCTAGCACAACCTGTTAGTTATTCCCACAAAGTTCCATCCCGATCTCTCCAGTCTAAGCCGGTCACGCACCCCCCCCCCCCCCCCCCCCAGTTGTTGTCGGATCCGGTTCGGACATGAAAAAGATCACCAGAGACATGTCCTCTGTTCAATTACTAATTTTCACTCAAATCCGATCACCCGTTCCAAAGTTACGCATGACTCAATATTCCGGATTCCCCCTTCCTCTACTTCCCCATCGCACGACTATCGGATCGACTAAATTTGTATTTACAATTCAGTTTGATAGGGTCCCTGATACGCTTCCCAAGTTTCGTCGAGAAAATCCCCAGAACCGCCATCACCGGAATTCCGGGAAACACCCCTCCCCCCCCTCCCCCCTCCCTCCCAAGTATCGCTGATGAAGAATCATAGCTGACGTATCCGTTGTAAACATTGTTTGAATAAATGTTTCAAAGTCAGCTTGGGCTCAAAGAATATTTATTGTTGAATCCAGTTCTGACTTCAAATGGAACATCAGAGATATGTCATTTATTCAGGTATTAAGTTTCATTTCAATCCGATCACCCGTTCGAAAGTTACACACCACTCAATTTTCCGGATTTCCCAACCCTCCACTCCCCCTCAGATGGTCGGATCAGGGATAGTGTGAAGAAAGAATGACCACATGCAGAGCTATACTAGTGTGAAGAAAGGGGTGGGGGTTCGACAAAAACTAGAAAAAGTGTTTCAATCCGATCCGAATTTGACAATAAATATACAAGACACTTGTTCTTGATACCTGTCAAGTTTAATGCACGCCCGATTATCCGTTCCAAAGTCATGAATATTACTAATTTCCGGATTCCCCATCTTGCTACTCCCCCATTGATGGTCGGATCGTGGAAGTGATTATTTCCAAGTTAATCCGGTTGGGTCCCTGATATGCGTGCCAAGTTTTATCGTCCTAGGTCATGTGGAGGTGCCCAAACTAGCAAAATGCGGAAAAGACCGACAGACAGACAGACATTACGATTGCTATATGGCACTTTAGTAAGCTCAAGTGCCATACAAAAGTGGAGTATAAAACAAAAAGACAAAAAGAACACTAAGTCAGAAACAGAGCTGAAAGCTCCTATGGCACTTGTAAGAAAAGTTAGCATGTTCATCAGATACGGTTTGCAGTTGTCAAGGCTGCATCTCTCTCCAGATACTCATTTCATCAGAAAATCAGCTTTATCTACTAAATCTGAAATGGTTATTCCACTCACTGATAACTGTTTCTCCCACAACGATGATCGGATCCGGGGAGGAGGGACTATTTTTAAGCCAATCTGATATAGTCCCTAACATGCCTGCCACGTTTCATGGTCATAGCACAACCTGCCAAGTTTCATGGTCATAGCACATTTGGAAATACCCCAGCTCCTGATGACCAGAATTGTGGAAAACCTCTCAAACTCCCTTAACTGTGACAAGATCCGTTCCTGTTTTGTCAGTATTGTCACGTATTGTCTCAACGGCTTCTGCTTGTTCTTTCCTCATAAGTCCCATCCCGATCGCTCGAGTTTCACGAGATTTCTTGCCCCCCCCCCCCCCCAGTTATCGGATTCGTTCCCGACTTGAAATTGATCATCGGAGACACTTGTTCTTGACACTTGTCAAGTTTCATTCTAGTCCGATCACCCGTTCTAAAGTTATGCATGTCACTAGATCCTAGATCCCCAATTTCTCTACTCCCCCCAACATCTGCGCATCGGGGAAGGAACTATTTTGAAGTCGACCTGGGAGAGCACCTAATATGTCTGCCAAATTACATGGTTCTGGTACATCTTGAATACCCTAACTCGCGATCACCGTGGAAACCGTGGAAATCCAGGAAACCCCTCCGACACCCTCCACTGCGACACGATCCGGTCCTATTTTGTCAATACAGTATCCAGGGTTAATGCTCGTTCTTCCCTTCAAGTTCCATCCCGATCCCTCGACCCTAAGCGTTTCAAAAGATTTCCGGTCCCCCCCAGTTATCGGATTCGGGCCAGATTTGAAATTGAAAATCTGAGACACTTGTTCTTTAGACTTGTCAAGTTTCATGCATGTCCGATTACCTGTTCCAAAGCTATGGATCTTTCTAGTTTCCGGATTCCCGATTCCTCCACTCCCGTCGCGATGGCTGGTTCGGGAAAATGATTATTTCCAAGTTAATCTGGTCGGTTCCCTGATATGCCTTCCAAGTTTTATTGTCCTAGCTTATGTGGAAGCGTTTCAGGAGATTTCTGATGCCCCCCTCCAGCCCCCCCCCCACAGGTATCGAATCTAGTCCGCATTTGAAACTAAATATCCGAAACACTTGTTCTTGACACATGTCAAGTTTCACACTTGTCCGATTACCCTTTCCAAAGTTATGCATGTTAATAGTTTCCGGATTTCCCATCCGTCTACTCCCCCCACTATGATCGGATCTGGAAAGTTTTTATTCCCAAGTTAATCTGGTCGGTTCCCTGATATGCCTTCCAAGTTTCATTGTCCTAGCTTATGTGGATGCGTTTCACGAGATTTGTTTAGTTTAAGTTTAGTTAGCATCAGAGCAAAATAGCTCTAGTTATTTTGCTCTGGTTAGCATTTAGGATTCGTTCTGACCACTTGGTCTTACTTGAATCTTTAAATCGTATATTATTCCGCAATCGCTTCTAAATACATCAAATCGTAGCGCCGTGGTAGAACTCTGGACCTACGACACAGAGGTCGTTGGATCGATCCCGCATTTGGACATTTCTCTTTTGCTACCCTTTTGCTACCGTTGTTCCTAGTTTCCGGGCTCCCTTCCTAGCTCCCGGATCCGGGGAAAGTCGGATTGGGGAAGTGATTATTTGTACGTTAATCTGGTCGGGTCCCTGATACGCCTGCCAAGTTTCATCGTCCTAGCACCCCCTAATCTATATCAACCCCTATTAAGGTTCAACAACATATTATACCAACCCCTTCGACCTTCGATTGCTCTACCTCTCTCCGAACGAATTGAAGCAAAAAACTACTCATCCACGCGCAGAGCTATACTAGTGTGAAGAAAGGGGTAGGGGTCTGACAAAAACTAGAAAAAGCGTTTCAGGAGATTTCGGGTGTCCCCCTCCAGCCCCCTCCCCCCCCCCCCGTTATTGGATCCGACCCAAATTTGACTTTATTTATACGTTTCGCCTTATATTTTACAGTTTCGGTTTGAATAGCACCTTTCCGTTTGAATAGCACCAATCAAAACCTTCGCAACAACTTTTACTGACTGAATAACTTTTCATCTATTCTTTCTTAGTGACTTTACCTGCCGCGTCTGATTGTAAGCTCCCGACGATTCTAAACTAGTTTTACCCTGAACAATATGTGCAAATGTCGGCTTCTTTTTAATTGCCGTGTAAACTGTACAATTAAAATATGATAGGGCTGAGGACTGAACTTTGTCTTACACCATGACGCATTGCAATCGGTTGCGACAGTTTTATCCCAATTACAACCTGAATGAAGCTATTATCATACCAATATCAAAGTACCAGAACTACGCAAGGGTCAACACCGGAACGTATAAGCGACCAAAGAAAAGGTGGGTGGTGAAATGCATCGGCTGTATCTAGACTGGACATTTACAAGGAAGAGTGAGAATCATCGCAATACTTTTTGCAATAGTCTATGCGCAATCTAAACTGCAATGTTGGAAAGAATGCTTTATCGGTTAATTTGTGCGCTCTTTATTTCTAGCTATCGTAGACGGCGACAAGCTTAAACATCTATTTGGTAACGCAAAACACATCAGCATTCCCAAACTTCCACACTTCCCCTTTGGTCCTTCTGTGAATGGAAAGGCTTTGCTTGCCTCCTCAATAGTCAAGTTCATCGGCTCTACTACTCAGAAATTTGAGACTTCCTTGACATTGGATTACGCAAAGTCTGGAACCTTTGACAGAGCCAATATTCATATTAGCACGAAGTCCAGCTCCGTGGAGGAAAGGAAGATATGTGTAAATGGCGAAATTAACTGGCCTCAGGTCACATCCTTGAAGAGGTCAATTGTTCAGGACCTTGCGGTCAATTTCAGTGCCATCTTTGCCAGTGGAGCAAACTGTGAGAGCAGGGATGTTGTCATTGAAGGAAAAATGAGCCAGACCGAAGACCAGCTGCGATTCGCTCGCTCATCTCGTGAGGCGATCGCTTGCTTAAAAGAAGAGGAGAGGGGATTGGTATCGGCCTCAGCAGAGTGCTTTGAAGCCAGAATGCAGGCGACTGATTTCGATCGTTACGAAATAGAAGTCACACACCCATGGGCGGTAAGTCTTATATTAAACTCTGCATCCCTAATCATTTCATCCATTCTGATTTCCTAGATTTCTAACCTCCTATGTCATTTCTATCCTAAACGTACACGTACAGTCCCATTTTCGCAGACGGATGCCAATTTCTGCTGTTGTGCGATCTCTGGATATTGGTACCATGTCTCGCTAAAGTATAGGATACGTCTCATTTTGCAAAAATTTAATAACGAAAATGGTCGTAAAAAAGCATCTTGCATCATCTCAAACTGCAAATCAAACTGAATTACAAAAAAATATCGCTACAGTTCGGATGTAAAAGTATAATTTATGTCAGATTATCTATACTAATTAGAAAAGTGCAATTATCGTTTTTGTTATCGATATTTATGTTTCGATGCTCGATATTGATATTTGGTCCGATATATTGATATATCGCTATCGATATCGAGTATCGCCTAACACTACCAATTTCCTTCTTCTCTCAGAAGTTTTGACCAATCACATGCAGGTTTCTCCATAGAGAAGCGAATTTCTTTTTGTTTACGATCGGCATGATGGTCAGTCGACAAGCTGCATAAGACAAGTTAAAAGATTTATTGTCACGACCGTTTTCCTAAGAAATCTGGTTGCCAATGCAACTGTTGGCTAGCACCCAATCAACTTCTAGTGTTGATACTTCATTGCTGACCCACTCCTTTAGCCTCATCAATTCTCATCCTCGACATTCCAATTTCGTAAGGCACATTCCGTCCACCATATCGACTTTCCCCTCTATTTTGACCGTCAACTCTCTCTCTTCGACGCTTTTTAGAGACGGAGAGATTCAGAAATTCAGAGCTGTTGGTCGCAGTCGGTGCGACGGTCCCGATGAAAGACTTGCAGCCTGAGTAGTTGTACGAAACATTTGTATGTTTTGGTATGTAGTAGTAAAGAATACTATCATTTAATTTGCCTCAGACTAGGCCTATCTTAAGCAGTAGTATCCAGTAACATCCAGTTGCTAATAGTAGCATGCAGTAGAATGCAGTAACACTGTAGCCTTGAAGTAGAACCATGCATTAGCATCAGATTATACTGCATGCTACTTTTTCGTTCGACTTCATACTACCATTTTGAGATGCATTTTACATCGGGGTAGAATCTACATTGCAGTGTCCTCTCTTTCCCGTTGACGCAGACCCTACGACAGACCTCCCAAAAACTCCGTTAGAGAGTTTGATAATGCGTAGCAATATTAGACAAAAACAACTTCTAGGGCTGTAGGTCCTTTTAGCAATCTTGGGTTGTATCTGGAAGTATTTTGATTGCAGTTATTTCCTTTTCTAGCTCTATGGCCATGCCCGGAATTTGTCGCACAAGTTCGAGACTCTACTTAAGACTGTCGGGTTCGAATACGTTCAGAAAATAGCAAACTTCGAGAATCCTAGCAACACGATCAAGGTAGGAATTGTTTACATACCCAGTTAACCCTTTCAATCAATGAACCAATCGAGTTTATTATCAAAATAGCTTACAGCTAGGAGTGGGATACGAAATTTTAGGAAATACACAGACCCGAAACAAATTAACACTTACAAGATACAATTTAAAACACTTACAATTACGAAACAAATTAACACTTACAAGATATGACCAGAAATAAATGATGGGATGTAACCACGTAAAAATTGGGCAGAAGATTTCGCAAGATATGAAGAAAACTGATTGCCAGTATTCCTCTCGGATCGACGCACAGAAGACGGGAGGGTAGGGGGAAATAAATGGGCCATCTGCGGACAACACATTATCTTCACTCCAAATGTTTTTTAAAGAGTTTTCTTTCGGGCCCGAGTTATTTCCCTTCGAGATAAGAACAAAACTTCCAACTGATTTTGAGTGCTAAGGGGTTAAGGATGAAAGTTTCGTTCGTCAGTGGATTCTTAGAAATCTAGGGGTCTGTCAACTTACGTGGATGGGCATGAAGAGAATAAACCAGAGCTCTGTCAAATGGCGTACTGAGATTTTGAGGTCACAGGTGGAGTCATAGTGTCATGGTACAAAACAAAGGAAATTTATACAAAACATAAGTTTTCTGACAGTGGTACTTTTATTGAGGCAATTTTTTGGTCGTTTTTGAACGTATCTTGTACCTGAAGAATGCTTCCCTCCGCCAGTGTGGATCTGGAAGCGGTTCAGCTTATCAGATTTTACGTTTTTGTTTCCCAAAGTTGCCGTTGCTGTTGCCGTTGACGTAGCAGGTAAGTAGATCACGTTCCGCCGTAACTACTGGTAGAATCTCTGCATGGTAGACCACGCCGTCCTCATTTTGGAGCTTGAAAAGAGAGATGGGCTTGTAGGACCGATCTTGATGCTCGAAACGTCGGTGCTCAGACCTCAAATTACCAACATGGATGACACTCACTTCCGTGAAGTGAAAGAAGGTCTTCAATGTCCATTTTCTGGTTTTCGTTTCGATCCTTTACGAATCGATGAGGTAATCGAATCGTCCACACCCCATGTTACGCTTGTAGTCTCCAGTGACATCAGGACGTTGAGCTTCGAGGTACATTTTCTTCTCAATGCTCCAGCGTCTTACAACTTCTCCTTGGCCATCTCCACCAATGTTTGAAGCAAGAGTGAAGATGCTGTTGTCGTACCAGCGAGCTAAGCTAATTCCCTTGTCCGACTCCTACATCTTATCCCATTCACCTCTGCCTCGTACATCTCATCCCATGCAACTCTCCATATCTTCTTCAACTCTTTTTCTTTTAACAGCTTTGCTTTACCGGGTCTGTCTGTTCATATTATACCAGCTGCAAGAAGACCGTCTGCGTCTTTTCGACGAGTTTGGTGAGTGGAAGGTTGGGAAAAAAATATAGAAGTAGAGATGCATCTCTATTTGTTCGACAAGCCTGGAGAAGATAGCATCTTCAAGTCCTACTCCAGCTTCTTCACGAGCTTCCCCGATATCGGTTGTTTTTCCTTGGCGAACCTCAAAGTCATAGGACCATTCACAACAGAATTAGCTAATACTCTGTACCAACCAGTTCCGGAAATCGCTCTGAGACCGAGAATTAGCTGGGTTTCTGCCGTTTGCAATTGATATTGGTGCCAGTTCCGGCTACCAGCTAGTCTCGCACCCAAGGTATTTAGGAATGCTCCGATTGGCTAATGCTGAACCACGTCAAACCGAATAACAATGACATAAACTTACTTTCGGTTTTCAAGACAGCAAGGAGGTGATTTTATCTGTTGGGCTTGGTTCGAAACTAGCCAATCAGAATATTCCTGAATATTCCCCAATATAATCTGATTGGCCAGTACCCTGATAAGTTGAACTGATTTCAACTTGGGTGTTAGACAAGCTGGCATCCGAAATTGGCACCAATATAAATTGCGAACGGCAGAAACCCAGCTAATTCTCGGTCTCACATCGATTTCCGGAACTGGCTGGTATCGAGTATTAGCTAAAAACCCATTGTGAATGGGCCTATACAGAATTCCAGACGCCTCACAGGGACAAGGTTCTATAAGTCACAAGGGTGAGGGGTCTTTCGAGCAGGTTATTTCATCTACGTCTGCCTTTTGCAGGAAATTTTCTGCTCGTCAACGCTGTAATTCAGTTCTTTGAGCGTGTTCCATCCTACTTACCGTAGTTACTACGCATGACTTAACGAATTCTGGCTTTTTGCCGTCAAGGCTGGAACGATTTTTCTATTTTCCAGCAGGATCTCACGCCAGGGTCGAATCCGACCAATCACGTTACAGAGATGTGTAATTACTACGCTTACTACGCTCCCGAGCATGGTAAGCAAATAGTAACTATTAGTTACTATTCCGACAAGGTTGGAACGGTCAGCGTAGTAACTTTTCGTGAGGATGGAACGGGAATAGTAACTAATAGTAACTATTGTTAGAAGGGTGGAACACGCTCTTTATCTACCTCTAGGCATCTTTACGAATTTGGACGTTTCGAAGTTCAGTTCCTACTGCAACTACCGTTCCACTTCTTCGAAAAATTTACGAAAGAAATAGAAAACCGTGATTTTTTGCGTTTTTGGGTTTTTTTTTCTTTATCAGCTAGTTATCCTTCTAAGATGATGTGCAAGGGGAAAAATTAATTTCGGATATTTTGGTTGCACTTCCGGCAAACCATCCTCAAACCGAGTTATCCGAAAGTTATATTTATCCCTCGCACATCATCTTAGCTGATCAAGAAAAAAACCCCGAAAATCACGGTTTTCTATTTCTTTCAGACCTTATGCCTTCAATCCTTACATTCGAAAAATTTCTGGCCCAGCCGGAAAACCACTTTCATCGTCCGATTCTCAACCTTCTTCCAGTCATCTTTTTTGTCGCTATCCGATATGCCAGAAAAGGCCAGCGTCGTCACCCAAACAGAGAAAAACGTCAGCCGCCTCTTCTGCTCTAAGCTTCTTTCAACCAGAAATATTAGCACGTTGAGACCTTCTCAGATTTGAGGATCCCACTTCTGGACGATCTATACCCACCAGAAAGAAGCCCTGGCTTTTCCATAAATGACCTAAAGTTGGGTTGTAAGATATCGTAGATTAGAAGGTAGGCCCATCCAACCGAGTCACCAAATTGCGATCATAGGCCGTAAGTTCCAAAGTCAGTAGTCTTCATAGGAGCCGCACTCTGTCATTTGACGACAACCTTACCTATACCTGTCTGTCCTGGGTCCGTCAGTCGCCATGGTAGATATAACGGCAGGTAAATTATTACGGCCGACTTATTGGAAATTATGGTCCAGCTGTGATACGAATTCCTGAATTTATTCATTAAAAATAAGCAGAAACAGAAAACCAAACCTCTGTACTTTTCCTGTATTCTAATTAGAATTAGTCCCTTTTTGTTCCTAAGAGGCTCGTTTCTTTCGAATTCTACCTACACTTGAAGTTGTTATCCTAAATGACTGAACTATGAGCGTGTTCCACCCTTCTAACAATAGTTACTATTTCCGTTCCATCCTCATGAAAAGTTACTACGCTGACCGTTCCAACCTTGTCGGAATAGTAACTAATAGTTACTATTTGCTTACCATGCTCGGGACTGTAGTAAGCGTAGTAACTACGCATATCTGGAACGTGATTGGTCGGATTTGCCCCTCCCGTATGGAAATAATTTAGACGTTTCCAGCTGTTCTGGCCTGTTTTCAGCTGTTTTCAGTTGTTTTCAGCTGATTTCAGTTGGAAACACCTGCTTCCAACTGTTGAATTTACAGCTACTGGCGATAGACGTCGATGTTACAGCTGTCTATAGCTGCTTGGAACTGTGAACAGTTGTATCAAGCTGTACTTCTTACGTCTAGTCCGGATACGCGTAGGAGACACAGCAGTATGTTACTGTATACACCTGTCTGTTGGCGTATACAGCTGTAGTTCTTACGTCTAGTCGGGATACACGTTGGAGACACATCAGTATGTTACTGTATACACCTGTCTGGTGGCGTATACAGCTGTAGTTCTTACGTCTAGTCGGGATACGCGTTGGAGACACAGCTGTATGTTGCTGTATACACCTGTCTGATGGTGGGGACAGCAGTTTCTAGTTGTAAGCAACCGTTTACAGTTGTCAGTGTTTGAGTCATAGCAGCATGTCACTGTATATAGCTGTTTCATGGTTGAACACAGGAGTGTTTAGCCGTAACATTTCTGCACCACGAAGTCCGTGTCAAGAGAAGTGGGAAGTGAACCGTGCTAAAATAGATCAAAGAGGATGTTGTGTAGTAATGCATTCTTCTTAAGAATAAACAGCATCATCAGATGTTAAACTAAATTCCAGTTTATCATAAGCGGGAGCGAGTCTTTTCTAAACAGATATTGTTCCAGAAGCAGTTTGCAGTCGAGTTATTTTCTCGCAGGTTCAGGTAGAAAAGACCTACGCATCGTACTATATAGCAATCGTTTAAGGCGCGTTCTACAACATACTAGCTATTGTAAAAAAAGTGTTTATGCGGTTAGAAACACCTGCATGTCTGAGAATGTTTCGCGTCCGGTCAACACAGCCGAAATCAACTTTACGAAATAAATACGGAATGTATACAATATATTAAATACGGATTTAAACACCCGTATGTGTGACAGTCGTTTCAGATACAGTTGGCACACCTGAACCCAGCTGTAGGTAATTACTAGTACACGGAACTTAATACCTGTATGTCTGACGGTTGTTTCGCATCCAGTTAGCACAGCTGTATTCAACTACACGAAATAGTCCTTACACGCGAACTTAACAACCGTATGTCTGACGGTCGTTTTGGATACAGTCGGCACAGCTGAACCCAGCTATAGGTAATTCCTATTACACGGAACTTAACATCTGTATGTCTGACGGTTGTTTCGCATACAGTCAGCACAGCTGTATTCACCCGTATGGAAATAATTTAGACGTTTCCAGCTGTTCTGACCTGTTTTCAGTTGTTTTCAGCTGATTTCAGTTGGAAACACCTGCTTCCAACTTTTGAATTTACAGCTACTGGCGATAGACGTCAATGTTACAGCTGTTTATAGCTGTGAACAGTCGTATCCAGCTGTACTTCTTACTTTGGGAGGTGTACACTGTTTTTAAAAGCCGTGGAAATGCTTGAAGTCGAGAGCTGTCATCCGTGTTTTTGCTAACTTCTCTTTTCTTTGAAGCGCAAAATATTTCAGAAGCAGGTTTCGCAGTCGAAGCCCCCTCTATACTGCTAAAGCGTCTTCTGGTAATTCGTTTAGAGTACTGCCGTTTATTCGATAATTTGAAAATTTTTTAATTGCATCAGTATACCAGAATGCAAATATTTCTCCATACATAATAATATCCCTGAGTCTTGACTGAGTTGGATCACAGCAAATTAAGCATAAGTTGAAGTTGGAGAGAAGCAACCGCCGAAAGAAGTTATACAACACAACATAGCAGTAACGACACAGTTGGTATCATCTGTGTTTCATACGGACACGGACCTTGGAAAACAGCTCGTTACAGCTATATTTGAGACACCTGTTGAAAACGTCAGATAATACTTTTTGTGTGTTTACAACTTCATACAGCTATATCCACCTGTGTTTGGGACAGCTGTTGAAAACGTCCCATAATACTTCTGTACGTTTACAGCTGTTTCAGTGACACCTGTTGGATAAACGAAAGTAATTGCGACAGCTGAAAACAGTTAAATACAGTAGGATACAGCAACTTACAGCTGTTTTACAGACAGCTGATTAAAACAGCTGTAAATATTACACGTGTTGAAAGCGTCCCATAATACTTCTGTTACTTTTACAGCTGTCAACAGCTGAAAACGTCTAAATTATTTCCATACGGGCTGGTGTGAGATCCTGCTGGAAAATAGAAAAATCGTTCCAGCCTTGACGGCGAAAAGCCAGAATTCGTGACGTCATGCGTAGTAACTACGGTAAGTACGATGGAACACGCCCTATACCTCGATCAAACCGCAAGGAAATGCAATTTTCAAGCCAGGTTCCATATATGGTGTTTTCAATACCAGACGGCAGCTAAGTAACAACCGAGCCGGCGCGAAGCGCCGCGATTTTTGTCAAAACAGTTGTTTTTTCCATGAAAACGATCGTTTTTTCTGAAAATCGGTCGATTTTTCGTGAAAATAGTCGATTTTTGTCGAAAATGTCATTTCTGTGGTTGAAAACAGTCGTTTTTTCTGCAGAAAAAGTCGGTAAAAACTACCAGCCAGTCGGTAAATGCCTCGTCCCCCCCAAACATTTTGGCTAGTAACACCCATGCCAGGTACAACTGTCTGCTTCAAAGAAGCTCCCCTGGTAGCTGGGTGCTAAAAGATTTCCTCCTTCTTGTTGTAAAAGTAGTGAGCGTAAATTCCTTTTTTTAGTGGTTAGTGGTTTTTTTTTAGGTGGACTCGAAAATTAGGTTAAAAGGTTGTTTAATTAAATTGTTAAATAAGGGCCACCGTAAGGAGGGGTCCCATAGGACGGAAGGGCACCCTTCCTGCGGGAGTTTGCATTTGTTTCGTATATTTTGATGGTTTGTTATTGTAGGTTGCCTGATTTGAGAGTCTGCTTTTTCGAATGCTATAATGAAATTTTAAACATTATTGGTGTTAAAGTAGAAGGGAAAATAAAGAGGATTCAGAGAATAATTTTATTGTTAAATAAATTAGAAACCCATGAAATTGAAAGTTAATTGTTTAGAAAATATAGAAAATAAAATATGGTTTAGGGGCGGATTGAAATCTTTATGTTTACACTGAATATGTTAGTATATATTAAAGTAAATACTATAGCTCGTAATAATGGATTTGGAGTGTGTTTGTAGTTCTTAGGGGCCTCTGCCTGGTGGTGTTTGTTTTGTCTTTCGTAGTGGTCGTTTTGTTAGGTTTCGAGTCTTGATGTGTAGAAGTGAGGATTCGTAGATAAAGAAAAAAAAAATATATTTGTATTGAAAAAGAGTAAATAAGTACTAAGATTGGTAAAGTCAAATTCAAAAGTAATTTGAATAGTTGAAATGGGAAATGGAGTTAAATTTTTTAAAGTTTAAACTTTTGTTTGTTGTTTGGAAAGAATAGGTGACGTTAAAGAGTTAAAGGAAATGTTAACGTCACCGAGTGGAGGAGGAGTCGTAGCACAAAAATTAAAAATCAGACATTTTTCAAAAGGTTTCAAAAAAAAAGAAGAAGACCCCCTTGCCCATTCAATTAGATTTCTGATGTGACTAATACTTTTTCAGACCGTCGTAGAACTGGACCTGAAGCAGAAGCCCTTGGCAAATTTCGAATTTTATCTGCCGGGTGCAACGATCTACTTCAATAGCGCCCCCCTTGACGGATTTAATCACATGCTTCTACCAATCAATGCCCACGTCCCAGCGTTGGAGATCGCTCTCGGCGCACTTGGTTAGTATTTTGTATTATTAATAGCAAAAAGAAACGTGCAAGCCACTACAAAATGCTACGAAAATCATCAACACACTTTATGCTAAAGTCAGGTTATGTTCCACGGAGGTATTGTGAGTTATGGTGAAATGAGGATGAGCAAGCTACAATAGAAATAGGCTATGCTTATGTGAACGTCACCCAATAGTAGTAGGTCGCCGAGAAAAAACTAAAATTCAGAAAAGGCAACTTTTTCCGCAAAATACTTGCCAAAAACAGTTCCTCCTTTCACATATTTGTCGTGTGCCACTCTTTAGTTGCGTTTTTGCAGTTATCGTGGTATCTGGCCGGTTATCGTGGTATCTGATACTAAGATACCACGGTCCAACCGTGGTAACTGATCGTAGTATCTGAAAAAGTCATCTCACTTTCATCAGTTTTTGTCAAATTGTTGGGAAAGAAGTTTGGCACTTAGTGATGTGACTGAATATCAGTTTTTGGGATCCCAAAGCGTAAGTGGAGGGATACCTATGACATCGCAAAAATGTCCGTCTGTCCGTCTGTCTGTGAGCACGATAACTATCGAAGAGAATAAGATATTTTGATGAATTGATTCATTGGGTGAAAGGTAAGGTGAAGTTCGTAGATGGGCTATGTAGCTCTACATTTAGTGGTGGGGGAGAGGGTTAAAATTAAGGGACGAACAAAGTATTTTTAAACAGCTAATGTTATAGTCTTTTATAAGGTAAGAAAGCATGCTGATCACGATAGTGAAAACCATTTTCTCGCCAGACAAGTAGTTCGTCCGGAATCCGGCAAAAACCGGAAAAATAGTTAAAAGTAAAAGATTTATTTTAAGTTGATTCAATGATCGATTTAGAGGTAAGAAGACATTCTGAACACGGTGGTCAAAACCATTTTCTCGCCGAACAAGTAGTTCGTCCGGAATCCGGTGAAAACCGGAAAGTTGGTTAAAAGTAAAAGTTTCATTTTAAGTTGATTAAATGTTCGATTTAGGGGTAACAAAAACATGCTGAACGCGATGTGAAAATCATTTTCTCGCCGACAACTAGTTCGCCCGGAATCCGGCCAAAATCGGAAAATTTGTTAAAAGCAAAAGTTCGATTAGATGACAGATTAAGGGGTAAGAAGAGAGGCTGAGTCTGTATATGACAATCAGTTTTTACCCGGACAAAGTCAGCTTTTATTCAAAGTTGATTAGATGTTCTTTATAGGGATAACGAGATACGATGGATTTGTTTCTGAATTTTCTTTTATTGCTGGACTTTCGGGCGAAACCGGAAACTTGGCACAAGTAAAGCAGTAAGTCTATCGGTCATTATCGTCAAAATATATATGGCATATAGAGGTATATCTGAACTTGGTTTTCTCTGATGATTAGCCTGGCGAAGACTGGATCCGGCGAAGACAAGACCCGATTGTCTGAATCAAATATTGGATTTTTAGAATATTAAAGAAAGCGCAATTTCGGAAATCGTCGTTTTTGCAGAGCAAGCGATATCAGATACCTGGATACCACGGTAACTGCAATGCAGATCCAGTTACCGTGGTAGCAGATAACATGGTATCTTCAAAAACGCAACTTTTGTTTGAAAACTTGCGGTTACTTTGCTGTTAACTGCCATCTGGTATTCGCTTAATTTTGCTAAGCGGAATGTAACTCAAAGTTTAACCGACGAGGCAGCTTATTTTTACATCTTATATTTGAAGAGACTGAAATATTTTGACTCATTCAAGGGATAATGTATCTCTATTAATTACATTCAGAGTGTGTGATTCTTGTGCGGCAACCCAAAATTCACCCAGACGCGGTGAATTTAAATTTCAAGAAAGGCATGTGTGCGAAGGCCTACCTGCGAAGATGCGGAGCTAAGAAAAGTTACGCTTGTAGAAAGTAGGAAAACGCTGTCAAGTTAAGATATGTATTGCAAGGAATCAGACATTTGTATTTTACTTTTCGACAATAGTTGCGGTTTTGCAGTTACTATGTCATCTGTTATCATGGTAACTGGACCTGAAATTAGTCGTTTTGCAGTTACTGCGGTATCTGATACCAAGTTTGCTTTGCAAAAGCGAGCCTTTA
Source organism: Branchinecta lynchi (assembly GCA_023053575.1). Lineage (NCBI taxonomy): Eukaryota > Metazoa > Arthropoda > Branchiopoda > Anostraca > Branchinectidae > Branchinecta > Branchinecta lynchi. Next base: position 11,846,662 of record JAKZAP010000017.1, on the reverse strand, counting down.
GCCTGCTAAAATAAAAACATTTTGTTACATCCATAGGCAAACTATGATCCCATCCTCCCCATGTCGGTCACTTCCGACCCGCGCCACTGGATGACCCAGCGGTCAGATCGAGTCGAGGCTTTATCTTGGGTCTTGGGTGGGTGGGGGGGGGGGGGGTCTGCAAGTTGCAAGTGCTAGAATGCCTATGGTGCAACTTCATAGATCCCGTAAGAAAATTATAACGATAGTACGGAAAGAAAATGATTCGAGGGAAAGAGCTAATTTTCTTTTGATGGATGATCGCGGAATGAAAATTATATTTGACAGTGCAAAACGGATACGTCAAATGAATTTTAGTAGAGATATGTTTCGGCCTTTCTTGGCAATGATCCTCTTGAGGCCCAAGCCGCTCAAACTGGAAAATGAACTTGTGAGAAAAAAAAGGTATTACAGAAGTCTGACGATCGCAAATGATAATAAATACATGGAAGGCAACCTTAGTTTGAAGATTGTCAAGGATGCCTTTGAAAAGGAATCTTTGTAACTGGTGAACTGGAAAACAAAATTTTTCCTCGGATTGGATTTTGAACCCATGACCTTGAAAACCACCCTGATAATATAGTTGCAAGACTGGAGAGATAGGGGGAACAACGGATGTTTTAAAAAAAAGGGGCCACTAGCACTATACCTGGCATGTTTCCATATTAGAATCACAATTATAATTCGGTTTATTGATCGATAATACCTTTTACAAACAATAAGAGCTGAAAACTCATATGGCACTTGTCGGAAAATTTAGACCCACGCCGGACTTGAAACTGAATATTTGAGACTCGTTCTTGACACTTGTCAAGTTTCATGCACGTCCAATCACCCGTTCCTTAGTTATGAACCCCACCTGATTCCAGATTCCCCATCCCTCTACTCCCCCCACGATGGTCGGATCGGGGAATGGACTATTTTCAAGTCAATATGTTAGAGTCATTAATTGGCCTGCCAAGTTTCATGGTCCTAGCACATCTGGGAGCACCCTAGCTCGAGATCACCGGTATTCCGGGAAACCCCCTCCACTTCCCCCACCGTGACACGATCCAGTCCTGTTTTGTCATGAATGCATCTAGGATTTACGCTTGGACGAAGTCCAACTCCGATGCCTCGACTTTAAGCAATTCACGAGATTTCCGGTGCCCCCTCCAGCTCCCCCCCTCCCCTCTCAGTGATCAGATCCGGCCCAGATTTGAAACTGAAAATCCAAGACACTTGTTCTTAATACTTACCAAGTTTCATGCACGTCCTGTCACCCATTCCAAAGTTGCGAATGTCACTAGATTCCGGATTCCCCACCCCTCTACTCCCCCCACGATGATCGGATCGGGGAAGGGACTATTTTCAAGTCAATATATGGTAGAATTCCTAAAATGCCTACCAAGTTTCATGGGCCTAGCACATCTGGAAGTACCCTAACTCGAGATCACCGGAATTCCGCTAAACCCCCTCCAACTCCCCCCAATTTGACACGATACAGTCCTGTTTTGTCAGTAACGTATCTAGAGTTTAAGCTTGTTCTTCCCACCAAGTTCCATCCCGATCCCTAAAATCTGAGCCTTTCAGAAGATTTCCGGTGCCCCCTCCCAGCCCCTCCCCCAGGTATCGTATCCGGTCCGGATTTGAAAAGGAACATCTGAGGCACATGTTCTTGACACTTGTCAAGTTTCATGCACGTCCGATTACCCCTTCCAAAGTTATGCATGATTCCCCATCCCTCCACTCCCCTACGATGGTCGGATCGGGGAAACGACTATTCTTAAGGCAGTCTATTCGGATCCCTGATATGTCTACCAAATTTCATCGTCCTAGTACCGAAATCGCCGGATCACCGAATTCCGCCCCCCCCCCCCCAACTCCCCCCACAGTGCCCGAATCCGGTCCGGTTATGTCAATGATGTATCTAGGACTTGTGCTTGTTCTTCCCACCAAGTTTCATCCTGATCCCTCCACTCTGAGCGTTTCCCAAGATTTCCGGTTTCCGCCTCCAGCTCCCCCCAAAGTCTATCCGGTCCGGATTTTAAGTAGGTCTTCTGAGGTACGAAATCTCTCCAAGTATCAAATTTCATTGCTATCCGTTCACCCGTTCAAAATTTATAAATTCCTCAAGATTCCTGATTCCCCCTCCCTCCACTCCCCCAACGATGGTCGGATCGGAGAAAGGACTATTTCCAACTTAATCATTTGGGGTCCCTGACATGTCTGCTAAGTTTCATCGTCCTAGCTTATGTAGAAGTGCTCGAACTAGCAAAACCCGTACCGACCGACCGACCGACGGACGGCCAGAAACTAGGCCGAAGGGCAAGTCCCATAAAAAGTGCTGGATATGTGGCATCACGTTTAAAGGGATCAACCAATGGATCTATTAGTATATCTACAGGCTTAACCTGAGCTATATATAATTCATGATTGTAACATTTAACTCATCAAACACGAATTAAAATGACAGGTTACAACAAGAGCTGAAAGCTCATATGGCACTTGTAAGAACAGTTAGCATGTTTGTCAGATACGTTTTGGAGTTTTCAAGGCTGGATCTCTCTCCCGATATTCATTTCATCAGAAAATGGGCTTGATCTAGTAAATCTGAAATGGTTATGTCCCTCATTGACAACTGTTTCTTCCTCCAACAATGATCGGATCGGAAGAGGGACTATTTTTAAGCCAATCTGATAGAGTCCCTAATAAGCCTGCAAAGTTTCACGTTCATAGCACATCTCGAAGTACCCTAACTCTTGATCATCGGAATTGTGGAAAACCCCCTCCAACTCCCCACCACTGTGCCATGATCTGGTCCTGTTTTGTCAATAATGTATCAACGGCTTATGGTTGTTCTTCCATCCAAGTCCCATCCCGGTGTCTCGACTCTAAGCGTTTCACGGGATTCCCCCCCCCCCAGTTATCGGATCCGTTCCAGACTTGAAATTAATCATCTGAGTCACTTGTTCTTGAAACTTTGAAGTTCTTGAAATCCGGATTTCCGATCCTTCCACTATCCCATGATCATCGGATCGGGAAAAGAACTATTTTCAAGTCGACCTGGGAGAGTACCTAATATGTTTGCCAAGCTTCATGGTTCTAGTACGTGTGGAAGTACCCTAACTCGTGATCACCGTAAACCAGGGAAAACCCCCTCCAACCCCCTCAACTGTCACGATCCAGTCTTGTTTTGTCAATAAAGTATCTAGGGTTAATGCTTGTTCTTCCCTTCAAGTTCCATCCCGATCCTTCGACCCTAAGCATTTCACGGGATTTCCGCCCCCCCCCCCCTTTACCCCCCCCCCCCCTCCAGTTTTCGGATTCGGGTCAGATTTGAAACTGAAAATCTGAGACACTTGTTCTTCACAATTGTTAAGTTTCATGCATGTCCGATTATCCGTTCCAGAGTTATGCATGTTTATAGTTTCCGGATTCCCCATCCCTCCACTCCCCCCGCGATGGCTGGATCGAGGAAGTGATTATTTCTAAGTTAAAGGGGTTGGTTCCCTCATATGCCTGTCAAGTTTTATTGTGCTAGCTTATGTGGAAGCGTTTGACGAGATTTCCGGTGCCCCCCTCCAGCCCCCCCCCCCCAGTTATCGGACCTGGTCCGGATTTGATAAATTCAACATGCGAATTTCATGCATGTTCGATTACCCGTTCCAAAGTTATGCGTGTTAGTAGTTTCCAAATTTCCCATCCCTCCACTCCCTCCACGATGGCCGGATCGGGGAAGTAATTATTTCCAAGCTATTCTGGTCGGTTCCCTGATTTGCCTGCCAAATTTCACTGTCCTAACTTGTGTGGAAGAGTTTCACAAGATTTCCGGTGCCCCCTCCGCCTCCCCCCCCCCCCCACCAAGTTATAGGATCTGGGCCGGATTTGAGACTGAGCATCTAGTCCTTGACATATGTCATGTTTCAAGCATGTCCGATTACCCGTTCCAAAGTTATGCATGTTACTACTTCCGGATTTCCCATCCTTCCACTCCCCCCACGATGTCCGGATTGGGAAATGATTATTTCCAAGTTAACTTGGTCGGTTTCCTGATACACCTGCCAAGTTTAATCGTCCTAGCTTATGTGGAAGCGTTTCACGAGATTTTCGGTTCCCCCCTCCAGCCCCCCCCCCCCCAGTTATCGGATCTGGTCGGGATTTGAAACTGAGCATCTGAAGCACTTGTTCTGGACATATGTCAAGTTTCATGCATGTCCTATTACGCGCTCCAAAGTTATGCATGTTACTACTTCCAGATTTCCCGTCCCTCAACTCCCCCCACGATGGCCGGATCGGGGTAGTGATTATTCCCAAATTTGGTCGGTTTTCTGATACGCCTGCCAAGTTTCATCTTCCTAGCTTATGTGGAAGCGTTTCACGAGATTTTCGGTGCCCTCCTCCAGCCCCCCCCCCCCCCCCCCCCCAGTTATCGGATCTGGTCCGGATTTTAAACTGAGCATCTGAAGCACTTGTTCTATATGTCAAGTTTCATACATGTCGGATTACCCTTTCTAAAGTTATGCATGTAACTAGTTTCCGGATTTCCCATCCCTCCACTCCCCCAACGATGGCCGGGTAGGGGAAGCGACTGTTTCCAAGTTATTCTGATTGGGTCCCTTATGCGCCTGCCAACTTTCATCGTCCTTGCTTGTGTGGATTTGCCCAAATTAGCAAAACCTGGACAGACCGACAGAACTACAGACAGACAGACCTACAGAAATTACGATCGCTATATAGCAGCTGAGTATGCTCAAGTGCCATAAAAACACCAAAATAATTTGTCATAATCGTATCTACAATTCTAATATTTCTCTAACAGATCAGTAACACATTTTTTTTTTTTTTTAGGTTCTTGTGCAATAGAAGGTACTCACGTGCACACTTTAGATGGAATCAATTTTGAAGCTGAACTCTCTTCGTCTGACCTTGTTCTCGCGACTGACTGTACTGCTTACTATGATTTTGCCATCTTAGCTAGGGCTGAGGGCGCGCACAAAGTAGTAACTGTTCTATACAGGGGCGATAAGGTCGTCTTGGATCCGGTCACTGGAAAGGTAGGACAACCGTTTATCGTACCAAGAACAAATAATCAGATAGAACCTCCGTCTCCCTATCTCTATACTATGACTATGCGGAGTCGAATATTTCGCCTTACCTTTTTGCTGTGAACGAGCGGGGGTTAGTTGCTTTGCGCACATCACATTTCGTTACCTCTACAGTTAGCTATATCGCTGTGAAACCACCTTGAGGACAAGTAGAAGACAAAGCTGATTGGTTATTTGGACGCGCTCAAGAGCGGGACAGCGCACGGAGTGCGCCTCCTACATTTTCTTTCTCTGCGATGAGCAACGGCGAAGACGGAAGTAGAGTAGACGGGTAAAAAGCTACAGTAAATACATCTAGGTCCGCTCAGTTTTGTCGGGGTATTCATAGTCGCCGCATGATACCAAGACAGAGGTTCTATCTGATTATTTGTTCTTGACCGTACCTAGGATGAAGTAAGAGTGCTCCTCTACCCGGGTTTTGAACCAATTACCACTGGTTTAGGAATCTCTAGACGACTGAGCTGCGCTTGTAAATTTTGTGACCATTGCGACCTCTTTGTTGGATCCAACGAATTGGCCAATAAGCCCACTCTAGTTACAGATTCTTAGAATTACAGATTATTCGAGTAAGGCAGGATATGGGAATCAGACTCTAATGTTCTTAGAAAGGATGAGGTATGTCCTTATAAGCTTCTTGCATTGACATCTCGCAGATTTTCCAGTTAAATAAAAAGATAATTCTTCTAACAGTAACTAGCCTGGCGATCTGTAACACCACTCGGAAGAACCTCTCATTGCAAGAGTAAATTGTTGCCTGATGTTACGGAAGTTCTAATGTTGGGTCATTGATTGTTATGAGCGTGTTCCACCCTACTTACCATAATTACTACGCGTGACGTCATGAGTTCTGGCTTTTTGCCGTCAAGGCTGGAACGATTTTCTATTTTCCAGCAGAATATCATGCCATGAGCGAATCCGACCAATCACGTTACAGAGATGCGTAGATACCAAGCTTACTACGCTCCCGAGCATGGTAAGCAAGTAGTTATTATTAGTAACTATTTCGAGACGGATGGAACGGCCAGCCTAGTGACTTTTCACGAGGTTGGAATGAAAATAGTTACTATTGTTAGAAGGGTGGAACACGCTCTATATCTCAGACTCCTAAGACATCTTTTTTTGTAAATTGCTTCTACTGCTTTTAAAATTTGTTTTCTTATGCCAAGTTTCATGCCAGTGTTTCGAGATAAGAATTCAGCATTACTTCTTCAACAGGGCTGAATTAGACTCCCATGGGGGGGGGGGGGGGGAGGTATTTTGCCATTTTCTAATATTTTAAAGTCAGACGCGGTTTTGATCGTCTATAATCCTTCTGCACACAGCAAGGATTCTTGTAATCTGTGGCAATGAACGTTTGAAACTCCTTCAGAAAATAAAAATGAGTTTCTCGTCCGTTTCGAGTTTCCGCACTAGTTAAACTTTTACTGAAAAGCTGATGTGGTTTTAGGGTGGTGGATAAGGCTGTCTCTTCAATACGGTCACTGGGACCTGGTGGATAGCGCAGAAATCTGAAGACCGGCGGGCGTGACCTTAGGTTCCACTCCCAAAACCAATCAACAAAACGTGGGGTAGGGATGTCGTAGGTAGCCTAGGGCTCAGACGCACTCTTCTCTTTCTCTCTCAATAAAATAAACATATACTTCTCAGTAGTATTTACAAAACGTCTCCTCTCTCAACAAGATGTTAAGTTGACTCCTCGCTGCCGGACGTGATCAAGTGATGATGCTGATGCGGATCAGCATCATACTGTCACAAAGACAATTAGAGACATACGTGATCTATCAGCAATAACCTGAACTTATTGCCTGTCTAGATGGCGTATGTGTTTACACCATTGTTGGGAATGATAACAAAAATGATGTCTCTTGAGCCACAACAAAAGCCAGCCTAATTATGGCACTTGCCAAGGTGCCATATAGCGATCGCAATTTCTATCCGTCCGTCGGTCGGTCCGGGTTTTGCTAGTTCGGGCACTTCCACATAAGCTAGGACGATGAAACTTGGCAGGCCTGTTAGGGATCCCAAATGATTAAGTTGGAAATAGTCATTTTCCCGATCCGAGCATCGTTGGGGGAGTGGAGGGAGGGGGGATCCGGAATCTTGAGGTATTTCTAACTTTTGAACGGGTGATCAGATAATACAGAAATTTGATATTTGGAGAGATCTCGAGCCTTAGACAACCCACTTAAAATCTGGACCGGATCCGATGACTTTGGGGGGGGGAGCTGGAGGGGGGAACCGGAAATCTTGGGAAACGCTTAGAGTGGAGGGATTGGGACGAAACTTGGTGAGAAGAACAAGCACAAGTCCTAGATACATCGCTGACATAATCGGACCGGATTCGAGCACTGTGAGGGGATTTTGGGGGGGGGGGGAATTCGGTGATCCCGCGAGTTCGGTACTAGGACGGTGAAATTTGGTAGGCAAATCAGGGATCCAAACAGACTGCCTTAAGAAAAGTCGTTTCCCCGATCCGACCTTCGTAGGGGGGGGGGGGATGGGGAATCCGGAAATTAGTAACATGCACAACTTTGGAAGGGGTAATCGAACGTGCATGAAACTTGACAAGTGTCAAGAACAAGTGCCTCAGAGGTTCCTGTCGTCCTTTCCACGAGTATCCAGTTGACAAACGAGAACACTCTTTTCTGTGTTACTATGTACTGCCTTTACCCGTTTTAAGAATAATGTCCTTTCCCTTTCCAGGGGACTTCCATCACCCTCCCAGGGCTGGAAGGGGACACCGGAAGTCTTCTGAAAGGCTCAGATTCGAGGGATCGGGATGGAACTTGGTGGGAAGAAGAAGCTTAAACCCTAGATATATTACTGAAAAAACAGGACTGTATCGTGTCACACTGGGGGGGAATTGGAGGGGGTTTACTGGAATTCCGGTGATCTCGAGTTAGGGTACTTCCAGATGTGCTAGGACCATGAAACTTGGCAGGCGTTTTAGGGTTTCTTCCATATTGACTTGAAAATAGTCCCTTTCCCGATCCGATCATCGTGGGGGGAGTAGAGGAGTGGGGAATAAGGAATCTAGTGACATTCACAACTTTGGAACGGGTGATCGGACGGGCATGAAACTTGGTATGTATTAAGAACAAGTGTCTCGGATGTTCAGTTTCAAGTCCGGACCGGATCTGATCACTGGGGGGGGGGGGGGGGAAGCTCGAGGGGGCACCAGAAATCTCATGAATGGCTTAAAGTCGAGGCATCGGAGTTGGACTTGGTTGGAAGAGCAAGCGTAAACCCTAGATACATTCTTGAAAAAACAGGACAGGTTCGTGTCACGGTGGGGGAAGTTGGAGGGGGGTTTTATCTCGAGCTAGGGTGCTTCCAGATGTGCTAGGACCCATGAAACTTGGCAGGCCAATTAGGGACTCTAACATATTGACTTGATAATAGTCCCTTCCCCGATCCGACCACTGTGGGGGGAGTAAAGGGATGGGGAATCGGCAATCAGGTGACATTCGTAACTTAGGAACGGGTGATCGGACGTGCATGATACTTGACAAGTGTCAAGAACGAGTGTCTCAAATGTTCAGTTTCAAGTTTGGAGTGGGTTAGATCACCGGGGGGGGGGGGAGCTGTAGGGGACAAACAGACAAACATGCTTGTTGTTCCGACAAGTGCCATATGAGCTTTCAGCTCATGTTTTTAATCTGAATTTGAACACACTTGTTTTGTTTTACTCCGTTGGAGGATTTTGATAAGGCTGTCTTAGTGACTGTTGAGAAGACGGAGGGTGCTCCTACCAAACAAGTTAGACCGTGCAGTTTGAATTCGATCGACCACGTGGCTTTTGCTTCTGTAAAATGGCGAATGACTGGAAATCAAGACTGAAAAATAATTTGACTGGCCGCAAAATAAGTTCAGAAGAGTCCCAGGATTATCATTCTTGCTCGTTTGTATATTGACAGGAAGCGATTTGGTACTGTTGTTGATACTAAATATTTAAAGCACAGCTCTTACGAGAAATAGCTTTTATATTTCATGATAAAATGGTCCTGAAGTAGTGTTTTTTCAAAATACCCATAGATTGCCTCGTCAAATTAGGGATTCTCTTGTTAGAGCTTGGTCACACTGGGCTCAAAAAGCCGCCTATTCGATAAGCAACTGACAATCCCTACGGGACGTGAGATTTGATGGGCTTTGTAGCAGCTTGGGATAATAGTCCAGTAAAAGTACGAAAAAAAAAGGGGTCAACCCGGACAAAATTGCGACCAATGTTTTTGACACTAAAATGTTCAGAAAAAATCGCTGAACAATATTTCCAAAATCCACCGAAATCCCCCGATGGGACGATGGAGTCTTAGACTTCGAAATTCTGTAGTTATATCAAGTTTAGTTATCTGATCCCTGAAGTAATTCCGTTTTTGCGTAAAAAAAATAATCGGAACACTAAAATAATAACTACAAATGCTATGAAATTGTTAAGGATATAAATAAATAATGCATTTTAAAATATAACAAAAGAAACAGTAGGCTACCTAGAACTGTATTTCCGCTCGGTGTTTTTTTTGTAATTCAAGGGTGCTGATGACGGATCTTTCTTTTGCAGGTCAATATCGGCTCTGGAGAGATTCGCGTCGAACAAAGTGACGGATTCCTGAAAGCTGAAGTTCCCCATTTCGGAAGCGTTGCCGTTAGTGGTGATAAGGTTATCTTGACGGTAAGACTATACCATTGACATAATGGTGGTGATGTCGTTTGAAGGGCATAGTTTGTGCTAGGTTTTGGGCACGGTCTGTAGGATAATGTCTGAAGATCGGCGGACCTGACATTATTTTCCACTCTCACAAGCAATCAAATAAACAAGGGGAAGGAACGCCCTGACCTACTTAGCCTAAAGCCCCGTTCACAAGCATGCCTAGCCAAGGGCCGATGCCTACACTGTAAAAAGTCTCTCCGAATAAGGATGCAGTATTTGCTACTGGGATTAAGCTTATGTCTATTGGGATAACAATAATCCGAATTAGCGGTAATCTTATCTCAATAAAGAAAACATTAATCCCAGTAGGAAATGCTGCAAGATTTTTTTTTTACAGTGTAGGCACTTTACCTAGCACCAACGTTGACGTCCATGCCTAGGCACAGATTTTGGTCAAGGCATGGAGTTCCAGGCTCTAGAACTCGGTGCCTGGCTAAGCTTGGGCATGTGCCTAGGCATCTGTGCTTGACTAAATAGGCACGCTTGTGAACGCGGCTTAAGGTTGAAGCTCATGTTCCTCTTTTTGTCTGCTTTTCAAAATAAGCCATAACAAATCCTTGTATATTGTCTGAATTGGCTGTCAGCACATTACTATAGGCCTACAGAACAAAAAAAAACAAAAAACATGTGTCTCTAAGACACAATATACACAAAATATTTGTATTTTTGCAGATATCATAGTATCTGACACCACGGTCAGAAGGTGTTTTTCCAGTGACCGTGATATCTGGCAAGTTACCATGGTATTGGATATTCAGATACCACGGTCCGAGCATAGTATCTGACCATGGTATCTGAAAAAGTCATCTCACTTTCATCATCACCAATAATAGCCTAGGATTTTGTCAAATTGGCGGGAAAGAAGTTTGGTACAGGAGTGCTGCGTGAAGCCGCCACCCTAAACTCCTATTTTTGGGAAATGACTTAGGGAAAAAGAGTAAAGGTTGAGATAAAATCCAGTGGAGTATCCTGAAAGGAAGCTTAGAACCTTCACTTTCTGCTGGTACCATAGTTTACTTGTAATTGTTCAAGGCTAAGCTGGAGAACACGAAAGAATATAGGCACCCAAGTGATCATGAAGTCGCCCACTTTGCTAAAAATAGTATTTTGCTACATAGTGAAGTTAGAGGCCAGCTCTTTGGTCAGAGAGGTTCCTTGACCTTTTGCAAATAACAAAATTTGCTGTTTTCTTGGAATTTGCATGATTTTTCTGGGGGTGGCAGCTTCATGATCCAAGGTGGCAGGATCATGTACCATGGTCAATTGGGGGATGGGCGGTGCCATAGTAAGGGCGGCTTCATGCAACACTCCTGTACTTACTGATGTGAGTGGATATCAGTTTTTCTTTTCGGATGACTTCGAAAAGCGCAAATTCGGCAATTGGCGTTTTTGCGAAAACGACTTTTAATCGTGGGATCATATACCATGATGTCTGCAGAAACTTAGCTAATGTCTGACGAATGACGATAGTAGTTCCGGTGTTTATCAACACCTACTGTCTAACTACCTAGATGGCGTTCCAAAAACACTTACTGTCTAACTACCTAGATGGCGTTCCAAACCGTGGTCGGTCCACTTAGGTTGGAGCTGCTGCTGCGGGTCATGGAAGTACAAGAACAGCACTGTCAGAAGTTCCATAAGGGGTAACACAAGGATGCCCGGTTTGAACAGATAACCTATAATGTTAGCTGTTATGTGTTTTAGAAGTTATGCTTTAAAACGTTATGCAAACAAGAAGAGCCGGCACATCGCCGACAAAACATCTGCTGACTTTTCTGTTTTTCATCATGATATCGGAAAAGTCTGCAGATGCTTTTTCGTTTCTTGATGGTACGTGGTAATGCTTGATCTTCAGAACGACTATTCAATAATCTCCATGCAAATTCATTGCACGTAAAATCCAGAGGCGGATCTAGCCAAAATATTTTCTGGGGAATGAACAAGGTATTTACAAGTTTACGACTGGCTGGTAATATTTTAACTGTTTTTCAGAAAATATCGACAGTTTGACGAAAATTGTCAGTGTCTTCATGAAAAAAATCGTCTGCTTTTACGTAAAACCGTGGCGCTTCGCACCGACTCGTTTTGTTTATATTACAGGCTGGCCAACGACATTCGGGGGGGGGGGGCGTCCCTCCCCCCATACATGACACCCCTGATAACATTCTCTTAAAACTACACATCATTTTGTTCGCTGTCATGACATTTCTGACAGTGAAGGAAGCCTCAAAAAGCCGCCGTACAGCAGTTGATCTTAAGGCGTCCACGACTCAAATACTTTGTCCGTGCCAGATAAGAATCATCCAGTTTCTGCGCAAATTCATTTGTGCCATATTTTATTGAGAAAGTTAACAAAAAATGAGCGAATTCCAAGTTATTTATTTGTTCTATATAATAATTGTATTCAAGTATTGTAACACATTAAATGTAATGGTCGACGTATTTAGTGCCATGTCGGTGTTACGAGTTTGATCAAAAAAATATCTATCTATCTTTATCTATCTTTAATCTGATAGAAAATTCTATATTTGCTCAACCAGTACAAGGAAGCCAGTAATTTATGTTTTTACAAATGGTTCTCACATAACAGTTGCAAATGTAAGGTGGAACCTAAGGGTGATTATGCTGATCTGGAAAGCTCTGCTAGTTTATGCGCCGGTTCTTCTTGCGACTCGCTTCATTTTCTAGGACTATTATGGCGCTGCGCTAGTGTCTACCAATGACTTGGAAAGTAAAGTCATTACATGAGTTGAACTTGATCTCGACAACTAGAATTTGTACAGGCGCAAAGGCTTTCCGTTTTTTCTTGCGCTTGCCGGATTTTCACTTTTCTTTTTGGGAAGTCAATTCGTCAGATGTCAAAATCGCCCTCAAATTATCAGAAAGTCCGTTACTTCTTCCCACTTCGACGCCTCCCACGCCGTGTTTGGAGTTCTTCGGAGGGTCTATGAACTGTTCAGCGCTCCAAGTGGACTAGTTTCTGTTAGTCCCCCATTGCCTCATAACTGACACTAACTTGTGTAGACATAGTAAAAAGTCGAATCCATAGGGTAGTGGGTCGCTTTCACTTTCTGCTGCTGAGACATATGCAAAACTCTCCATTACCTGGGACGCAGATGACAGGTTTTCCACTCACTAACATGTGGATCTATTTTACTATGTCTGATCCAAGTGCTGACGGTGAGGCATAAGGTGATACTCTGAACGTGTCCGAAAGCTTCAGAAAAATGAAAATGCTGAATTAATTCAGCATTATATGCAGCATTTCGCTTTCGGACTTAAATTTTCGCTCAGTTAATGCAGCATAAATTCAGCATTAAATTCATCGAACAATTCAGCAAGAATGCTAAACTTTATGCTGAACTTTCAAGAAGAAACTGGGGAGTACGGCGATTCTCTCAGTGTTTTCGGCGGCAAACAGAACAAATTCAAAAAGTCAAATGACAATTCGGCAAACATTCCAAATTCTAAGACAACTGGCGATCATGGCCAACGAAGAAAGGAAAGATAAGAAGATAAGAAGGATGGATATCAGTAGCTGATCCATTTTGTCAGCTTTATACACCTAATTTTTTTTTTCTTCTTCTTCTTCCTGACTTAAATTTTGGTATTCTAGAAGTGTCAGAGAAGAAAAAAAGGTGACAGCTTTCGGACAAAAAAGAAAAGAAAATGCAGCATTAACGTAGCATTTACAGCAACAAAAAGCTTTCGGACACGTTCTCTATATGACTAAGTCCAAAACACGCCAGTGATCCTCAGGAAGAAGGAGTAAACGTGTCCGTAATGACTCAGACTCAATGACTCAAATTCTATCAGGGCGAACTTTCGGAGCAGTTGTGACACCGTTTCTTTATTTCTTCTGAAGGTATCCGGAGATCCTGCATCGGCAGGGAGAGATAGTCATCAAGAGTATTAACAGAAATAATCCGCTTGGAAGCGCTGAACCGAAATGTGGCCAATTTGCTGGCCCGTCAGTAGTGTTTTGTCCCAACGTTTTTGCACACATGTCGGAAGTAGCTAAATTCTAATTTTTTCAGGCAAGATATAACTTGAAAGGGTACATCTGCGGTTTATGCAGTGGCGTGTCAGCTGCTGGATATGATCTTCCCGTCGCAACTTAAATGAGATTACGCAAGTGAGTTTGATTTGATGGTTCTCCGTGTTTAGTGGTATGCTTCTTTGACACCTCTTTCAATTTTCCACTAACTTGTTTTTGTCTTGCTCATGAAACGGTGAAATGGAAAAAGAACAAAAAATAACAAGCGTGATTTATTTTAAAGCGGGATTGAAAAGGGAGGAAATAAGGAATTTGATTAGTTGTAGGGCAGACAGTCTGCGTCTTGGGGAGACAAGGCGGTACATTAGGAGGGCAAATGTCCGTCCGGTCCTTACTCACGTCATAATTTTTGGTAGTATGATGAGAATTTGAAATAGTTGTTGTGTGAATGCGAACATTTGAATGAACTTAGGTTAGAAATTTTAGGAGAAAATGGAAGAGGGGTGGATGAAGAATGAATGTGCAGGATCATGGGAAATAGTTTTTTTATGAATATTAAACAGTTGGCGAGGTTCCTCAGGGTAGCCCTAGCCCATAGGGATAGGTATCTATAGAAGGTATTTTGTTTTGTTTGTTTGTGTTTATTTTTCATTTATTCGCCATAGCCTTTGACCATTAGTGTAAATAAATCTTATCTTTAGCTAATCGGACAGCTAAAGTAAGTAAGTGGACAAACCTTGCCTAGTTTCATCAGAATTTTTCCAAGCACAAGCGACATCGTAATAGGCTAAGAGAGAGACGGATGTACACTTTCATTACAAAGTCATATCTGTGACTTTCACACATATTTGAAAACATATGTTTTCCTCACTGCCGTTTTGGATCTCAAATATGTTGCACTTACGGCCTAAAATGCTTCTGCAATGGGCCAAGAGAATTGTTAAATTGACCGTCCCTTACCATGAACCCTCGCCGAGTAAAACATTAAAACCTGTGCCGTGCAACTGTTACTGACAAACGCTTGCCGAAAATGTTTACTTGATGCCGAGTATATCAGATCTCAGCTGAATTTGAAATATTTCTTCATGTTTTCTTCTTTCCATTTTTGTACCATCTGAAGTATCTTACCGACCGTCCCAAGTTTGATAACAGATGCGAAGTTCAGTGGAGAGTTCTAACGACAGAATAAAAGAGCGTAATTTCATGACCAGACGGCATTCAAATCAAACCAAGTCACTGTCCAAAGCATCTCTAAACGTTGCTCGATCGTTCAAAGTATCTAACCTGATGAAGTAGCATATTGAAAAGTCAACAAAACAATTAACACCAAGGGACTTGTACTGCTTATGCAAGAAAGAAGTGAAACGGTTGACGCTGCCATTGACGTTCTCCACGGTTTTCTGGATGAATACTGAGAAATTGTGCGTTACTATTTTAAGTGTTTCCTCTTTTCTTTCACATACTTAACATTTTTTTAAACGGCGGGTTGCAAATAAATAAATGACTGATTTCGTACTCACGCGAGCCTACTTCTACTACTGCAGAATGTAGTTAATATGTAGTTTCGAACCAATCATTAAGCAATCATAAATATATAATTGACTGTTCGTACGATTGTCCCTTCTTGTTGACGGGGTCACCTTTACGGCAACATATTTGCCGTATATTCCACTTTAACATCGTAAGTAAAAAAAAAAAAAAATCTGCAATCTATTGTTTTTGAGCCCTGGCCCGGCCTCTGGTGTTGTGCCCTGTACATTTAGCGCTTGGGGACAAACGAACGTAGATGGTGCCGACGTAAAGTGAGCTGACAGAAGTTCAGTTAGTTCAAGACGACCTCGCGCGTATGGCGTTCTGAAGCTGACAGGGGTATTAGGGTAGAGCGGCATTTGAAACACAACTATCTAAACTGGGATGTCGCTTGGACTGATATTAAGCGTCAACCATAGGTATCTATCGACAGAGCTACTGCGAATCCAGCAAATCAGAGTCCTAATTCTTGAAAAAGGCGTCTTGAGACGAGTCAGCTGCTCTGGCCGAAAGACAGCTCCGTGAAAGACGAGTCCCAGTCCTTGAAAAAGGCGCCCCGAGACGAGTCCAGAGTCCGAGTCCACCAGTTCTGTTTATCGATGATGCATAACTTTGGCCGCAGGCTAATACGGATGTTGGAAAACAGTAGTGCGCATAGTCTGGTATTACCTGTTTGAAACTAATTAAACTTTCGTTCCAGACGCAAGGGGGCATGGAGTGTAGAAGATTACACCACACCTCCGTCGCTATTCCGTTGTTCTTTCTTGGTGCACTTTGATGGTTTGTTCATGGAGAAATCGACGTATACACCAAGAGACAACAGTGCGTATCCCTTTGCCTTGCGTCAACATGTTGAAATTTGACCAGTTTTATTTGCCATGTCATGATAATATAACCAAATTCGGAACATGCTTACATTTGCAGTGTCTAGATCGCCCACATTTAAGTCGATAGTTCAGAAAGGACGGTAAGGCTCTATATTTGGCAATATACACTTGGCAAATTTTCAACCGACACGTCTATCAGTCGACCAAAATTGTTTTGGCAAAACCACATTCGGCAAGTCCAACCAAAGACAACTTTTTGATTCACAATTTACAGACATAAAGGTCAAGTAAGAAATTTATTTGCAAGTAAGAAGCAGATGGAAAGATTACTGTACCTGAAGACAGTAGCGCCTGTAAATCTTTGAGGGTCATAGAGAAACCTTCAACAACTGCAGCTTTCGGCCCTTTTCGACCCACCTCCTTCGTCTCACTATGAGAGCCCCGCCGTTGTATAGCTACTTGAAAAGGATAAAATCGCTCGATTCGCTGTCTGTGACGATTCTCAGCATCTCGAAGATGTCTGGACGACTTAAACGAACTTAAATCCACCTGTGTGGATGGCCCAGTGTTGTCAGGTCGTGGTAAAAAAAAATAAGCCGTGGCCTTTAAAAATTACGCCAGAAAAACCTACACCTACCAAAATCTCAATGACTATCAACACAGAACCCGAAAAATTATCGAACCTTCGCACACCGCACAAGAAACACGCCAGTTAAGAACAAAAACAGACAAGGTTTCCGCCAGGTGCCAGTTGCAAAAATATTTACGTCAGTCTCGAACAAAATCCGCTAGTTTGGCGTAAAATCCGCCAATCTTGCAACACTGGATGGCCTTCCTCATGCCCGCCTCTAATAGTGCTAACGTACTCGCGTGACGATGGTCGGATCAGGGCAAGTGACTATTTCCAAGTTAGGTTGGTCGGGTCCCTGATATGCCTGCCAAGTTTCATCGTCCTAGCGTATCTGGAAGTACCCTAACTCGCAAACACCGGACTAACCGACCGACCGACCGACGGAAATGTGATCGGTATATGGCTCTTGGCCGGAAGGCAAGTGCCATAAAAATCGGACATCACTTCATAGAGGGGGAATTGCGTGTTTGATTGCAAAGTCGTTGACATACCAAGTAAGAAATGATATTGATGTTTGGATAGAGGGTAAGTTTGAAAGTTTTAGTCTGGAATTAGATATGGGAAGTAGTAAATTTTTTATTAGTGTTGTGTATAAGCCACCGAGTGCTAGCTGGGAAAAATTTGAGCGTGGATTTGATCAGCTTGCGCGTGCGGTGTCTCGGACAGGTTTAGATTTTATTTGTACGGGTGATTTCAACTTTGATCTGCTTTCACTCTGAATGGAGTAAATCTTGATTATTTTAATTTGATGGTTACTCATGATCTTTTCCCCCTAGTGAATATTCCAACACGTGTTATGAGTCATTCAGCCACTCTCATTGATAATATTTTTGTTGGTTCTAAGTATCTGGACCGTAGTTATAATGATGTTGTTCTATACCCTTGTTCGGACCATTTTCCAGTTGTCGGAGCGGTATCTTGTGGCCTTATAAAAAGATATGAAATAAAAAAAGTGAAGACTCGATCGTTAAAAAAAGTGAATTTACAGAGGTTTGGTGAAGAGCTGAGTAGCATCGATTTTCGTGAGATTATGGATATGAAAGATGACGCTTCCGGTGCATTTGATTGCGTGATGGGGATCGTACAGCCAATTTATGATAAGACCTACCCAGTGAAATTCTTGAAACCACATAAGGATGAGCCGAGGAAGCCCTGGATAACGACGGAAATTCTTGTCAGATTTAAGAAATCAAGTGTATGTGGATTATTTAAATAGTGGTTGTGCCAAGAAACTGGAAGAATTCAAAATAATACGCAATAAAGTAAACTCGATGAGAAGAAAAGCTAAAAAAGAATACTTTGCGAAGCAATTGAGTTTAAATAAGGATAATACTCACTTGGAAGGTTATTAATGACCTATTGGGAAATAAAAATGAAGCTCCACCCAATTCGCCGCTGATTCAAGGAGAAGTTGTTAATGATGAAACGAGTATCACGAATAAATTTGCAGAGTTTTTTTCAAGTATTGGTCAAAATGTACAGGTGGAAGGGTTACTGAATTTCAATAATGATTTATTGGAAGATGAATTCGTGGACGTTAGAGGAATTGGAAGTGAAATTGAATTTCAGCCGTGTACTGGAGATGAAATTCTGAAGGTCGTAAAAACAATCAAATCGAATTCATTAGGGACAGATGGTATTAATCTGAAGACTTTCAAGTCAGTGATGTGTTATTTACTACCGTGTCTCGTCCACATAATCAATCTTTCCCTACAAACGGGGGTATTCCCTGATGCACTTAAAAGGGCAAAAGTCATCCCCCTTCACAAAGGTAGGGCAAAAGTCATCCCCCTTCACTAAGCTAGGTATTGAAAATTATAGACCCATATCAATTCTACCCCTGTTTTCAAAAATATTTGAAAAAATTGTGCATAAAAGGCTTTATGATCACCTTATGAAAACGGGGATGTTAAGTGAAACCCAGTTCGGCTTTAGGAAAGGTCAACTCGACGTCGGAAGTCGTGCATTCCCTTTGTGATACTGTAAATAAATGCTTTGAACGTGGTGAAATCCCTTTGACTAGTTTTATTGATTTTAGTAAAGCGTTCGATATATTGGATTTTAATATTCTACTCAAACGTCTACAATCCCTTGGAGTCCGTGGTAATTATTTGAAGTGGTTTGATAGTTTTCTAAGTGGTGGATCTATTCAAGTCGTATCAAATTATGTGAATTTCTTCTCCCTTTCAAGTGAAGTGTGGTGTACCTCAGGGGTCTGTTTTGGGACCACTTCTGTATCTTGTGTATGTTGATTCAATGCGTTTCTACTTACCTGAATGTTTTATTACGACTTTTGCGGATCTAGTCGATCCGTTGATAATATGTTGTTGAAAGTGTGAGCCTTTTGTCAGTGAACATTAAAAAAATTAATTTTATGATTTTTAGGTTAGTTGGCAAGCCTCCAAGTATTGATAGAGAGATATTTTTTAATGGTAAGCTTTTGTCACAGGTGCAAGAAGTGCGGTATTTGGGCTTCCAGCTTGATTGTAATTTATCTTGGATGTACCATAGTGATCTTGTTGCAGCTAAAGTTGCTAGAGGTCTGGGAATATTGCGTCGATTAAAGCATGCTTTACCATTATCAGTTCTTTTATTATTGTACCATACTATTGTTGCGCCTTATATTTCTTATGGTTGTGTCCTTTGGTCTAGTAATTTCTACGCAAATTTTAAAAGAGTGCAGATTCTACAAAATAAAACAGTACGTCTTCTTGGTAATTATGTAGGAAATGTGAATGATACCGCGTCATGCTTTAAGAAATTACGAGTGTTTAACATTGGTCAGATTCGCGATTATCAAGCTGCTGTTTTTACGTATCGATGTTGGAATGATGTATGTCCTGCCGGTTTTTACCGAATTTTTTCGCGTAAATCGTTCACTCCACAGGTAGGTATGCGACTAGAGAGGCGGATAATTTTATTGTTGAGTGCCGAGACACCAAAGGTGCAGCTTTCGGAATTAGGTATCTAGCTCCGGCTATTTGGAATGATATCCCAGTTGTCATTCGGGAGGCTGAACACATTGTGTCATTTAAAGTAAAACTTAGAAAACATTTGTTGGGAGAAGGGAGTTAATTTCCTCTTTTTTTTTCTTAGATTTTTTTATTTTTACATTTTTAGATTTGGTTTATTAATGGTAAATTGAGAGAGAGTGTTCTTGTCCTTTTTCTTTTTTTTATGAAATTGATATAGGTTGAAAATCAGAGGATTGCAGTCGTCCATCATCAGGCTTTTTGAGGCTTCCCCGGGCGGTTGCGTGTTTTTATAGTTTATTTTGTATTTAGTAGTAAATAAAGCAAGTCAAGTCAAGTCAAGATCCTACCCATACGGGCAATTCATGCGCGGTATGAAAGAAGTTTTGTCCCCTCCTTTGTGAGTTTTTTCAATGCGAAATTTTAATTAAAATCCTTTTCCCTTTTTTGTGTTGATGTTTGAAGTTTAGCGGTTTAGTTTGTTGCTGTTTTGTTGTAGTGTAATGTAAGCACGATAGTGTTACTGGGCGTTAATGCCCGTCTGTAAGCACGATAACTCTCGAAGGGGAATGAGATATTTGGATAAAACTTGGTGGGAGGATTCTTTGGGTCAAGGGAAGGGCCGAATTCATACACGGGCTTTGCAGCCCTACATTTAGGGGCGGGGGAGGGGGTTCAAATTAAGGGGTTATAAAAAAAAATTAAACAGCTAATAAGATAGTCGATCAAGTGGTAAAAGACATGCTGAACACGACTATGAAACCCCCGGACAAGTAGTTCAAAACCGGGAAGTTTGTTAAAAGTAAAAGTTTTATTTGAAGTTGATTAGATGTTCGATTTAGGGGTAAGAAAGCATGCTGAAAAATTCTGTGAAATCATTTTCTACCCGGACAAGTAGTTTGCAGGGAATCCGGCCGAAACCGGAAAATTTGTAAAAAGTAAAGGTTGTATTTGTAGTTGATTCGATGTTCAATCTCGGGGTAATAAGAGATGCTGAATCCTTATATGACAATCGTTTTTGCCAGGACATTTAGTTCGCCCGAAATCCGGAAAATTTATTGTAAGTAAAAGTTTTATTTGAAGTTGATATTCGATATAGGGGCAAGAAGATACGCTGAATTCGATTTTGAGCTATATTTTTTCTGTCGGACCAGTAGTTCGGAATTCAATCAAAACCGGGAATTTGGTAGAAGTATGACAGGCAGTTTCGATTAGTTTCGTAAACACACATGCTGGATCCATATCTGAACTTGGTTTTCTGAGCCTATTCTAAAATTTTGGCCTATTCTAAATATCTGTAGTAATACTGTTCAAGCAGTCTGGAGAAGACTGGAACTGGCGAATACAAGACCCAATTGTCTGGACCAGATACTAAGTTTTTGGGGTCCCTTCGAAACCTTTGGTCTTGTTTCCGTATGGGAGATACAGCGACTCTTGTGAGACTTGCAACCTCCGGCTTAACGTAATTTTCTTTTCTGGATCCAACGATCCGCGTGGGGTAGGAGGGAGGAGTCAACCAGAATTTTCTAACCCGAGTAAGTTATGAACAGGTGATATGATTCAAGTGAAACTTGCTGTATACAGCATATATACAGCTGGATACCAAATAAGGTATGATCAGATATCAGTAGGTTGCAAAACGGTCAAGAGCATCTGAGGTTATGACACGGAGAGTGGCATTGTTGCCAGATTGTGTTTGCAGAAAGAAGCCCACGGCCTTTGAAAAAAAGCCCGGCTTATCTTCTCCAAATCTGTGCTATTCAAGCCAGTAGTGGTGTTTCATGAAACTAGGGGGGGGGGGGGGGGCATAGACCAATTGTGGGCCCCCATCCCAGGTTTTTTACTGAGCGTTTACTTTTAAATGTGCTTTCTACAATACGCCTTTGCACTACTAATGACTATAGATACCCCGGCAAACTGACCGGAGTTAAGTTACTTGCTGAGCTTTAGTTTCGAGGCTTTTCTACTTTAGAGGTTGAGGCCTGTCTACTTATAGAGGCGAAAGCCTGATTATTGCAATTATATTATCATTATTACTTCCCGCTTAGCCCATGCTCATTGTGAGGGAAAACCGTAGCAGGGGTTTCCGATCCACCATCTCTGAGTGCCACACCTGATTCACAATGTGAAACATCCAATTTATTTATTTAATTCAGCCGTAGTCTGTTTCTGTTTACGCACGACTTTTCTTCACCGGAGCTCTACTACGATAAGATGCAACGAGTTACAATGTTCCACGTAGCTCCTGCCCACCGCTCGTGTATATCGGGCAGGAAATTATTCGACTCCACATGGTCGTATTACAGAAATCGGGAGACGGAGGTTTTACTGCTTATTTGTTCTTGGCTGTATGACAATTCCCTAACCACTCTATTTCTTTGACACATTGCTGAACATAAACATTTATTACCAAATATGAACAGAAGAGACAAAAACAAAATAATTGATCAAGGCTACCAGACTGGAGGAGATGCGCCCTGGCGCCCTCTGGTATACCTGGCGACGTGCCACCAGCCTCACTCCATGTCATTTCCTAGAATGAATAAACCATCAATCAATGGAAGTGCAAATTCAACAAGACGATATGTTTCAATCGAATCCGGGGGGAAATATTTGTCTAAGATCTTGCAGTTGTTCAGCCTTTGCCCAATTTGTATAGAAATTTGATATCTGTCTAGCAGACCACTGAACAGCAGCCACTAAGTCATAATCTTTAGCCAAAAGCATGTCAAACACTCAGGTCGTAAATGGATATAAATCCGTAGTAATGGGTATAAACATATTTACGAACGCATCATTACGAAACTAGTTTGAAATAAAGGCTTGCCAGGATTCATCACAGTCTGTCAAATAAAAAGAGTTATCGGGACAGACTTTTCTTTGAGACTTTTCTTTGATAATACCTAGAAAACAGAGATTAGACCCACTTACTTTTAAGTCATTTAAGCTGCAATAGGAAGCTCATATCCAGCCGCTGAAACGCCGCTACATAAGCCGCAAATATCCCCTCTGAAGTTATATCTCGCCTGAAAAACATATGAGAAATCAGCAATTCGGATATTTGTGCAAAGTGACCGTTGCGGCAAGTGTGCAAAGCAAGAACAGATAGAGCGTGTTCCACCCTTCTAACAATAGTTATTATTAGTTACTATTTCCGTTCCATCCTCACGAAAAGTTACTACACTGACCGTTCCAACCTTGTCGGAATAATAACTAATAGTTACTATTTGCTTACCATGCTCGGGAGCGTAGTAAGCGTAGTTAGTAGTTAGTAAGCGCAAGCGTAGTAAGCGTAGTTACTACGCATCTCTGTAACGTGATTGGTCGGATTCGCCCCTGGCGTGAGATCCTGCTGGAAAATAGAAAAATCGTTCCAGCCTTGAAGGCAAAAAGCCAGAATTCGTGACGTCATGCGTAGTAACCACGGTAAGTAGGGTGGAACACGCTCATAATGTAGCGGTTACAAGGACAAGAAATCCCGTCGCGAAGAAAGGAATTCCGGTAGACTTGAAAGGATTCCGTTCGTGAAGACGACTAGAAAGAAAGTCTAGCAGGACGAGAATTTCCACGATGAAAGGAATTCCGATCTACTTGAAAGGAATTCTGATCTACTTGAAAGGAATTTCGTCGGCGGAACTGGTTAAAAAAAAAAAAAAAATTTAGCTAGATCTGAGAGCAGCAATCGTCAGTACTGATGTTATAAATGATATCAAAACATTTTTTGTTGACTAGTGAATTTATTTTTGTCAGATTTTCTGATTTGAGGAATGTTTCTCTAGTGTAAACATAATCTTGTTACAAAGGCCGGATTCTTTTCAAGTTTTCCTGTACTTGTAAGCGCTGCATAACTAACCCTACGAGGAACAAAAATAAAATTACAAGTGTAAACATGAGAGTGTTCTTACATACATACTCTTTAATCCGGAAAAAGAAATTCCATATTGACTAGCCTAATACAAAAATACAAACAAAATCAATAACAGTTAAACAACGAATATCACCTATCCACCTGGGAAACCAAAAAGATCGGAACTGATCTTATCCCAGATGGGTAATGATAACTGCATAAATGGGGTACTCACTCCCTCGATAAGATTATTACCGCAATAATTATGTAAAACCCGGAGTCTAATGGATTCCCGGCTCCTGCGAACTACCTCCGAAAAATCAGGCAGTGTAGCATCAGAAAACATTTCCGTAGCGCTACACCACGATGGCAGAGAATGCAGGAGGTGGAACGAATTGGCCAAATTCCTGTGCAGCGCTTCCAAGCGGACTAGTTTCTGTTAATCCCCCCATGCATCTCCGTCATTATTTGGATCAGACATGGTAAAATAGATCCACAGGTTAGTAAGTGGAAAACCTGTCATCTGTGTCCCAGGTATTGGAGGTTTTGCATATGTTTCAGCAGCAGAAAGTGAAAGTGTCCTACTACCCTATGGATTCGACTTTTTACTATGTCTTAACGAACACTTGAGTAGACATAGTAAAAAGTCGAATCCATAGGGAAATGGGTCGCTTTCCCTTTCTGCTGCTAAAAGATATGTAAAACATCCATTACCTGGGACACAGATGACAGGTTTTCCACTCACTAACCTGTGAATCTATTTTGCCATGTCTGATCCAAGTAATGACGGTGAGGAATGGGGGGATTAACAGAACCTAGTCCGCTTGGAAGCGCTGAACAGGAATATGGCCAATTATTGTAACAAACACGTATTGTGGTAAATGCCTTAACTGTATGTGACGAGATCATGCCAACACCTTACAGACAAGTACAGTAACTCCGAAACAGAAGATTCTTAACCTCAGTAGAGCAATTACCTCGTGGAAAGTTTATGTTTACAACTGTCAGAAGATTGTCTTACCGTCACAACAACCTTGTCACCGCTAACGGCAACTGTTCCAAAATAAGGAACTTCAGCTTTCAGAAATCCGTCACCTTGTTCCACGTGAATCTTGCTAGATTCGGAGCAGGCATCGACCTGAAAAGACCCGTCTTTAATAAACTTCCATCACCCTAGGAAACCTTTCAAAGATGCAGCTTTGGGTTTGGTTGCTTTATTTCATTATTTTCTTGTTCAGAACGACTCAGCCCCTTAAAAAATTGCTCATCGCTTTGGTAGTACATTTCACATTGAGACTCTGTTAACCTGAGTGTGAAAACCGAGGTAAAGCGGCTATCAAAGCGTATAGTTAGATATGTACGCATTCACTGTAGTAGATCAAGTCAATTGCTGCGAAAAGCAACAGGTATGGAAAGCCGAAAGCTCTACGGGGCTGCAATTAAGGTTGTTCTTTTTAACTGGCAAATTCAGACAAGTTTTTGCATCTAAAAATACCAGAAATGTTGCTGTACGAATTACATCCACTTTAATTTCGGTGCGAGACAAATCACCTTTGACCGCACCCCCTCCCGTCAACAAGCCTCCTATACCACAGTGTTCCTATTCATGTCGTTGCTAGGAACATATACCTTGCCAGATATATTACCAAAGACGGATGTTATGTGGATTGAAACTGTCCGGCGCAGAAACTAATGACGGTGGGTGCTGACAGTTATTTAGGTGGAAAGTACGGCAAGTACGGATCCAGTCCCATTTAAGGTGTTTTTAGCGGTTCTTCTGTTTATCAACAGCGTTGACCAACAAACTACTGTTAACCGCCAGAACGTCCCTGTTGATCAACAGAGGCGAATCTTCGCCAGAACGCTCTGTTTGAAGAATCTGGCTGATTACTCCACAAATTGACCAACAGACTTGACCAACAACACTTTCAGTTGTTGGTCGTTTGGACCAACAATGTTGGCCACAGAGGTTTCTGTTGGTCGCTAGAACGCACTGTTGGTCAACATTGTGAACCGCTAAAAACGCCTTTAGTCAATTCCCATTAAGCCAATATTGATCAACAGTGGGTTCTAGCGACCAACAGAGACCTCTATGGCCAACATTGTTGGTCAAAAGGACCAACAACTAAAAGTGTTGTTGATCAATACTCTTGATGACTAACTCTCCTTGCCGATGCACAATTGCCGGGTACACAGGATTTGAGTTGTTGAGTTTGAGTCGTAATGGAGACGTTTACTCTCTTCCTCAGCATCAATGGCGTGTTTTGGACTTAGCCATATAGAGTATTTGTGGACGAAACAGATGGATTTTCTAAACAGAGCGTTCTGGCGAACATTCACCTCCATTGATCATCAGGGACGTTTTGGCGGTCAACAGTAGTTTGTTCGTCAACACTGTTGATAAACAGAAGAACCGCTAAAGAAAGCCTTTAGCGGGTTGGAACTGACGGATCGAAGTCTTTCCAGAAAAGCACACTTATTTCAGCTTTGACTTAACATCTTTAAAACTTTATCCTACCTTTCCTGCAGCTGGATCCAAGACGACCTTCTCTCCCTTGTACAGAACAGTAACTACTTTGTGTGCGCCCTGGACCCTAGCTAAGATAGCAAAGTCATAATACGCGGTACAGTCAGTTGCGATTACATAGTCAGACGAAGAGAGACCAGCTTCAAAATTGACACCATTTAAAGTGCGCACATGAGTGCCTTCGATGGCGCAAACACCTAGAAAAAAAAGATTTTATTATTATTATTACATTTGGCGTTAAGCTTTTAGCTTGTCGCCACAATATTAGACATAGAATAGTTGCGATTTCGCAGATACCATGGTATCTGATACCAAAGTAACTGAATTCGCATTGTGTCGTTTTTGTAGTAACCGTTTTATCTGATCCTGTGGTTACTTTTGCAAAAACGATTTGCGCTTTTCGGAGTCTTCTCAAAAGAAATACTAATATCCACTCACACCACAAGTACTCAAATTCTATCCCACTAATTTGACAAAAACCCATGCTCCTGTGTTAGTGATGATGAAAGTGAGATGAATTGACGGCAACACAGTTTCCACGTCCGGGACCGTGGTGTGTAATCTAGTTGTCGAAATCTTGTGTGTTTTTTATAGTATTTATGTGTCATTGAATGAACCAGATGGTTTAGGCATAGTTCTGTTTTATACATTATTTTGTACTCCTCAGTTCTGAGGGAAATAAATAAATAAATAAAACAAATATTAGTTACCACGGTGACTGTCCAGATACCACAGTAACTTTAAAATCGCCTTTTGACCATGTCATATTATAATAACAAACCGTGGTATCTGTACCATACGGTAACTGCGAAAACGACCTTAAACCACTGTATCAGATACTATGGTATCTGCAAAACGCAACTAACGTTAACAATTCAAAAAGGAACTGGCCATGTGAATGCTTGAGATCGACAGATTTTTTTTGATTTTTTTTAATCGGATGCTTTGTCCTATTTGGGAAGTCAGGGAAGTCTGGGAAGTTTCAGAGACGAAGTGTATCTCTGTCGTGATTCCCCATGTCAAGGGCTCTTTTCCATCACGAGTCCAGTGTTACCATAAGATGTTTAACTATTTTGTACAGTTTAATGTTTTCATTCGTGCCTTTTAGTGTCTTTGTTTGTTTTTTTCACTCGGCTGTATTTAACAAGCGGCTCGGAAACAAATAAGTAAAAAACAAAATATTTTTGCGTTCTTTGTTTTAGATAATGGTTCTTGAGTGTCTGCGATTGCTCCAATAGTGGATTCTCAGAGTGCTATCAAATCCAGCATCGATCAAATCCAATCGACAACCATTTCGGGGTGACAAAGTGATCTGTTGTCACTGTTCTTACTAGATTTGAAGCTGAATGGGGACGCTTTTGAAGAAACTTCCTTCGTCTTAAGAAAAGTCGGCAGTAACTTTTTATGAGCAAAAAAATTTTCCGAAACGATAATTTTCTTTGCTCTCTTCATTATTTGGATGTACATTTATAATCCTGATTGTGATAGAATTCCTCTCGTATTTTATCCCTGTTTGTGTTCTTTTTTTATACTTCTCTAGTGTACTTAGAAGGATTGTAAACAGTACAATAATAATGGTTGATGAACCCTTCTTTTGTCTCCTTTACTTCCTTTTTTCACATAGAGTAATTTCTCTCACATCAAACCTAACTCAAAATAAGATATCAAAATTTGAGTTGAATTCTTTTATGATGGAGACTTATCGATTAAAAAACCCAATAGATGTCATACAAAAAAAAAGCTAATTTTCTTTCTAAAATTCCTCAAATTTATCACAACCTCGCTGATGTTGTAGCTGATGCTTGAGTTATTATGCATAAGTTTTAATTTTTAATTTTTGTTTGATATTTGCCTGTTGTTCTGTTTATGCGATACGGCCTTGTTATGGCATAGTTGTCCTTTTATATTTTTGGAGAGTTACGTATGCGTCTATTATGTCTTTTACTCTCCGATTTCTGAAGGAATTAAATAAATTGAATTGAATTGAAGCATAGTTGCATAGCACTGACCTAAATTAGGGTCCAAGGTCCAATAATAATTTATTCTCAGCGAAGGCCCAAATTGTCGCGTCGGTCCGAAAAGGAATACTGGCAATAAGTTTTCCCCATATCCCGCTAATTCTTCTACCCAATTTTTACGTAGTTTCATTCCATCATTTATTTCTGGTAATTTTTGTAAGTGTATTAGTTAATTGTTTCTTGTGTGTCTGTGTATTTTGTAAATTTGTATTCCTTTTTTAGCTTTTAGCTATTCGGAGTAAACTTGATTGATTGATTGAAATTGCTTGACTCTCGGTTTGGCAAACTCTCCTTCAGGGTAACAATATTCTACCGTATATGATTCATCCAAAACATGCTAGTGATCCTCAGGAAGACCGAGAAAACGTCGCCCTAACGACTCAAACTCTACAACTCATACCCTGTGTCAGGGCGATCGTTGGTGAGAGCTGTGGTGCCGCTTCCGGGTCATCCGCTAGGTACCCGGCGATTTTGCACCGGTAAGGAGAGTTAGTCATAGAGAGTATTGCATGGTCTGTAACCCTCTGGTCTTCACTTCTAAGTAATTTCGCCTCGGATGCGTGGTGCAGCCGTATAAAGAGAAAACCTGATATTTGGGTTTCCTGCTTGAGGCAAGCGAAATTCGAAGCCTGCGATTCGTCAAAATTCGATCCGTCCGGAATTTGTCCGGTTGTAAAATTTGCACTATGTGTGGTTTCCAATGAACCTCATGTGTGGGTAGCTTGGTTTGAGTCAGGGCATGTGATTAGTCCAGCAATAATTTTGGCCGGTTTAAGCTTGGGGGTTTAACAAACCCATCAGAATTAGTGAAGCGTCGTTTTTTATGCCACTGGCATGTCTCATGCTTTTAAGAAACACCAGGTTTATTTATATTTGCCATTAAAATTGTACCTTACCTTACCTTAAGCTTCCCATTCAGAAAACAACGAATCTCAATATCTAGCCATGAATTACAGAAAAAGAAGAATACCAGGAAATTCAGTCGGCGAATCATGGTAAACTTAAAAACATAGGGACGAACGAGTTCCCAGCTGGACTCGGAATTTACTTATGTCGTATAATAATCCAAACCCGACAACCATGCGCCACGAAGACAAATCACATTTCTAAAACAGTACCTTTTTTTTCATTCTTTATAGGTTTTCTAGTCTGGATTGATCGTTCATTTGGACTTTAGGCCTATAATATCTGTCAAGACGATAAACAAACTAGATGGCGATCACACCAAGCCACGTAACAGAGAGGACCTGTACAACTAGGCGCACTACCCAAGATTTCATATATCCACTCTGACACCCGGACTATTTCTTATTGCCAATTGTGTCAAGTGAATTTCTTTCAACACGTAAAACAATTCATTCAGTCCGGGATCCCACCCAACCTTTTACCTTAACTGAGAACCCTTCCCAGAAGGCGCGCTACAAAACAATCTATAGGCGTATTCTCGCCGTTCCTCGAGGACTCCTCGGGGAATCGAAGGGAACGGCGAGAATAGAGGGAGTCACTCCACGTGGACTCCGCCTCGGAAAACAACGAGAACACGGGGAATGCTTCTAAAACAGATTTTGTTCTTTAAAAAAGTGTGCAGCTGACAAAACTAGTCTGGATCCGCTTTATTTTTGGTTTTGTTTATTCTAATTCTTTTTAATTAATTTTACATGCACCAACACCAGCAAAAACTGATTCCCTTCCGAATATGAAAGTGAGTCCATTTTTATGATGGCGATGATAATCGGAGCATTCCCCGTCCGTGGGGACTCGTGAGAATACGGGGAGTGAGTCCCCGGGACAAACAAAAACGCAGGGACTCCTCAAGTGGAGTCCTCGGGGGACGGCGAGAATAAGCCTTATTATCAACAGTTGCGTTTTTGCAGATACTATGGTATCTGTTACCGCGGTAACTGGATCTGCAATTGGTCGTTTCTGAAGTAACCGCGGTATCTGATATACGGTTGCACTGCAAAAACGACAATTGCCGAAACTGTGCTTTTGGAAGTCATCCCAAAAGAAAAACTGATATTCAGTCACATCACTAAGTGCCAAACTTCTTTCCCATCAATTTGACACAAATTGAAAAAAAAAAAAATAAATATATATATATATATATATTGATGAAAGTGAGATGACTTTTTCAGATACCCCGATCAGTTACCACGGTCGGGCCATGGTATCTGAATAGCAGATACCACGGTAACTGCCCAGATACCGCGATAACTGCAAAAACGCCTTTTGACCGTGGTATCAGATACCACGATAACTGCAAACACAGATCATGGTCTCAGATACCATATGGTATTTGCAAAACCGCAACTAATAGCATCCGGATTAACAGTACTTACCGATTGTATTGAGAGCATTCTCCATGGGTGGAAGGTGAGCATTTACTGGTAGGAGCATCTTATGAATTGGGTCAAGGGGGGCGTCCTTGAAGTAGACAGTTGTCCCCGGATTCCAGAACTCAATATTTGCAAGGGGCTTCTGTCTCGAGTCCAGCTCTACTACAGCCTGAGAAAGAGGCCAAGGTTGTATCACTAGGCTAAAAATGTATTCCTAGACTCAAAAAACGGCGTATGACATGAAGTGTATGGACATACATATGCCACCCGTCAAATTTGTATTCCTTTTCTAGCTTTTAGCTATTCGGATTAAACTTGATTGATTGATTAAATCTAATCACCCGTCGCGTCAACACACTTTGTTGCTGAAATAGCTTATATTTTATTTTCTGAGCCGGCATAGTTTAACTTCAGTATATTAGTTTGGGATCGACTAAAAAGAGGCACGGGATGGCGCAGGGGACACAGTAATAAACATAGATTAGCAAATAGCAGAAGTAGACAAGTAAGTGAGAGTTCGTAACTCCAGAGCCTAAAGGAAAGCACGTTGGAACGTCGTTCCTGCCCCTCACTTTGAAGCCTGATAGAGCCTTTTTAGTCTACATGCCTGTTTTTAGCAGTCGTGCCTCCTAAACTATGTCGTGCCGTACCATGCCTTTTTTTTCGTCGATCCCCAATAGTTTCGTCGTATAAACGACAATAAAATCAGTATCAGTAAGAATACAGAAACAGGCATGAACAAGGGCAACAAAAAAGGGCAAAACCTAACAAGCTGAACAGAGACAAACCGACAAGCAGCCGTAACTAAGCCCTCCAAAGCTCAGACGGCCTTAGCCCGTCGTTTACGGATAGCTTTAGGTGACGACCGAACAAGAGAGCATATTGAACGATATAGCTGGCCAATTGTCAAGGTTAGGTTGAAGTGATGAGTTGCGTCTTTGTAGATAGCATGGTATCTGTTACCACGGTAACTTGATTTGCAATTAGTCGTTTTTGCAGTTACCGTGGTATCTGATATAGCTCTGCAAAAACGACAAGCTTCTTTCCCACCAATTTGACAAAAAATGAAGAAAGTGAGATGACTTTTTCAGATACCAAGATCAGTTACCACGTCCCGACCGTGGTATCTGAATATCAGATACCACGATAACTGGCCAGATACCATAATAACTGCAAAAACACATTTTTGACCGTGGTATCCGAAACCATGGTATCTACAAAAACGCAACTATGGATTCCTGTAGGAACTTGCGACACTTGGGTCAGCGACGAGTTTTTGGTTCACTGGGAGAGAGAACTAAATAAATTGGTGAACTGAAAATGCAAACAGTTCCTACCTTGATTCTGTTGCTAGGGTTCTCGAAGTTTGCGATTTTCTGGACGTAGTCGAAGTTGACAGATTTAATGAATGTCTCGAACTTGTGCGACAAATTCTGGACGTGACTGGACGGCTGTAAAGAGAAATAACGATAAGACAAATCACTGACAGAGAACAATCGGTTCTATGACCGCAGGTCCTTTGCTGGACCAGAATGAGAAGGAGTCAGATGACTTCACACGTGACTGTCATCTATATAGTATATAAGTTATAGAAAATTATAACATATACGTTTGAATCATTTGGAACTTCTTCTTCGATCTGCTCTGGAGTTTTGTCGTTCTTTTCATGGCTGTCGAATTTTCTTCGTTTGAAAGAATGAAGGAATGCATTTATTCTACACTTGACACAGTAAAAAAAAAGTGTAATATCAAAACTATAACTATAGTACCATCTTAGAGAAGTGGCTCCCAACCGGTGGTACGCTTACCCCATGGACTACGCGAGACCCGAGCAAGGGGTATGCAAATGAACTAAAATTGATTTAGTCTGTATGACTTCAAAATATCGCCTAACTCATTCTCGATTGCCGAAAACCTAATATTACCAGCAGAGCCATCACCAGCCAAAATGTATCTTACGGGGCAAGGAATTATTTACTGATCGACAGGTCATTTTCACCGCCTTTTTCTGTTTTTAAATAACTGCTTTTACGACGACTCTTTTCTTTTTAATCGTCTGGCCGACCTTTTTGTGGGGATGAGTATCGTCAACCCTTTAGTGGCTGCTCTAGTACAAGCCCTAGTCAAAGTCATTGAAATAATGTCGATTACAAAATTGTGTTGATATAGATACATTAATAATATAGATTTCCGAAACAGTCCGACCGTAGCCAAGATTTGACCAAATTTTTGCTACAAAGCAGCCTCTAGTGATTGCCTCATTGATTTTGTATATTTTTTTACAAATGTATGCCTTATCATTTGTGATAATACCTATCGTCTTTTTCACGTTCTGAAAAGGGGGCACGCAATCTTTTCGATCCTCGATTAGGGGTACGCGGTACGGAAAAGGTTGGGAACCACTGTCTTAAAGCGACGAAAGGAAGCGACATTGCTGCATTGGATACTGATTATCCAATATTCTAACTATTTTCTTTAACTATTCTATGCATTCACAATTGGAGAGACAACTGAGAGCAAATTTTAGTACTCTTCTGCCTTCCAATCTGCCTATAGAATGAATAGGAAATACTGTACAAAACTGTTATGGGACCAGAGCCGGAATTACCAACTGATTAGAGAAGAAGCTTGGGCTAGTACGATATTCGGCAGTGCACAGCATAACAAATTTGTCAAATTGTGGTTACGATCATCATTCCAAGTGGACAATTGTTTGATTGTTGCGGCCGTGTCCCGGAGAAAAATGTCGAAACCGGCTTCTGTGATTGGTTAAAGTGACGTATCTACATCAGGGTAATTTAACACCCTATTAAAATTTTAGTGGACTGGTAGTACTAAAAGCCGGGAACTTTCAGAAAGTAATTGATTTACTGAAGACAAACCAGGCTATTGTTAAATAACAGAACAAGATAACTGGGGCGTTCGCCTCTACTTCAAGTTTCTCACGTCCATTCTTGTGGATTGACAACTTCGCAAAGGAGAATCTAACGACAAAAAGGAGACAAAGAACATACATTCCATAAGGATGGGAAGCGAAGAAATTATATTGTCGTTACTAACACTTCTTTGATTGGTTTTCTACTTACTCTTTTTCATGTAGTTAGATCTTAAATTTTTCTTACACATCCTTTCTAGCGATTCCAAACACATTCGGAATAAGTGGAAATGTGACCCGTTCTGAGATTTTATGACGTTTACTGTGAGCTATGGTATTTATAGACGAATTGCCTTTTGCCCTAATGGCCCTAGATGATCTGAAACCGACAGGACAGAGTAGTTAATGATGTAAAGTACCTGGCAAAATGGCAATAAGATGCATATAAGACCAAACTTCGATATATCTCCACCTGCTCAGCCTGCTCATTCAATTATCTGCTCGGAAACCAAGCAATTAACTACATCCAAGAAATATACCTGGTGGTTTTTGACGCTGGATGACCAATTTATATTCTCCAGTCGAAAACATCATTCTATTTATTATTTTAACCCTTTTTCTCAGGATGTGTCGCAGGAACACCGAAAATTAAACATGATAAATTCTTCACAGCGACTTTCGCTCGCAGCTTGTCATTAAAAAAAAACACCAAAATCAGGCATATAGGCCTTTTTGGTCGGACACTATGCACCATTAACAACTGGCAAGTCTTGTGACAAATTCCCCAGCGAAAGAACCGGGTAATATTCATTCAGATTTAGATAATACTATTCTCAATAAAAAACTGTCCCATCGAGGCATGTATCGACTGAAAAATCTTTTGTTGCGCAAAGGCACTGGCGCATCGGTTACACTAGGGCTAACGAGGTGTATCAAAGAGCGTGTTCCACCCTTCCACAAATGGTAACCATTTGTTACTATTTCCGTTCCAACCTCACCAAAAGTTACTACGCTGACCGTTCCAACCAGTAACTATTTGCTTACCACGCTCGGGAGCGCAGTAACTACGGATCTCTGTAATGAGATTGGTCGGATTCGCCCGCGGCATGATATTCTGCTGGAAAATAGGAAAATCGTTCCAGCCTTGACGGCAAAAAGCCAGAGTTCGTGACGTCATGCGTAGTAACTATGGTAAGTAGGATGGAACACGCTCAAAGACGACCGTGTATCCAAGACTGACTTACCGACCATGGGTGCGCGACTTCAATTTCGTAACGGTCGAAATCAGTTGCCTGTTTCCTGGCTTCTATGCAGTCTGCCGTGGACAAAAACAATCCCTTATCTTCCTCTTTCGAGCAAGCAAGCGCCTCTGGCGATGAACGAGCAAATATCAGCTGATCTTCAGTCTGGCTCATTCTCCCTTCAATAACAACATCTGGGCGCTTGCAGTTTGCTCCACTTGCAAAGATGGCGCTAAAGTCGACCGCTAGGTCCTGGCCAGCTGACCTCTTCAGTGACGTAGTCTGAGGCCAGGTGATTTCGCCATCGATGCAGGTCTTCACTTCCTTTCCGCTACTGGGCTTCTTAGTAATGTGAATAGCTGCTTTGCCGTTGGTTGCTGACGTTACGTAACCCAATGTCACGGAAGTCTCATATTTTTGTGTAGTCGAGCCAATGAGCTTGATCATTCCGGAGGCGACCAAAGCTTTTCCGTTGGTGACAGATGGGCCAAAGAGGGCATCAAGGCCATTGGTGTTTACGAGGTTGGATTTGCCTAGTATATGTCTCAGTTTGTTTCTGTATTTGAAAGCTGAAAGTAAGAAGGAGTCGATAAAGCACAGATAATGCAACAAATTATTCATTCTTCCATTACAAGAGCGTTTCAAGTCTTTTGGCTCAAGATATTCTAATAACGGACCATATGTTACATAGAAAATCTTGGGCTTTAATTCCACTCGACTATGAGAAACTCGTTTGGAATTCACAAGCAAACTTTTCAAGTGGTCGTGGAGCTGAAATGGAGTCAAGCAACTATTTCCGCTAAACGACCGCGGATTCGTCCGCGGGATCGCAAATTCGTCTTTAGGCGCTAACGTAAGGTCTGATCACGCCACAGTTTAAGCGACGAAAAGCCGACCTTTCCCAAAGGTTCATGACCCAGATTCGACGGTGATAGTAGGCACAAGTTCAAGGTTCAGAGGTTTCAAGGTTGGGGAGAAGGTTGGATGAATCCTTCCATTCTAACGGATACACTCTCGGCACGTAGCTATCTGTCCGGAGACTGAGCAAGGTATGCAGATGCAATTCAATTAAAAAACTGTTACAGACAAGGAAATATGAAGCATGAGAAAAGTATAGAAGCATAAACTATAATAGTAGATAGAGAAGTAACAAAACGGATCGTAAAATTAAAAACAGGGAGGGCAACGGTGTTGAAATACTCACCAGCGTTTAGGTTAACCTCGATCGCCTTAGTTTCAGAAGCTGGGATGTCAAGGGTCCACTTTATCTGTCTATATTTCGAGTCGCTAGGTACGGCCGTGAGAACCCTGTTGATTAATTTGCCCTGGTTGTATGTGTTCGCCCAGAATGCCATGGTCGAGAGGTACTTCTCTGTCTTGCTATCGGCTTTATGGGAGAGGTAAATTTCCAAACCAACCTTCTTGAAATCGACGCCGAGTAGTTGTTCTCTCAGAGGGACATTAACCTTCAAAAATGTAACTGTCAGATTTCAAGTCAGCTCAGGTCAAAGCTTCTGCCATGACTAATATTCACGCTACTTCACGAAGCAGATTTTCACACCGGTATTGAGGTATCGCATATAGAATCGTATCTGCTTCTGGTTGGAAAGAAATAAGGCAAAACATCTCCACTTCGAAGCTTGGCCAAGTGTACAAAAGTGAACAGGCTGAAATACAAAGTGACACTGTTGTAGCTTTTAGGATCCCTGACCCCTGACCAACAAGAAGTAATTTATGCCGTACGTCTTTTCGTCTGTAAGCTTAAACTGGACAAGAGGTTTTAATCATTTTGTATCCCTGTTTTGAAGGCGAATATTCAAGGCGTGAAAGAAGGTTAAGGTGTGAGAAAAAGCCTATAGACTTATTTCCTAATCGAATAAATGATTCGACCGGAATCCAGCCATAGCAGCGTAATCAATGGAAAAAACGTTTCGATCAAAACGATCAGATTCGTGATAATTGAGTGAGAAGATAGTGTGATCGTGTATACAAACTTCATATGTTGCTACCTCTTCTAGCTTTAAGCTCTTTAGTTGAATGAATTTTATTGATACCTTTTGCTAGTTTTATCTCTGCTTTGTTTTCTCCAGACGCACAACTCCGCTGTAATGAAGTAACAAGACCTAAGGTTTGGATGGAATCCCAAAAATCTAATATTTAATCCGCACAACTAGTCTTTGCCAGGCTAGTCATTAGAGAAAACCAAGTTAAGATGTACCTCTATAAGCCATATCTTTTGAGGATACTGACCGAAACTTCCTGCTTTACTTCTGCCAAATTTTCGATTTCGGCCGAATTCCAAGCGAAAAAAGAAATTTCAGAATCGAATTCAGCGTACAGTATCTCTTATCCCTACAAAGAACATCTAATAAGTTTCAAATAAAACTTTAGCTTCTAAAAAACAAAATAAAAAAAAACCGGTTACAAACGGATTCCTGACGAATTATATGTCCGGTTAAAAAATAATTGTCAAATACAGACTCAACGTCTCTTCTTACCCCTAAATCTGTCATTTAATCAACTTCGAATAAAACTTATTATTTTTAACAAATTTCCCGGTTTCGGCCGGATTCCAGCCGAAATAATTGTCCAGGTAGAAAATGCTTTTTAAATAAGTGTTCAGCATGTCTACTTACCCCTAAATCGAACTTTTGATCAACTTCAAATCAAACATTTACTTTTAACCAGCTTTCCGGTTTTTGCAGGATTCCGGACAAACTACTCGTCCGGCGAAAAATGGTTTTCATCATCACGTTTAGCTTGTCTTCTTACCCCTAAATCAGACATTTAATCAACTTCAAATCAAACTTTTACTTTTAACCAACTTTCCGGTTTTTGCCGGATTTCGGGCGAACTACTTGTCGGACAAGAAAATCGTTATTAATCGTTTTCAGAAGGTCTTCTTAACCTATAATCAACTATTACATTAGCTGTTTAAAAATATTTTGTTTGCCCCTTAATTTGAACCCCCTCCCCTAAAAGTAAGGCTACAGAGCCGATCTACGACCTTGACCTTACCCTTGACCCAAAGAGTCCTCAAACCAAGTTTCATCAAAATATCTCATTCCCTTCGAGAGTTATGGTGCTAACAGACGGACAACTGTTACGATGTCATAGGTCCCTCCACTTACGTTTTCGGATCCCTAAAACCGGATATTTGGTAGACTCCAAGAAAACTGCGATGGACTTGTCTGGTATGGTGATTAACACTTGTATATGTTGATTCTACACTTCAGCTTCCATTTCTCATTAGAGAGGAATTTGAAGAGTCCCGGAAGTTTGGTTGAATGAAAAGCCGATAAAAGGGCGGCATATGCTTATTCTATGTCGAACGTCGAACAAAATGATAGCACGTCGAACAATACATCGATCGGAATCGCGAGCTTTACCTCGATTGGTTTCTCGTGGACGGTCACCAGTTTTGCATCTGAGACGATGTCGATTGGTGTCTGATCCGCAGAATCCTTGGTAGCTGTAAAAGGCTTGACGTGGTAGTAGAAGAAAGTGGTCTTGCCATTCAGTGGCTCCCAACGACCGAACATTTTCTTGTCTTCCTCCTGTAACACAAAGAGTTTGAAATGCTTAATTGACAATCAAGTTCCTGGAAAAAGAGTTTAGATAGATCCCTTGATGTCCTACACTATAAAAAGCTTTTCCGAGTAAGGATTAAAGTTAACTGCAGTATTTGCTACTGGGATTAATCTTATCTCTACTGGGAACACGACTGATCCGAATAAGAGATAATCTTATTTCGACTGAGACAAAATTAATCCCAGTAGAAAATCCTGCAAGATTTTTGTTTACAGTGTACAGACTATTGGACACTTTCCCGGTTTCTCGTAATGATAAGAAGAGTAAAAAAACCTTGCATCTCCAGTTCTACGAATGATTAGCACTTTTGTTTCTTGTCACAAGGAGGTTCTAAACTTACAAAACCGTACTGTCCGAGCACACAGCATAGTAACTTTTAGCTCCAGTAAAATAATTGATATGTGTACGAATAAAAGACCTCCAAAGTGCATTCAAGAATAAGTATTTTCATGATCAGTTAAATTCATCTTTTCAGAATTTGTTTCCCTGAATAAAGATTTCTACGACTATTTCACTCGAGATGACGGGATTTGGCGAATGCTGCATGGAAATAACAAGAACGTCTATGTAAAATTACATTTTGCTCCTTCGGTGTGGGAATCGCTACCTGAAGATATAAAGATAGCGTCGACCCTATCCGCTTTCATCTCACGGGCTAAGCTCTCTCTCTTATCTATATCATATGTGTACGTTGGAAGTTCGTTCACTGGAGGACGTTTCTTGCCAGTTTATGATTTTTGCATTTCTTTTTTTATCTTCTACTTTATTTTCGCTTTATTTCTCTTTTCTCCTTTACTTTTTGTCTCTCTTTCTATTTTTTTATTTTATCTTCTAGTTTGTTTCTTTGGAAACCGCAAATGAAGAAAACTTAGGCCCCACAGATTGCCAAGCGGTAGCTTTACGGTGTGGACAGAAAAGTGATTATTTTTAGGACTAAAGAAAACTAAACAGTAAGCGACGAAACGGCAGAAAAGATTGAATGAACCATTAATTTAACAAAATAAAAGAACACAAACTTCCTCACCACGAACGAAAATATAATCAAGGTTAGCTTCGGGATCGTATAACAACGAGACAACCATTGAAAATAACCTGTCCGAGCCGAAGGCACGGCAGTGTATGAAAAATATATCCCGAGCGCAGCGAGCCTGGTATTTTTAAACAGTCTTCGAGCTTGTTATGCCGATATCAACTGAGATGGAGGTATGTTAACTATTATAACTTTCTCAAACATAATTTTAGTTTAGGTAGTAGTCTAGTCAATTTTCTTTGGTAGTCCTTTCTGCAATTTTCTAGGGAACTTTTGTTCAGTATAATAGCAACCGTAGCCTATTGTAGACATGTAAAAATTACTACTGAGAACTTCTGTTTCTGACTATACAATCTTTATCCAATGCTCATCTGCTCATTGATGGTGAAGCAGATGCCATGTAGCGGCGGCTTTTAGATAGAAAGAATAAATAAGCTTAAATCAGTGTTGCCACTGGTCGTAAAATTTTGCGATTTGACGTACAGTTTGGTTTCTTCGGGCCAGAATTCTGCGACCGCTTATAGTTCCTAGTAAATACAAAAATAAAGGTTAATAGCTGAGGAGTATAATTATGAAAATGATAAAGCAAGTTTTTTCGTTAATTGTTGGTGAAAAGGACCTAGTTTCATAGGGTGCCAAAATGTTACTGGTTTTGCAGCCACGACTCACAGGTTCCGTAAAAAAAAAAATTGGCATCACCTCAGCAAAACACTTTTGAAATGAAAGAAACACGTGAACTGTAAACAATAATAATGGCTAAATAGCTACCTTATGGATAGCAAAGGAAAGTAAGATGTTGTTTCAGTTGACAGGTTGTGTTTTTAGTGGAAATTGGATTACACAAGGTATGACCCAGGTTGGTTGGTTAGGACATCATGATTTTCTTTCTGTTTGAAGATTTATTTTCTGTAATATTTTTCAACTTTTTTTCAGCATGATCTTCTTTCTTATTTATTTCTCTCTTAGAGTGATTTGTTTTATTTATTTTTGGAGGCCAGGTTCTAGTTTTCACTATTTGAGGAAAAGTGCTCGGTAAATCATCCGATTCACGAATCGAATCGTCGTATCATCCTCTCTGGAGGCTGATATGATATTGTGTCAGCCTCCAAGAAACTCACTGTCATAATATATGGTCATAGTATATTGGCTGGAAAAGCAACTGAGGAATAAAGGAAGATATCCATTAGATACCAGTTCGAGAAAAGTTCCTAAACATATTCTAGGAGAGTTATAACACTTGAGCTATCCTTATTTTTGAAAAACACGAGGTTAACAGTGTTCTCTTCCCTGAAATCTTGATGTCAACAAAAGAAAGGACGATCTGGACAGTATAGAAGAACCACATTTGAAAAAGAAAAAGGATTGTGTTTCACCGATAGGTAGTTTGTACTACAGGCGTTTGCAGTTTGGAAGTTGAAGGCGTAATCTAGTTTACGGCTGATTACGCCATGTTCTCACACCGTGTCTTTCAAAACTGCATCGTCTCCTTACCTTGATAGTAAATTTGCTGGGTACGAGACTGACGTAAGAGTCCATGTCCACTCCACTGCTGACAACCTTGTTGATGAAGGGTACATCAAACGATGCAGTGCTGAGGATTTTGAAACCAGAACTAACACAACAACAAAAAAAATAGATAAGAATAAGCTTGAGTGAAAGCGAGCATGGGACCGAGCATGTGACTTGACATAGTGCAGGACGTATGTGTCATGGCGTCAAGTGTCTGATTTTCTGGAAGGAACGAGTCTACGATCAAGTGCTATAATTTTTTCCAGCAAAAACTGCACGGTAAGATTTATTCTCGGTCAACTTGAAAATGCGCGACAGACCGACCCACGACACGTCCTTGATCATGTTATCTTAATGGATCTTGTTCTTGATGAACTGTTTGATGACAATGCTTGTTAATGGCATATAGCGTCAATTTGGAGGTACACTCAGACTGCCACATCAAAAAAAATAAAGAGAGTGACTTTTCGTTGAAAACAGAGAGTAAATTGGGATCTTATTTTTTTTTCCTTGAAAAAAAAACGTGAAATTGTCACTTTTCGTCGTCTTCACTGCTGGAAAATGATACATCTGGATGTGTTCTGAAATAGAGTGAATTTTATGTCCTATGTAAGACAAAAGTGACAAAAACAAAATACCGTGACAATTCACACTATCGTGCGACACAACCCCGGGTACACTAGCACACTTTCGGCTACAGACTGGGTCAGTGTAATCGCTTCAGGGGAAATAGCATTACTGCAACTGCTGATGCCGCTGATTCGGGTCTTATTCCCTAGCCTTCATGCGGGCCCCAAATTACGCTGTCTCTGCTTGAATCGAACTCCTCTACATATAACGTGATGCCAGCAGGTTTTCGTTCTATAACAGCACAGAAAAAATCAATTTACTCCTTTGCTGATCACTTGATGCGGTCTGCGACTCCGGGATCCTTAATTTCTCTCCGTGAGCTTATAAAACGAAACTTTAACCGAAACTTTTACGGTGCCATAGTTTTAAAGTCCCTTCAAACTGACACGTCAAAATTGACGTTCTTTTCCGTAGACCTGCCGTGGACCTCTTCTGATCAGTCAGATCAAGGATGAAATTGCGGACTTATTTTTTTATTTTTCGTCGCTTTGGTCAACGGCAAGTTGTCATACTTTTTCTCAAATCCTCCTTAGTCTGGGGTCCACTGAACCGAAAGTCTTCTCCTTCTAAAAGTGGAGGGTCTTACTGGGGCAACACCTCTAGAGATCACAAGACCTCCCGTACGTTCTGTTACTCACGAAAGTTACCGGGATACAGCTTTTTGGTATATCGGACATGCTTTTCTAACCTCTTACACTCTAACTATTCTGCGGTTGCGGTTTGTGCTGTTACATCCGCGGTCCAACTTTCGAACAATCAAAAGCAGGCAGATGTAAACAAACATTCAAACATTTCAGAAGCAGCGTTGCCGCCTGTCGCAGAAATCTGCGGTTAATGACAGTTTTCACTTCTTCGACAGAGCAAGCCAAAATTCTACTACCGGTTCCTTGCAAGTAAATATAAAAAGTAAGCAAAAAATCTTTTGCGGCCAAAAGTCACATGTTCCAGACAAGAAAAAGTGGCAATAGTGTTTATAAACCAAGAATTCCAAGATATTTCACCTGAGAATTGGCGGATATTAAGAAGAATAAACAGGTAAAAATCATTCAAGCAGAGCTGCAATGTGGTTGTTCTTGAGTGTGGGTTAAGGCCTTTTAGGTAGTAGAAAGCTCCACTTGCTTATAGGCCCAGATTAAACAGCAAATAAGTTGGACTGTTGAGAGTTTAAGATTATTCATGGTATGTATTGTTTTTTTTGTGAATGTTACAGAACTGTTCGTCAGTCCATTATAAAAGCCTCATTTTTGGAGGCCGGAGGCTATGCTAAGTTACTGTCACTGTCAGAGGCGTTACTAGCTGAAATGTTTGTCGGGGGGGGGGGGGGGGCAAGGTATTTACTGACTGTTGTTGCAGAAAGAAGAACTGTTTTCAAGAACAAAAATGAGAGCTTTGAAAAATAATTGACTGATTTAAAAAAATGACTGTTTTGACAAAAAATCAACTGATTTTCAGGAAAAATAACTGTTTTCATGAAAAAAAAAACTGTTTTGACGGAAAATTGCAGTGCTTCACTCCAACTCAGTTATTTTACAGACTGGCTGGACACATTTGGAGGATATCTGATCGTGCAAAACGGATACGTCAGCTGAATTTTATTGGAGCTATATTTCAGCCCTTCTTGGCAATGGTCCTCTTCAGGCTCAAAACCGCTCAAGTTGGAAAATGAACTTGAGGGAAGGGTTCGTTTTTCCAACTTGAGCGGTTTTGAGCCTGAAGAGGCCCTTGCCAAGAACGGCCGAAGTATAGCTCCAAGAAAATACAGCTGACGTATCCATTTTGCACCATCAAATATGATTCGCAGTCAGCTTGGGCTGAAGGAATATTTACACTTGGAAGGGTCGCCCCCCCCCCACAGTTGTGACGCCCCTGTTCACTGTACATACTGTACGGATGTCTGACGCTTGTCGGCCATGCCACATGGCTATTTCCATTTTTTGTTATGATAACTTAACTAATTTTAGCAGCTAAAAAGACTGAGAAGCTCAGTAGCAAAGTCGGGTTACAGTAAATCAGTAGCTTAGTGAATAACCTAGATGCTGTGAGTCTCCAACTAGTCAGCAGAAATATTTTCATATCCTGTGGTTTGATCATTAGTAGGGTACAGGGAAAAATACAGAACCCTGAAGCTGCTACGCACAACTATGGTAGTCAGAATAAAGTTTACTTGCAAAAATCTCCATTATTATAAAAGGGTAACCATGTTCAGTCCCGAATATGTGTTTGTATTGTTTATTTTCTTTTTCTTATGAGATGTTTTATGGTCTTTGTTTGCCACTAGTTAGCCAAGCTAAAAATCAACAAATTTTATTGTATTATATTTGTTTTAACAACTGAAAATTCCTCTGTAATTGCAAGGTTTGTTAACACTATAATATCTAAGTACCTATGGTGTTGTAACATATTTTATTCTTTACAGGAAATTGAATGGATCAACTGACCAAGAAGCAGGTCCGGATTGCGAATAGCCTAAAGAAAGAGGAGAAATCTGACTTCTTATTTTGTGTCAAACACGGATATTCTTCCTTTATCAGAGGCTTGAGTCCTGGACAAGCTCAGTGATACATTGAAGACAGTAAGAGACAGGCACTACAGGCCTCTGATGACTACAATGGCAGGTGCTGCTATTGCCAGCACCTAAATCTTTGGTGGCATGCAGTGAGAAGGCCAAATATCATGAAAAGTTTATCAAGGGGTTTCTCAATCTTTAATCAGTGGAAGAAGAGATTGTAGATGGATACGGTTTGCAAAAAATGGATGCTGTTTGCCAACAGCCCATAAAAGAGAAAACTGTTTGACTTTTCTATGTGTATTTGTGCCAAACAACTGACATCGCTCCTTGGTCACAGGCTAAAGTGTTGGACAAGCTAAGTGATTTGCTGCAAAAAAGCTCATGACTGCA
This sequence comes from Branchinecta lynchi, assembly GCA_023053575.1. Taxonomy (NCBI): domain Eukaryota; kingdom Metazoa; phylum Arthropoda; class Branchiopoda; order Anostraca; family Branchinectidae; genus Branchinecta; species Branchinecta lynchi. The sequence goes on along the minus strand of JAKZAP010000017.1, from coordinate 11,802,389 downwards.
ATGTCAAAACCTGATTTTTGTGATTGTGTGTTGCATGAAACTTGTAGGAAAAAGTTTGTTTCCACTTCTAAGTCCTCAGTCTTGTTAGCTGATGGGACTTCTGACACTGTGCAACTTGGACATCAACATCAACTCCTAGTCCCATGGTCCTACAGTTAAGGTCTCAAAGTGTTGACTTTTCATATACTGACACTTTCCTCTTTTACCTGAAAAAAAGAATGTAAAGAGAGGCCAGAGTCTCAACTTCGCAGAGTTTCTGAAGCGTCAAGGAGCGTTAACATAGTAATTGAACATGCTTGTGCACTAACTGAGCGAGATATTCTTCTTGCTTCTGGATGCAGGGCTCGTGATCTTGTTGCAGAGAAGGCCAGGTATCTCGATAAATGCTTGAGGAACTTGTGATGGAAATTGAACCAAAGTGTAAATGATGGTAGTGTGTACAAAACATCACAAATCAGAGAAAACTTTTCTGTCCTTTTAAAGCAGAGTGACAGCCATACTATGAAACGGCTGAAGAATCGCCTAAAAATGATCTCCGTATACATCTTTTGCCACGAAAAAGGAGCCCATGTGGCTGTCACCCACCGACAGATCATTTTTTTTTGCACTGGCTGCGTGCATTTTTGCAATTTTCCGTGTAGACGCAAGCTCACGACCCCATACCTGTCTCTTTGAACCCACTGGACTATGGATGGGCCGATGAGATACGTGGGGGAGCAAAAGCAATGGCAACTGATGGTCCATATTTTTCCAGACAGTGTGGTCGGTGTTTTTTGTGCCTGCAAGAAATCTTGCAGCAAAAATGCTCATGTGCTGTAACCAAGAGATCTCGTGATTTACTATGCGCATCCGGGGGGAAATGTGTCAATGTCATTGTAATAGACGAGGAAGAAGAGGATTTCGAAGCCTAACTCATTTGTGATTAAATATGAAAGTTGACAGGACCAACTTTTGCAAATATGGTTTTAATAAATGTACTCTTTCACCGTAAAGAAACATACCTAAATAAACTTTTCCATTGTTTCTGAAGGATAGTTATTAGTCAGAGTTGGAATCACCGTAGCTGGTTAGCTTATAATAGTTTTCGATCCACTTTAGAAAAATGAAATGGAACGCCAAGACATCCGAATTTGAGTGTTGGTGCGTAACATCTTTAGCACATGTCTGATCCCAGTATCCCGCCCAGATTCGAAATCAGCGTGGTCGATTTACCTAGAATCCATCGTCGGATCAGCTGCCCCCGACGGGAAAGCTACTTTTCACATTTTGATACTTGGGCCCCAGACTACCTGGATAACCTGGCAAGTCATCTCATCCGGCAAATCCATTTGTTCAATACTCTTGGTGACTAACTCTCCTTGCCGATCCAAAATCGCCGCGGGTACCTAGTGGAAGAGCCAGCAGCGGTATCATCTCGGGTATCACAGCTGCTCCCGAAGATCGCCGTGACTGTTTGGCAAAGGATTTGAATTGTTGAGTTTGTGTCGTTAGTGGGACGTTTGCTCGTTATTCCCAAGGATCACCGGCGTGTTTTGGACTTAGTCATATAGAATAATGCATCTCGCTCCTCTTTCGTACCCTGACGCCACGAACAAACTTCGACTCGTGACATCACGCAACATACGTAGGTTACGGAGAACTATGCAAGCTTTTTAGGTCTTATTAGCGGGCATAAAGGGCCGTTCACGCTTATTTTGTAACATGAATAAAACTACTTCGCCTTGTAAGCCATATGCTCTTCTCCCGTTCAACTTGAAAACCAAGTTGTACGCCCCCGTATGCGCAAATTAAGAGCACGGAGCCTGGAGCCTGACAAATGAATCCCAAGAGAACCTTTGATGATTCAGATAAGGAGATAAGAATTCAGATAAGGAAAAAGCTTGTAGTTGTCAAAACGCAATTAGCTGTGACTGACTTTCCATTCAAAGAGCTCATTCCATTTCAGTTATATTACAAATATCTCTCCTTATCCGTTTCTCTCTTTCTTCCTTAACAGTCACGTGATAGAAGCGCACGCTGTGATTGGTCACCTATAACTTTTAACACACACAATAGAACCTGTTTCTATTAATTGTTACTACAGCAAGCCTGGCGGGATGAAAGTTTTACCACAGATAATTGAGGATATGAAGTATAATTCAGGAATTCTGCGCCTTAAACGCAAGCTTGAACGGTCCTTAAGGGTTTTGGTGTGAAGGGAGATTGTGAAAGCTTTATTAGTCGGAAGGGAGCCTTGCGCATATCTCCGCAAGGGGTACTTACGTTGCAGAGACTTCAATCCCGAGGCCCTCTCCGGCTTCCAAAGTATCAAGAAGTAGTGAGTTAATGATTTTCCAGCGACTGTCCACTAACACTGGAATGCCCAATTCCATGGGAATAGAAGCAAGGGAGTCTCCCAGGGTGTTCCATTTTTGGTACCGAACAGGTCCCCGTACTACAGCTAGAGAACAGAAGCAAGAGTTAAGGTAACGATTCCTTCGGCGAAAGTAACTAAGGCCAAGAATCATTCATAAACCTACGAGGGAGAATTTCGTTTTTCATTCCTGTCTGTTAAATTTGATTTTTTTTTTTTTTTTTTTTTTTTTTTTTTTTTTCTGCAATGGGGCGGGCTAATCCCTATCAGTGTTCACTACCTCTACGGCCAAAAACGACTTATATAAGAGGCGTATGGAATGGATTTGAGGCTAAATACGTCGAAAATGGATTTGAGAATCCCACAAATGTTCAATGAATCGGTGTTTGTATTCGAAAGGCGATAAAAACTCTTCAAGATTAAATCTAAGTCTTCGAGAAAAACTACAAGAAGTGTTCGAGATAAGACGAAAAGTACTCGAGAATGTTTTAAAAGTATTTGACATTGAATCTTAACTAGGTACTCAAGAATGAATAAATGTATTGGAGAATGACAAGAATGTATTCGAGAATTTTCTTTTTTAGCTTCTCGAACGTATTTTTGTCATTTTCGAATACATTTGTGTCATTCTTGAGTTCTTATTTCAATATAAACGTCAAATCCATTTTAGAAATACTTGAACATTTTATCTTTTCTCGATTCTCGAAGACCTAAGAAAAATCTCGGAAACTTTTCGTCGATTCTCGAATACAAACACCGGTTCCTCGAAGACATTTAAGAGATTCTCGAATACATTTCGGGATTCTAAAATATACTTTCGACGTATTTAGTCTCAAAGCCATTCCATAGAAGCGACACAGTTAACGACGCCTTGACCGACCTAGAACTTTTCTACCAGAGAACCCGACCAAATTCGGCAGCGGTGCTTGGGACCCGGCCAGGCCGGTGGTGCTGACACATTGCAAAGTGAACAATAGGGAACGATAGGGTACGACATACCGTTTTTGGGATACGGAAAAACAGCGAACGATTTTAGTAAAATTCCTCCTTTCAAGTCATTATAGTGACTAGAAAGGAGGAAAACTTCAGAGACTGTTGAAAAACAGGATGCTGTGCCACATTCCCTTTAAGTATTTGCTGTAGCTATAGCCTACTCATGACGCAGCCAGGCCAGCTTTGCTACTCTTTTAAAAAAGGTTGTATGAATCGACTTACTTTCCGCAAGGATCTTCACAGCTTCTGCGTTCAGGGGCCAGATTCGCTCAAGACCATCCATGGCATTAAAATGGAAATATCTCTCGTCCGTCTCGTCATAGGGTTGGATTTTCAGGAGATCGCGGACCGCCTTTACGCCTGGACTAGTACGGGGAGGACCGTAAATTGGTGCATTCAGGTTAGGTACAAGCTTGCCGATGATGCCAAACTAAGAAAAAATAATTTTTTTTTTGTAAAACATGTCGCAACAGTGACTAGACGGGCATCTTTTCACTCAGAGACTTCGGGAAGTGGCTGTCAGGAGAAAATCATTCGTTTTGTAAGTGTATGGAGAGCAGGCTTGTCGATTGGAGCTTATGGGCTTCTTAGGATTCTGAAAGGTGGATTAGGATGTTTTTGATTCGAAGCTTGGATTTGATCTGAACTCGTTAGTTCAGGCTCTTATTCGCCGTCTGGTTCAGAGTAGCAATTGAATGTGTTCCAACTTCGCCTCAGTAGTTACAAACAGATACCACCTGTCATTCCGACCTGTGTGAACGATTTTACGTCACAGCAAATCCTCAATCCAATTTAGAACGCGGACCGAGAAGTCGGAAGATATGCGCTCTCAATATACGACTCAATATTCGCTTGCTGATGTTACAATTCTATAATATAGGTCATTTAAAGGTCATTTGAATAAATGATAGGATGTCTTCCTACCTCCTGTTTACTAAAATCGATCATCGTCTCTCTAATGCTTCATAAAGGATAGCACCATGACGGTAGCTTTTGCCTACCCAGTCCTACCCAAAGAGCCAGTTGGTGAAAGGGAACTAAGCTGGTGTTAGGAAGACAAATGAGACAAGCTGAGCCTACCCTGAAGAGATTGAAGTCAAGCTGCCCTTGTTTTTGGTCGATATTCAGGAAGGCTTCCAGTGGAATTCCTGATTCTTTTCCGAAATTTGCTGCAAACTGGAATAGGTATCCAGCGTCTTCACGCCCGTCATAGTATGATCCCACGTAGTTCCTTGAGAGAGGGAAGCTCCAGGGTATAGGCTTGACTAGAGGTAAGACGGCCTTTGCTTTCGTCATTCTATAAAGGAAATTAAAATAGAATTTAGTGACTGAATATTTACAGACAGAGTCTTCGAGCTCAATTCGTTTGATCACTTATCTTTTCACGGCACCATCAGTTTACTCATAATTTTAGGAATCGAATCTTTTTTATTTATTTCTTCTTTCAGCTCTGTTGCAAACAGTTTCCTGGTCCATTTAGAGGTCACGGAGGCAATTATAATGGGGGTCGCCTAAAATAGGCAGGGCACGGCACTATATAATATAGAAGGGACGAGTACTAAAAAGAGGCACAAAAATTAAAAGGGGCTTCACAGTGAGGGCTTTCGAACTCTCACTTACTTGCTTACCTACTACTACTACGTGCTACACTATGTTTTTCCTCGTACCTCGTACCTGCTTGTAAAAACGGTTGAGACTGGCCGGTTGAAACCCAGTTTACAAATGAAAAAATGAAAGAGAAACTGTAAGCTTGCCTTCTATTTGACAATACTCTATATAACTAAGTCCAAAACACGCCATTGTTCCTCAGGAAGAAGGAGTAAGCGTGTCCGTACGACTCAAACTCAACGACTCAAATCCTGTGTCAATCAAGCACCGCGATCTTTGGCAGCAGCTGCGACACCATTTCTGCCTTTCTTCCACTAGATACCCAGAGAGGCCGGAGATTTTGAATTGGCAAGGAGAGATTGTCATCAAGAGTATTCAAAGAGTGGCGAATCTGTGAAGGGTTATGAGTAGAATCTAATGCAAGGATCGCCTAAATGAGAACGGAGCGAAAGCGTATGATAATAATAATAATAATACAAAGCAAGAGAAAAGGCTTTCGCCTCTAAATAACTATAAGAAAGTTTGAGTAGTCGAACTGATCAGAGTTAAAAATCTCATCAACAATGCACTTAAAACTATTGATCGATTCAGCATTAACCGCATCTTCGGTAAGACTGTTAATGATGTTGGAGTGCGTACTAAAAAGAGGAACGTGTAGACTAATAATACAAGGTCAAGGTTTGGTTAGCAATCGACTGAAAGAAGAAAGGGGACGGTGCGCCGTTCCTAATTTTAGTAGCTTGCCGTCTAGTACAGCGTTCATTTTTTTTTTACCGATCCCTTTTTTAGTACATATTTATCCTTGGATTGCTCATTCCTTCTATCAATCAATCAATCAATCAAGTTTAATCCGAATAGCTAAAAGCTAGAAAAGGAATACAAATTTACAAAATACACAGACACACAAGAAACAATTTAACTAATACACTTACAAGAAATTACCAGAAATAAATGATGGAATGAAACTACGTAAAAATTGAGTAGACGAATTAGCGGGATATGGGGAAAACTTATAACCAGTATTCCTCTCGGACCGACGCACGGAAGACGGGAGGGGAGGGGGGAATAGACGGGTCATCTGGGGACAACACATTATCTTAGCTCCAAATTTGTTTGAAAGAGTATTTCTACGTACAGATAATTTAGGAACACCATGTCTACACCATGCCCTTCCGTTCCGTTCCTTCCTTTATACGGTTCCTGCAATGCGTAGGGTCAGAAGCGGATTAACAGGTCCAATAAACAAACTTACATGGAATTCAGCTCTGGCTTTTCGAACGTGGCAATGTTTTTCATCGAATGGGCAATGAAGTGTTGAACCAAGTGGGAAGGTTCAAACCAGGATCTTGCTGCGACTGTCTGCCACAAAGCAAGTGGTGCGTCCGCAAACAAAAGAATGTTCAAAGCAGTAGTGCGCAGCTAGAAAGCAAGGGTCATTACTGAAAGTTCTTCTCACATCACTGTTCAGCTATTCACACGGAAATCGGGTGCAATTTAACGGCGACTAACCCAATCCGGGCTGCAGCGCTTCGGGTACGGAATAGTAATATGTTCCGAATCCAAACCGCACGAACCCGTCCTCGGTTGTTAAGTATCGGAGCGTAGAGCCCGCAACCACTTACTCTTTCCCCTTCTCTGACAATTCCTCCTAACCAAAACCCAGTCCCAATCGGATTTTGACAAAGCCAGAATCTCCAAGACAAGAACCAAGACAACTTTGGCGGTTTACTGTGGACTGTCGAACCCCTGGTTAACATTGCTTGTTTATCTGCAAAAAACTTCTACATTTTTGCGTTTGGCCTCGGAACTGTGCGCCTCTTACGATATCTAAGCTTTGCTTATGGTTGAAAATGATAACTGAAGAGAGTCAGAAAAATCATTGTGGCTGTAGGAAGTTTGCAATTTTGAAGCCATCCAGGAAAGGGCTGTTAAAATTATGCTCAGCCGGGGTTATCTTTGTTAGAAGGACGGCCTGGTCAAGCTTGCCAATCCATGCTGAAAGACGGCATCAGCTGACAATAGCGTTTGGACGCAAATGCCTGGCATCACATTTGCATCGTGCCATTTTACCTGATTCTGTGACCCTAGCAAGTAGCAGGCCGGACACGCGACAAAGACAGAGTGACGCTGCTTCCCAGAGACTAATAAGACCACTCATAAACTCGACTGATCGCTATGTGAAATCTTTTGTACTTTCTTTCACCCAATATTATCAACCCAATTAAGTTAAATTATATTCATAAGTTTTACGTATAGCTGAACGTCTATTTATGTAATTGTGTCATGTGTGATTTGCGTGAATGACGATCCAGTGCTACAGTGTAAAATATAAGCTGTTAAGAAAACAAAGTACATTATTAATATTACGCATGCGAAAAACGAAGCTATACGGATAAGTCTGCTAAGATTCGCTTCAGAGATATTTCTTCTATTTTCCGTCTATTCCTCCCTCCCTTCCGTCTTCCATGCGACGGTCTGACAGGAAGACTGGCTATCAATATTCTCCATATCTAGCTAATTCTTCTGCCCAATGTCTACATAGTTTCGTCCCATCATTTATTTCTGGTCATATCTTGTAAGCGAATTAGTTAATTTGTTCGTGTCTGTGTGTTTCGTAAATATTTGAATTCGTCTTCTGGCTCTAAGCTGTTTGGAAAACAAATTTGATTGATTGCTTGCTATGTTTACCTTTCTTGGATATGGTGCTCTTAAGTCTGTAGCTAGAACGAACAAACCAGCAAATCATTTATTGAGTTTTTTTTTATTCTCAATCCCAAATTTGCATTACAAACAGTGTTGCCACATCAAAACATTCAGAGAGTGACTTTTGGCCCAAAACAGAGAGTGAATTGGGAGTGAAATTTATTTTCGTGAAATGTGCGCTTTTGGTTGGAATCGTCCCTGCAAAAATTACACATATTAATTTTCCTTTCAGGCAGAAAACTTGAAATAGTCACTTCTGGTCGGAATCCCTGCTGCAAAAATGACACATTTGGTCATTTTGTGAAATAGAGTGATTTTTATGTCCTACGTAGGACAAGAGAGACAAAAACAAAATAGAGTGACAATTAACACTATCGTGCGACATGTGGCAACCCTGATTGCAAAGCAGAGCGGGCTAGCATCGGGGGATCGACGTTTTTTTGTCGTTTCCTTCCCACTTCCGCAAAGTGGGCGTTGATTGTGTTACTTTTTTGGAGCTGTTCTACATATTATTCCTATTTCAGTTTAATTTTGTTTTAATTATGCTGTTCCTCTTTACATTGAATACAGTTGCTCTGTTTGGGCGAGTAATTTTGTTGTAAACCACATGGGGATCCAAATTGTACACAATAAAGCGTTGCCTATACTCGGTGATTTTGAAAATGTTAACACACGCTGGACTGTTATCGCCGTTTTAATATCTTAAATGTTGGAAAGATGAGAGACTTTCAGATTTGTGTATTCGTTTATCAGTGTCTAAAAGAGCTAGCACCTTATTAGTTTTGTAACATATTGTCAACGATTTCTGCATACCATTCATATGATACTTCAAGAAATTCAGAGGATCTTGTACATGAGATACTAAATACTTAACGGTCTAGTTTTGTTTTTAGAGATGTGGGTGTTTCAGTATCTTCCCGCACTAGGATGTCCGAGAATGTATATTCATCTAAAAATAAGATAAAAAAGATTTTTGATGAGTAAAGATGGGTGAGAAGAGAGGGTTACCTTGGGTATGAATCGGTTCTGGATTGCCACGAGGTTTCATTGTCTTCTGTTTATCTATCATATTGCATGTATAGCATTGCATTTATTTTTTCCCTTTTCGTTTTTGTTCCAATATAATTATGCTAAGTGACAAAATTATTGGGTCCTGCCACAAACAAGTCTGTATAGATTTTTACGTGGCAGGTCTGTTATGATACTAATTATTTTTTTTTGTAAAATTCTATTATATATTAAATATGTCTTCTCTCTCTTCTCTCTCTCTCTCTCTCTCTCTCTCTCTCTCTCTCTCTCTCTCTCTCTCTCTCTCTCTCTCTCTCTCTTCCCTTTTCTTTTTTGTTCCCAATATAATTATGCTAAGTGACTAAATTATTGAGTCCTGCCACAAACAAGTCCGTATAGATTTTTACTGTTATGATACTAATTTTTTTTTTTGTAAAATTCTATTAAATATTAAATATGTCTTCTCTCTTTCTCTCTCTCTCTCTCTCTCTCTCTCTCTCTCTTCCCTTTTCTTTT
>JAKZAP010000017.1:11653208-11790708 GCA_023053575.1 Branchinecta lynchi | reverse complement strand
GTGAACATCCAGGCGATAGAAATCTTCTGTCGCTGCGATTGAAAAATCTCGTTCATCGCCGCAATTTGCTCTGTGTGAACCTAGGGTCAGACTCCGATTTCTCCTCTGCTTAGAGCAGACATTGGATGTGTTCCAACCCAGGGCCTCACTGTCACCTAATCTGAAGTATTTTGCATTCTAGCACTTTAATCCTGTATCGAATTGTTGCTCTCCGAATTCGGATTATAACTTTCCGAATTCAGAATAAAAATTGCCGAATTCAGTTATGTACAACCACTAAGCCCCGAGGTAGGAGAGTCTTTTACAGCGTAGGCTATAAGCATAGCCTAAGTTTTAAATATTTTAGGCTCTCACAAATCAAGGGCAGCTTTGGTAGTAGGCTACTCACCCTTTATGATGCTGGCAAAGATCGGCAAAGTAGATTTGTGTTCCAAGTTTCCAAGAGCCACAATAAATGAAATCTTTCGGTAGTTGCCTACAAAGTAAATACAGTAATTATAAATTTATTTTTTATCACATTGCACTCATTTTCAAAACGACGTAAAATAACAAAGAAAAAATATAGTTAATAGCAAAATGAGGCCATCGACGAATGCATAGAAGTTTTAGATCTAAGCTGACCATTCTTTACACAAGGAACAACAACGAAATTTACGGGGTTCGTCTAGATCAGCTAATTATCCCTATAAGTTTTATGCGAGGAAAACAAATAATTCCGAATTATGCTGCCGCACTTCAGACAACCGTCTTCAAAAGCGGTTGACGATGTCTTTTAAGACGATTGTCCGAAGTACAGCCGAAGTGTTCGAAGCTAATCCCTCGCAGAACATCCTAGAGGGATAACTAGCTGTTCTACAAAAAAACAAAAATCTCGTTTTTCTTTCTTGTATCAGCAAATGCAGGAAAGTTACACTTCCTGAGAACATTGGCAAATTGTGCCTAGGTAAACAAAGGGTCCTGGAAAAGGCCTTGGTCCGGGGACGGAGTGGTAAACTAAAAACTCTCCTGAGTAAAACAAATTCAAACGGTACTTGTCGATTTCATTCCTGGCTCTGATTGTCTTTTTTCAAAAGTCAGAGTAGGCTACGTTAAATGAATGCAAAAACCAAAAGTAAAGTCAATTTTTTTCTAAATTACCAATCACTCTGTTACTGCCAAGGGGGCCTTGGCATTTCATGCGCGTACATGGCTGATTATTTTCTGGATCAGTAGTGTACGTCAGAGTATATCCGTTACTTTTATTTCTACCTTAGTTTTTTTAGGAGGCTATTATTAGGATTTTGTGGAACAACACGTACAAATTTATGGCCAGGGAAAATTATAACGTAAACTAGAAGTATTTTAAACGAGAAAAGGAAGTAGTGTCGTTACCACCTCTAACAGCGAGTTGAGGAGGATTTGGCTGCCTAAGTGAAGCTACGAATGCGAGGGAGTTACTTGCTTAATTTCTTTCTGCACCCGACGCAAAAAGTTATCTCAGAATAGGAGTATGAAGTTGTACGAAAAAGTGGCATGGAGTACTAACTGATACTACTACATGCTTCTACCTCAAGGCTACCGTGTTACTGCATTCTACTGCATGCTACTATTAGAAAGACCGGATACTCCTAGAGAAAGACAGGATGCTACTGCATACTACTACTTAAGATTGCCCCAGTCTGAGGCACATTAAATGATAGTACTCTTTACTACTACATATCACTAGATGCAAGTTTTTCGTACAACTATCATACATCTACGGAGGCTACAAATTTTGCATCGGGCAGCCTACCGCAAAACGAGATTTTGGATCGCACATTTTTCAAACGGTCCCTATATTCTTAATTGCAACTGTGCGTCGTCTTTTCCCGTAACAAAAATGTCCCACAATATTTTTCTAGAAAGTATAGTACAGGACACGAAAGAAGAAAGCAATCTTAGCAAGACCAAAGGTTTCGATGGGATCCCAAAAATTTAATATTTGATCCAGACAATTGGTCTTGTCTTAGCGGTCTTCGCCAGACTCCTTGAACATTTTTATTACTAAATTTTAGAAACAGAATAAGGCCACTGGCTAATCATCTGCTCAAACTAACTTCCGATACGGATTTAGCATCTGTATTTACCCCTATACGTCACATCGTGTATCTGAAATTGATGAAAACTTCCCTGCCTTATACTTCTGAAACATTTCCAACATTCAGTTTTAAGAAGTTTTCTGGTACCCCCGTCGCATTCCGGGCGAACTATATATCCAGGTAGAAACTGACTGTCGTATGCGGATTCAGCATGTCTTCTTACCCAAAAATCGAACATCTAATCAACTTCAATTCAAGTTCAACTTTTACTTTTAACAAGCTTTCCAGTTTTGGCCGTATTCCGGGTGAACTACCTGTCCGGCGAGAGAATAATTTTCATATTCGTGTTCCTAAATCGACAATCTCAATAGCTATTAAAAAATAGTTGCTCGCCCCTTCATTTGACCCCCCCCCCCCCCACACCCTAAATGTAGGGCTACAGAGTCCATCTACGAACTCGACCTGTCCCTTGACTCAAAGAACCCTCACACCAAGTTTCATGAAAATATTTCATTCCCTTCGAGAGTAATCTTGTTCACAGACTGACGGCAGACGGACAACTTTTGCGATGTCTTAGAGCGTGTTCCACCCTTGTAACAATAGTTACTATTAGTTATTATTTCCGTTCCATCCTCACGAAAAGTTACTACGCTGACCGGTCCAACCTTGTCGGAATAGTAACTAATAGTTACTATTTGCTTACCATGCTCGGGAGCGTAGTAGGCGTAGTTACTACGCATCTCTGTAACGTGATTGGTCGGACTCGCCCCTGGCGTGAGATCCTGCTAGAAAATAGAAAAATCGTCCCAGTCTTGACGGCAAAAAGCCAGAATTCGTGACGTCATGCTTAGTAACTACGGTAAGTAGGTTGGAACACACTCTTAGTTATCCCTCCACTTACGTTTTGGGATCCCAAAAAGCGCGATTTACGTATGCGGAAGGAACACTCTGTCGCTACAAAGCCAAGATCTGAGTGATTGGAAAGGGCTTGGGTACAAGGCTCTGACCAGAGCCTCGTTTTTGTTGCATGCTGCAGGTCCACTTCTCCGCCGATTCCGGACTGATTCTTTCTACATCCGTTTTTGCACTGCAGCGCTTCCGAGGAAGACGGCAGCGCTTCTCGAGAATCACAGACTTGCTCCCCGACCAAGTCCGTGCTTCCCTGGAATATTCTGTAGCGCTGCCGCTTCAACCAAGAAGAAAGTGAATCCAAAAACGCATATTATGCAAAAGCAAAGTAGTGCTGCAGCAGCGATGCGGCAGCGCTATTGCAACAAAAACGAGGCTCAGGAACTGGGACGACGAGATTATGTCAACACAACCATCCCTATCCCTCACCAATGAGAGCCCTAAAGGAATCTCAGAAGCTCGTGCAATTAGGATTTACTTACTGGTGTCATCGTTAATTATTTTTCCAAACTTCGGGATGATTTGGTCTTCAATCAGCGGCTCGCTTGCTGTGCACAGCTCTCCAAGCAGTTCCGTTGGATAAAGTCGAGAGTCAATGGACTTGCTGACACAGGCTTGGCGAACGATTGTACTGAGCGAAAGGGCAATGGTGGATTCGAATGCTGGTTCTTTCTTCGCCAGGTGGGAGTTCAGAAGTTCCTGCAAAATATCCCATGTCGTAAAACCCAACCTATTTCTCATCCCCGAAATTTATAATAAGACACATCTTATTTTGACCGATTGAGTTCTACCACGATCAAGTGTTTTGAGGACGTTTGGACTTTTACCACCATTTCCTATAAATGTAGCTTGACCGGGATTTTGATGTTAAACCGGTTTTGCAAACTGTCTATATACCAAATCGGCTAGGAAAACATTCAGAGGAAGACAAACAAGCTGAGGGGCATATTTACAAATGACACCGGACCCAGCAATGAATATAGCCATATCGACCGCTGAGGGGCATATTTACAAATGACACCGGACCCAGCAATGAATATAGCCATATCGACCGACTGATCGCGATTTAAACAAACGGTACGAACTTGGCGGATTGTGAATTGCGTTTTTGATCCGAATTCTCCGTTCCGAATTCTCGCCTCTGAATTCTCGATTCTCGTACAAATTACCGTTTTTGCTCTTCTGACTTCTCCATTCTCGCTTTTGACAAAAACACTAATTTTGCAGCTGGTCGCAACCCGGTATGCCTGTATATGCAAATTGAACACCCGAACTCTGTTGACCAATCAGGAAGGAGAACGGAGAGAGGAGAATCAACAATTCACCATTGGAGCAAATTCTCGATTCTGCAGAATCGCGAGGCTTTCCCCGTTCTCGATTCTGACAAAAACGCCAGAAAAGGAGAATTCACTTCCTCTGAATAGAAAAAATCGCGAAATAGAAGAATTCGGAGGAGAATCGTGAGGAGAATTTGGATCAAAAATGGTGAGCCTGCAAAGGGGAGCAAAAAATAAATTGAATTCAATTCAATTTCCTTTATATAACGGTTTTTGAAAACCATACAAAAATAAAAGTCAGACACTCAAAACGAACAGTACACTAAACTAAGACAATCAAGTCCGACAGGCTCCAGGTGGAACCTGGGTCACCCGCAGAGACCGCTCCCACTCCAGCCACACAGGCAGGGGGAACGAGAGGAAATGTTGTGTTGGGGAGAACAAGTGTACTCACATAAAGTTCCTTCAGAATACCGACGGTTGGCGTCTTGATTGTGACGGGTAGAAAAGAGAAAGCTTGGCTTGCCAGTTCTCCTGTCAACTTCCCTTTGAGAACTAGATCCTTCAGAAGGAGAATGGCAGGGTTGGTACCAGCCGCGGTCAGCACAGACAAAGCGACTTGACTTGAAAAAAAGTAAGAATATTAGTGACCTGGCCCCAAAACAAATAAGGATATTGACGACTTGAAATGAAAAATAGAAAAGTAAGATTATTATCTACTTAAGTTAAAAAAATTAGAAAGTAAGAACATTAGCTGGGTAAAGCAGGAAGTCCCAGGGCCCAACTGGGATACCAGTACCCTCTCTCTACTGTGCTACAGAATAGGTTGGCAAAAAGACAAATAATACTTTCTAAGAAAGTGACCTGCAAGCGCCACGGCTTCTCTTATGATGAGTTTTTGGGAGTCACACCTCAAGATATAGGGAGGCTAAATGTGGCATACTTGCCGTCCCTGTGGTCTAGATGTGATTTTGTCACTACCCGCCTTCACAACCTCCCGGTTCAAAAGCAAATGGATCCAGATGTCCACTAGATGCTGCTATTTTGCTAAGCTCCTTTATTTGTTTATTGCTTAGTAGCCTTAGTACAAACTTGTATTTTTTGTTTATTTTTGTCTTTTCTCCTTTTCTTTATTAGCATATGGTCTTTGCGTATTTCAGTTTTCAAGCGGGTTGGTAGTATATCCGCATCTGCCAGCTTCTGGAGGAGATTTGTTTGTTTTCGCATTTAAGCTTCAGACACAATCTGTTACCTAAGAAAACAAGGCGACTAAATCTGCTACGTGTGAACCAGACATGGCTGACTATACAACGAAATGCCTCGCTCACCTCTCAGTACTCTGCTGATCTAGACCTAACTCCTTATTGAACGTGGATTTCAGCTCTGCATAAGGTAGAAGAGCGGCGGCCATTCTCATCGCGTCGATCTTGCTGCTTACTCCAGTATCCTCCGGCGCAAGTAAGAACTGTTGGGAGCTCAGAGCCGAAACAACCTCAGACATTAAACGACGGATCTCTTTTTCAAGGACTTTGAAAGAGGGGCGGGGACGGATGATTGGGTCCTTGATACCAGGTTGAGGGATCGAACCTGTGAATAAAGTGAACCATGAGTTATAGGCTCGATAGCCTTCAGTTGACCATTGTCCCCTGGCTAGGTCCTTTGCTCAGTCGAAAATGTTTCTTCTACGCTTTACAATTACCGCTAAAACCGAAGTGACAACAGCAAGAAGAAGAGTTCCTTTCTGTACCTGTTCTTTTCTATGCAAAACACACCAATGGCCAACCATTTTGGTCTTATTATCAATCCGGAAGAAAACTATGTTAGATTCTCTTCTAGCCGGAACGTGGAACAGTCCTCAAACAGCGACTAAGAACGGATACGTGAGCTGTCAGCTGACAAAGCATCGTTACTGACGTTTAAGTTTTTATATCATTATTTGAACATGTGTTTCCCAGTCAGCCTGGACTCGGAGGATTTCTTATCAAACAAGACCAAAGGTTTCGATGGGATCCCAAAAATTCAATATCTGATCCAGACAACTGGGTCTTGTCTTAGCCAGATCCAGTCTTCGCCAGACTCCTAGAACATTTTTACAATTAAAATTCAGAAACAGATTAAGGCCAAATAGCTAATCACCTGAGAAAACCAAGTTCAGATTTGGATTCAGCATGTGTGTTTACCCCTATAAGTCATATCTGTTTTGACGAAAACTTCCTGCCACTTCTGTCAATTTCCCGGTTCCGGCAGAACTCCAGAACTACTTGTCCGGCGAAAAAAGAAAGCTCAAAGACGAAATCAGGGTATCTTCTTTCCCCAGTAACGAACATCTAATCAACTTCAAATAGAAATTTAGCTTATAACAAATTTTCCGATTCCAGCCGGATTCCGGTCGAACTATATGTCCGGGTAAAATACGATTGTCATACAGGGACTCAGCATCTCTTCTTACCCCTAAATCGCTTATCTAATCAACTAGAAATAAAACTTTGACTTCCAACAGTTTTCCGGTTTTGGCCGGATTCCGGACGAACTACATGTCCGGGTAGAAACTTGTTTTCAGATAAGTGTTCAGCATGTCTTCTTGCCCTAAATCGAACATCTAATCAACTCCAAATAAAACTTTTAATTTTGACAAACTTTCCGGTTTGGGCAGGATTCCGGTCGAAATACTTGTCCGTCGAGAAAATAGTTTTCACCATCGTCTTCAGCATGTCTTCCTACCTCTAAATCGAACATTTAATCAACTTCAAATAAAACTTTTACTTTCAACAAACTTTCCGGTTTGGGCCGGATTCCGGGCGAAATACTTGTCCGTCGAGAAAATAGTTTTCACCATCGTCTTCAGCATGTATTCCTGCCCCTAAATCGAACATCTAATCAATTTCAAATAAAACTTTTACTCTCAACAAACTTTCCGGTTTGGGCCGGATTCCGGGCGAAATACTTGTCTGATGACAAAATGGTTTTCACCATCGTGTTCAGCGTGTCTTCTTACCCCATAATCGACTATCACATTAGCTGTTTCAAAATATTTTGTTTGTCCCTTAATTTGAATCCCTTCCCCCACCCCTAAATGTAGAGCTACAAAGCCCATCTACGAACTTGACTGGTCCGATGACCCAACGAACCCTCACACCAAGTTTCATCAAAACATCTCACTCCCTTCGAGAGTTATCGTGCTTACAGACGGACGGACAGACGGACGGACGGACAGACGGACGGACGGACAGACGGACGGACGGACAGACGGACGGACGGACGGACGGACGGACAGACGGACAACTTTTGCGATGTCATAGGTATCCCTCCACTTACGTTTTGTGATCCCAAAAAGCAGCTTTCCGGACCGGAAAACATTTACTGGGTCTAACCCATGTAACAGAAGTTTTGGCAATGAGAAAATACCTTGACTCGGTGAAACGAAACTCTTTCATACCATCCTAGTAGAAACGTTAATTCAAATGTCTCTCGTGGCAGTGTTCAAAGAGGAGCACGGGTGATACGTGTAGCAGCTTCTTAGTAGCGGTTTCCACCACACATACATAATGGCCGAAAGAGAGGGCTCAAGTGATTCCGAAACTAGCCTGGTTCTTTGGGGATTTCTAGGAAATTACCAAGGAAAAGATACCAGAGCCTTGTTTGCATTGAGATGTTGTGGGTTAATTAGAAACCTTACCTCCAGTCAAGTCTTGGTCAGAGTGAGCATACGTAAGCCCCTTCACAATTTCTCCGGTAGCTCGAGTCAATGTGGCACCGCTCCTGACTGACTGAAGCCGGAGACTAATAAAGTTTGTGGCCTCAATAGGCTCCGTTTCAGAGCAAAACGGTTTGACTAAAAGTGTGTCGGTAGTGACCTGTTGCTGGACAATGAAATCTCCACCAGTAGTCCCACATCCGATTGTACGGGAAGTCACTGATCTCTGTAAATAAAACAAATCGATAGTAAAACCTACAGTATTAACAAGAATTGATATAGAAACTATCTTCAAGCTGTTTGGCTTGACTATACTGACTGACAAACTGACTGGGAGTCTCTTTGAGCTATGATGCGATACCCTGAATGCTGAAGGGACTCGCTAGGGGAAGGAAGCAGAACCAACAGAGGCGAAAGCCTTTTTTACTGCAGTTATATTATTATTAATAAGGCAAACGTACCGTTCTGGAACACCCACAGTAAGTGTAGTTCCATTAGCGACAACAGGAATCATATACAATGTTTGAAATCTCGGAAATGAGAACGGATCGAACGATAAGGGATATAGAGAGCGTGTTCCACCCTACTAACAGTAGTTACTATTAGTTACTATTTCCGTTCCATCCTCACGAAAAGTTACTACGCTGACTGTTCCAACTTCTCGAAATAGTAACTAATAGTTACTATTTGCTTACCATGCTCGGGAGCGTAGTAAGCGTAGTAACTACGCATCTGTGTAAGGTGATTGGTCGGATTCGCCCGTGGCATGATAGCCTGCTGGAAAATAGAAAAATCGTTCCAGCCTTGACGGCAAAAAGCCAGAATTCGTGACGTCATGCGTAGTAACTACGGTAAGTAGGGTGGAACACGCTCAGAGTTAAGCATAAAATTGGTAATCTGGTCCTTTAAATATACTGACTGATCAGGCTCTGGTTCTTTAATTTCTAAAATACTTCGTGACAGTATATTTTGAACGAGGGATACGAGCTCGTTAGCTCGGCCCCATAATCAACAGAAAACATTATCAAACAATATTGCAAATAACTTGAAATATAACCAGCTTCACGCTGTATCCTGAAGAGTCTCGTTGGAACTGAGGGGTAGAGCTAAGCCTAGAAACTTACCGATCTGGAACGCCCACAGTCGTTGTTAGCTTGGTCACACTTGGCAGCGAATGGAGAAACGTGGTACAGAACTGAGGGCTTAGTGCAGCTTTTCAGATTGACGGTCTTCACGATTTCGTGATAAGTGCCACCACAGGATCCAGGGGAGGGTAAGAGGTTGGGCTCTGCCTTAATGCGATCTGCAGGTATCTTGACCAGCTGGTACAAAACTTCACAGTCGCCACTGACAGAATTCTAGAAAAATAACGAACATTATGTTTCTTGGAAAGTTACCTACACAAGCACATCGCTTCCAACGGGTGATTATACAGAGGGCCGGAAACTCTGTCGCGGTCGACACGACAATAGTTGCGTTTTTGCAGATACCATGGTATCTGGTACCACGGTCTAAAGTCCTCTTTGCAGTTATCGTGGTATCTTATACCACGGTCAAAAGGTGTTTTTGCAGTTATCGTGGTATCAGATATTCTGATACTACGGTCCGACCGTGGTAATTGGTCGTGGTATCTGAAAAGTCATCTCACTTTCATCAAATTTTGTCAGACTGGTGAGAAAGAAGTTTAGCACTTAGTGATGTAACTGGATATCTGTTTTTCGTTTGTGATGACTTCTAAAAGTGCAGTTTCGGCAATAGTCGTTTTTGCAGAGCACCGTGTATCAGATACCACGATAACTGCAAAACGACTAATTGCAGATCCAGGTACCGTGGTAAAAGTTTTGGAAAGTTACCTACACAAGCACATCGCTTCCAACGGGTGATTATACAGAGGGTCTGAAACTTTGTCGCGGTCAACACGACATAGTTGCGTTTTTGCAGATACCATGGTATCTGGTACCACGGTCTAAAGTCCTCTTTGCAGTTATCGTGGTATCTGATACCACGGTTAAATGGCGTTTTTGCAGTTATTGTGGTATCTGGCCAGTTATCGTGCTATCCGATATTCAGATACCACGGTCCGACCGTAGTAACTGGTCGTGGTATCTGGAAAGTCATCTCACTTTCATCAAATTTGTCAGATTGGTGTGAAAGAAGTTTGGCACTTAGCGATGCGACTGAATATCGGTTTTTCTTTGGGATGACTCCGAAAAGCGCAACTTCGGCAATTGTCGTTTTTGCAGAGCAACTGTATATCAGATACCACGATAACTGCAAAAACGACTAATTGCAGATCCAGTTACCGTGGTAACGGATACCATGGTAACGGATACCATGGTATCTGCAAAAATGTAACTAATGTCCCTGCCAAAAAACTTGTGAGTTGAAACGAAAATGGCCTGCATGGACACGAGTTCAAGCTGTGTGGATGGCGCTTGTTCAAAGATACTGGTGACCGGACCTGTATCTAAACAAGGGATTGAGCAATGCTTTAAAGGACCCCTCGAACTATTCACTCTTCAACTTACAGTATTTTGAGAATACTTTAAAACTAGGATGCACTTTCAAGAAATAACCAACGGTTTTGACTGTTTAAGCCTTTTCCGACACCCGTTGACTTGTAGCGAAAACAGGGAAAGAAATGACAGAAACGGTTTTTGTGATGGAAAAACTTCTCTGATAACCGTCGACAGCGTGATACACATCGAAAGTAGCAAAACACGACAATTTAGAAAAATCAGCGTGGTTTTGTTAGAGGGGTTACAATGTACCGTACGAAAATGGGGTCTCTAGGTTTGGAAATATATGGAGTGATTATGGAAGTAGGTTGCATTAGTATTATAGATAAGAGAGGTCCCTTAAAATAATTCCGTAGAGTAATTTCTACGTAAAGGTAAATGAACAGGAAATTGAGCTTCATATGTTTTTTCAGTTGAAGAAGACCCCGGCCTATTTTTTGCATTATGTTTTATAACTATTATGATAAGATGCAAGTTCAAATCAGACACAAGTCTACAAGCAGACCAGAACACCTCCAAGTTCAATGTTGGGAAATTGGACTATGACTTTGTCCTTTCGTTTGAAATCCGGAGAGATGGGACCGGATTCCAAAAAACGGTTCGGCGGAAGCCCGTATGTTCTATACCAAAAGCCTCGTGTGCAGCACTAACTTCTAAGTAATGTCAGATAGAGCCTGCTTGATAACAACATTCTTTTGGGGTTCACTGTGCAAGCTGAGTTTGACATTTTCCCCTAAAAGTGAATTGACACGAATCGACAAACAAAAGTTTGATTGTGCTGAATACACCACTCTGTTGAGATTTATTGCAATCTCAAAATGGCCAGTTAACCTTTTTATCTCCAGCATGAGGAGCTGATTAACCAGGTTAGCACCATCAAATATTGTTTCAACATTAGGTTCGACCGAAGGATACTAAGGTTTTAGTGCTATATACGAAGGTTTTAAACATGTGAAAATGATAAAATGAGAGGGTTAAAAGAGGGAATAAGAAAAAATACTAAAAAATTAAATGTAGAGGTAGAGGAAAGTATAGGTGACGCTAAATATATAGGTCGGTCATTGAAAAAAAAAAAAGATAATTGAAAGTATTAGATGTTATAATTAGGACCGTTGGCGTCAGTGAGGGAAAGTGGAAGCGTAGTCACCTGGCCAGATCACATTTGAGAGGATGAAAGTAAGAGATGCTATGCGGCAAAAAAAAAAAAAAAAAAAAAAAAATAGAACTTGACTCTTTAGTCAATATGCTATGCAAAAATCTACGACCGTGTTCCGCCAATACCCTGCAGGGGCTTCGACCCAACAGCTTGTAGACCATCCGTTTTGCGTATCACCATAGGGCATTGTATTACCAAGGTACTACTGGAAACTGAAGAAGTTTTGGTTTCTTCTATGTAGCGAAGTCGGAAACTGCACTTTTGGCGAAAATATAGCGAGAAGAGAGACGGCTGCTCTACTAGGAAGTAGTACTAAAGGCTATAAAACATGGTATTAAGTGTAAAAAAGTAAAATCAATATTTAGGTTAAAGCCAACATACCTCCACAGTTGAAAAAAGAGTATTTTCTTCAGACTGGAGCCTTGCTAGGACCCCCTTAGATCCCTTCCCTTCCGATAAGTGAAGCTGCAGTTTGCCTGCTATGGCTTTCTTCATATTGACTGACCATAGAGGCTCCCCCTGCGCTACTGTTATTGACTTCACATCGTCACCACTAAAGGTAACTGTGGCTGGTTTTTGAAGCGCGCTGCTCTCCAGGATGTCTGCGGTCTCGCCGAGGCTTTTCCATAGCTCTGGCTCGCCAACGATGGATTTCTGGAGTGCCTGGTGGAACTTCCGGGCGGCTGTGTTTTGTAACTGAAAGATAACGATGCAGTTACTAGTGTGTGGATCCTACCCTTATATGGTATATCGCAATTTCCGAGGAAACAGTCGAGTAAAGGGATTGCACCCGACGAAAACGGGTTTGGATCACAATACCGTATATGAGTAAGTCCAAAACACGCCAGCGATCCTCGGGAAGAAGTAGTAAGCGTGTCCGTACGACTCAAAATCAACGACTCAAATCCTGTGTCAATCAATTACCGCGATCTTCGGCAGCCGCTGTGACACTACTTCTGCCTTTCTTCCGCTAAATACCCGGAGAGGCCGGAGATCATGCATCAGATCATGCAAGGAGAGATAGTCATCAAGAGTATTAGGGAAGTTGCACAATCACTATGGCTCTTGTTACCTATCAAGTTTCTTCCCGGTACTACAAGCCCTAGGTTCCAGCTTCCACCGCCCTAGCGATGATTGGCCAAATACAGAAAACTATTTTTCCAAATATTCCAAGTCACGAAGCCCACTTTCCACTCTACCCCTGCCCCTTTGTTTTTTTAACTACTCACGTCACCTAACTTTTGAAAATAGGTCCATTTACTATTCTTCTCCCTTCATATTTGGAAGTAAATTCTCTCAATTGAAGTTTTGAAATATTTTTTTTTAACTACAATTTCTTTAAACATCTAAATGTAAAGTACTGAAAATGTATAAACATTTAAAATAAAAAATAGAAATCCTCAGTTAAACACGCCCTCACCACCAAGTCATCAACTCCATCTATTTTACTGACACACAAACATGGACAACAGACAACACCATAAAATATAACAACTATTTTTACTGTATAACCCTCCCCCCTAATCAGGCTGGATCCAACATGGATCCCATTCTCACCACCCAGGCTACCCAGACCATTGCCCTTTCAGTCTAGAAAATTTTGTCCCAGGCCTTTCAGCCGCTTGGTCCCTGGGTATGCTTACAGATTTCCGGTACCCCATCAGCAGCTGATTACGGTTCGGACGTCAAGGTCGAAATCCATCTGTCAAAGTTTATCTTAGTACGCCCAACCGTTTGCGAACAAGTTACTGGGTCCAAAGAACAACAAGGCTAATAGTGTGCAGTAGAACCTGTAAAGTCTGTAATCTTCGTCGTCCATGAAGTCTTTTTCTGACTGCTTGCTAGAGCTCTGTATTTCAGCACTTCCTCCTAACTAAATGGTCCCCTCCCTCATTTGGTGGAAAATTTGCAGCGCATCTGCAACACTGCTGAGAAGTTTATTTGAGCAAGAAGAAAGGAGGTCTTGCACTTAAATACTGGCTGTCAGTGGTTGCCTCATCTGCTAAAGATCGACTTACCGGGAAAATTTCTCATATTAAAATTACTCATACAAACAGTTGATTTGCTCATGATCCATGATAAAAGTCGGTTTTTCGAAATAAAAAGTATATTTTTCGCTAAAACGTTCGTATTTTTCGTGAAAACAGCCGTTTTGTCTGCAAAAAAAGTCAGTAGAAATGACCAGCAAATCGGTAAATGCCTTGCCCCTCCCCCCCCCAAAAAAAAAATATTTTGGCGAGTAACACCTCTGATTTTCTGAAAGGAATTCTATTTTGACCACAAAATACCGCTGGTATTTTGACCGCTACTGCATTTTGTTTTCCCTGTTTTTCCACACTTGGAATAACGAGGGTGTTCTACTCTAATTACCGAAGTTATTACGCATGACGTCACGAATTCTGGCTTCTTGGTGTCAAGGCTGGAACAAATTTTTCCATTTTCAGCAAGATATCTTGCCCAGGTCTAATCTCTGTCCAATCACGTCACAGAGATTCGTAGTTACCACGCTTACTACGCTCCCGAGCGGGTTAAGCAAAAAGTTACTACTTAGGGAAGGTTGGAACGGTCAGCGGAGTAACTTTTCACGAGATTAGAACAAAAATAGTAACTAATAGTTACTAGTTACTATTGTTAGAAGGGTGGAACATGCTGAACATTTGAGTTTCGGCCAAAATCTTTTTCTGGACAGTTTTACAAACGATAGTCCCAGTCTAGTACACTAGCCCCTTTTCAGGCACGGTGCTCAAACGTCTAGCACCATGCCTGGATGCTAGACGTTCAAGCACTGTACCTTGGATTTCATGTATGGTGCATGGATTTCAGTATACAGTGCATACATCAAAATCACAGTTTCTGTCATAACAACTGAGCACCAGCTCGGACAGGGCTGAAATTACTACCATGAATTAGAGAAATCAAAGACAATCCTTTATATATTTTTCACAACAAAAACAAAAGGGCTCGGCTGATGACAGATGCGAAAAACCTTATTTCCTTTTCTACGTAGTCAAGGGTTTTGCATGCAAAGTGTCCTGTGCCTCAGCTTTTCTACCTAGCAGCCAACCAGAACATTGGCCCTTGGGGAATAGATAGGGAAAATACATGGAAAATAGATAGGGTGCTGTTAGGTTTTTCATCTCCATCATCATTAGAGCCCTTTTGTTTTTGTTGTGAAAAATATATAAAGGATTGTCTTTGATTTCTCTAATTCATAGTAGTAATTTCAGCCCTGTCCGAGCCGGTGCTCAGTTCTGATGACAGAAACTGTGTTTTTTCTGTATGCACTGTATACTGAAATCCATGCACCATACATGAAATCCAAGGTACAGTGCTTGAACGTCTAGCACCCAGGCATGGTGCTAGACGTTTGAGCACCATGCCTCAAATGGGGCTAGTGTACTAGACTGGATAGTCCAGAGAGTCCAGCTTGATTTTTTCTTATTATTTGCAGTAGTCACTCATTACGCACTATTCTAGATTTCGGCCAAAAATCCGTTTCTGAACAGTCTTCCAAAACATGGTCTTGCGAGAACCTAGATTAACACGTATGAAGAAAAAATCACTACTTACTGCGAACGTAATGGTATTATCAGATCCTGGTTCCAAAACCAATTGTCCAGAGAGGTGCACACCAGAATAATGTTGCTTCACATCTGGAATACCATTGAAAATCCAACCATCAAACTGGTAGCTATAGGAGCGGCCAGGCGACCAAACTGCAGCACCAGTGCATGTGGCTGGAAATACGGACACATGTAAGTAAATAAGTAAGTAACGAATTTATTTAAAAAAAAAACACTATCATGGCAATGCTAAATTTGGGTATACGTCAAGTATAATGCACATTTTATAATATATAACAATAATAAGTGTATTTAAAAGCCCAGGGGCAATATACATAAGACAACAATAATACACATTACAAAAGAAGACAACAACAATATTGTCCTACGGCTATGAAGCCTCCCTACTAACCTTAATCGCTCTTAGCTTCAGCGCTCCGTCGATAAATTCGCACACCTTTTTTAGAACCCTTTCCGAAGTGCTATTCAGGATATCCGGAAGAAGCAAAACACTCCCATTAAAATAAGATCCCCTTAACTCCGAAAGCTCCTGGCATCGATTGAGAAAGTGGTCCATATTTTCCTCTACTCCTGCTTTGCAGAGTTGGCAATTATACCTAACATCTGGACCATTCCTATGCCTATCAAAAACTCTAAATCTACCAAACAGGAGGAGGAAATTAGCTCTAGCCTGAATCCACAACTTCAAAATATTTTGAGGTAGATTCATTTTAAAATAAAACTCAGGCCCAAACACCTTCTTAATCTCACGGTAAAACTCCAAAGTTTCGGACTGACGTATTAAAGCTCTCCATTTTTGAATATCTCGGGGTCATCCAAAATCCTACTGACTCTACGCAATAAATTATCATCATCTACAGGGCCACGGCCACAATTCCAAACATAAGATAGACCTAGATCATCAAGCAGGGCATCAATTCGTCATCACAGACTTATTATAGTATACATATAGAAACCAAAAACAAAACACCGACGTTGGAATAATATCAAAGACAGCTACCTCCATCATTATACATTTCTGTGAAACTCGGAACGAAGCTTTTCTGGTACCGCGTATGTGTTGCAGGTACGGGTGACAACTTTGGAACCTTTGAACTTGCGACCCTCTCCTGTCGGTGGATGGAGATGAGGGAGGGAGACATGAGGGAGACTGCACTCCTATTACCAAGACTGTGTCCCTGTTAGACTGATGCTTGCAGCGGAAGCGTTGTAAGCCACACCCTAATTTACACGTTGACGAAGACCTACTATTTCTTTTGAGATTTTTGTTTGAGGTTTTCCTCTCGTTTTCGATTGAAGGCGTCATACCAAATCCATTTGACTTGTTGACAAATCAAATAGTGGATGAGGTTGAAGGCTGTTGCTTTAAATGACAAATCATATTTGTTGTTAGAATTAAACAATGGTGGCTGATGTTAGTATTTTGAAGAAAGAATTAGTCCATGGTTAATGATTTCCTTCTCGTTTTCCACCACATCAATTGTGTCACTTTTGCTTGGTAAATCCGATACAAAATGTAAAAAACAATGGAAGCTATGTCTTTTCGTTAGCAGGCTTAGAGTGTTTTTGAAATTTGAGTCTTTTAGAATTAGTGAGTGTAATTACTGAAGTAGGATGCATTGACAGTGTAGTGTAGGTACTGCTTGTCTTTAAAAGAGACCTGAATGAAGAGTACCAAGTATCATCCCTATCTGTATGACTTCCATTAACATTGCCTGCAGAAAACCCAACCAATTACGAAATAGTGTTTCCAAGCTAAGATTTTTGCTCCATTTTGCATCTGTCCTTATTTCAGTACCGAACAATTTTAGAAATGAACAAATGTCTCTAATCAACCCTTCTTCTGGAATAATTGTTAACCAGTTAAGCCCACATGTATATCTAGAAGAAATTCCAACATGATCCTTCCAGCGCTGTACAAGATTTGAATGAGTTGTGCTTTTTGTCTTGGAGTCTGCATGTGCAAGCCTCCAGAAACGAACATCCCTATTTTGAAAACGTCACGCTCAGGAGAAGAATGCTCTCCGTGCTCATGACTGTAAATGCATTCTCCATGGTATGTTCAAGTATGGTTTCATTGTTCAGGTGTCCTTTAAAACCCCTGCCGTATGTTTTGCTAAGAAACCGGTCCGATCAAATCCTCATTACTGAATAGGGGGATTGCACCCTGTCCAACGAAACGGATCTGAGTAAATATTTGCGGAAGTACTAACCATTAGGAAGACAGGCTTTGAGCAAAAGCACAATTTTTTTTTTTTTTTTACCGTAAAAGTTTGAAACCTTTGATGATTTAAACTACGGTTAAACTTTGCTCCAAGACTGTGACTGATAATCAAGAAAGGGTCAGAGAAACCTTATCAACCACTTTCAGATACTACATCTCCTCTTGCTTTTGCTCGAAAATCAGAGTCGTCTACATCGCCCATAGGAGCGAGTTCAGCGGAATCGCTTCCATAAAATGAACAATTTCAGCTTTGGATACAGAGAATGTCTTTATCTTTATTGATTGCAAATGTAATTTACTGTACGTGTAAGAGAATTTTCAACATTTCAATTTTTCTTTTTTTGAATATTTGTGCTCAAAATATTATGGCGTGGCAAAAACGAACTTGTAGAAGTGCATCTTCCACTAAAGAGGATAGATGGCCTAGGTAAAGCAAATATCCAAGAAATGCTTTAGCGGGAAATTCAAAATATTAGTGGCACGTGCAAAGGAGTGGGAAATTCAAAGTTAGCTGCATGCGGCAGTAATGTTCTTGAGTGTGTTTTCTGTAGACTTCGATCCAAAAGGCGAGTGCAGAAAAATCCCTTCAAGTCTGGGTCTTCAGACACTTCTGATTCCCAAAGGTCCTCAGAAGCCCGAAGGAATAGGTGCCTATAGAAGGTATTATTTTTGTTTGTTTGAGTTTATTTTTCATGTATTTGCCATGGCTTTTGGCTATCAGAGTAAATAAATCTTATCTATCTTATCTTATCTTATCTCATACAAAGTAGCGTTTGATTGCACTAAACGGATTAGTAAGCTAAGATTTATTCTACCAACGTTTAGGCTTTTCTTGGCAAGGGTCCTCTTCACGCTCAGCTAGAAAAGTAAATTTGCGATAATTTTTTACCGATTTCTAGATTGAGCCTGAAGAGGACTCTTGCCTACCGATTTTGTAGCGAAATGTCGCTAGGATGAATCTCGGGTGACTTATCCGTCTAGTACAATAAAGATGATTCACAGTCAGCTTGGTCTGAAGGAATACTTAAGAAAATACGGATGGAGTGGGACAAAAAAGGATTGACTGAAAGCTTAGAGGCAAGATTGGTGGGGAAAAAAAAAATCGGATTTTGAAAAGTAGCCATGGTCTGACTTAACCATGCGGAGCATCCACATATCTGGGAATCTGGTTCACGAATTAGTCTACAATAGCCCCTGTTTTTTTTTATCCTCAGAGGGAAAGCAATTTACAATGGTCGTTTTGTGTATTTTACTCAAATCACTAGAGTTATGGGTAGGTTTGACCCAGGTTTGACCACCATTTGGTAGACCCTAAGGCGTTGACATGAGACATTCAGAAATTGGTAATCTGTGTTAGGCTGCAATAAAGACACAAAAGTTTGAAATCTTAAAAGGTCCTAAGAGAAAGTGACTAACACCTGTAGAAAGTAAAAATGCTCACCTATAGCCAGAACCCCAGCAAGAACTTGACTCTTCATACTGACTCAACACGCTCTAACACGAAGGAAGAACTGTGATGCCGTTGCGTAGTGCACAGCCCTTTTATGCTGTTTCACTGCACCATGATCCGGTAAATATAAAAAAACTGGATAATTGAAGGCAACCACTTGGAAACAACGACTATGAGGATTTCGACATGACCGTAGCATGCCAAAAAGTCCCTACAGAAGGAAAACAAAAATATATTCACGAGAATCTATAATTTTTGTTTCCATAATTTTTTTACCAGTTGTCGAGCTTGCCTTAAAACTTGGACACATGGATAAGTTTTGAATATTCGAAAGTAAATAAATAAAACATAGGTCTGGAATAAATCTCGAGCAGATTTCGAAAGAAATCGATACTCCCTGATAGACCATACGGTAACGTATATTAATCTGCGTTTTATTTCTTCCTCCAAGTTTTTACCTTTAGACCTGCTTGGCTGGTCATATTTTTGCATCAAGAATAAATTTATATGCCTAGCCACGGCCCACAGATGTGTCGGCCAAGAAGGGCCGAAATAACGCTGTAAGAAGGGCTAGTGTAACTTCAGTTTAGTTTTATCAAACAATTCTATCCCGAACCATTGTGAACTAGGATACTGCCCGAAGAAAAACCTTCAAGAAGGGCCAAAATATCAGTGAAATAAATCTCAGCTGTCTAATCATCCCTTTAGTTCCACCAGACAACTTAAATTCCCACCTCTGTTATTCAAAGGATGTCGGACTGTCAGACCTTTGCATATTTGTTAGGTCTATCCATATTGAAGAGGCGACAGGGCTCGGGAACCTCTTTCGGGATCCGTTTAGACTCGCAAATATCTGAGTTCCGGAAACAAACAAGAGCTGAAAGCTCGAACGTCGAATATTATTTTATTATAGTAAGTAACAAATACTGTAAAAAGCATTTCTAGAACTCCTCTTCTTCGTTGGGCGGTTCAATGGTCTTCAATATGGTTTCGACATTTATATCAAGTAGCCTACGTTTCTTCTTTGAATTCTTGTCATACCTTTGCATATTTGTTAGGTCTATATATTGAAGAGGCGACAGGGCTCGGGAACCTCTTTCGGGACCCGTTTAGATTCGCACATATCTGAGTTCCGGAAACAAACAAGAGCTGAAAGCTCATATGGCACTTGCAAGAATAGGCAAAATGTTGGCGGGAGTTTTTTGTTTGGGAGTTTTGTCAAGTCGAATTATCGAACGTCGACTATTATTTTATTATACACTAGTAAGTAAGAAGTACTGTAAAAGGCATTTCTAGAACTCCTCTTCTTCGTTGGTCGGTTCAGTGGTCTTCAATATGGTTTCGACATTTATATCAAGTAGCCTACGTTTCTTCTTTGAATTGTTGCTGCGTAATTTCCCGTTTCGAGGGGACGGACCTCTGCTTCGTCTAGGGCCGCTAGTGACGCTAGTAGCTACAAGGCATCGTTTGATAAAAAGTACTTTTCGACCTTGCGGTGAAGATGCGCACTTTAAGGGAGCTAGAACCTCATTTGTAAGCAAAACTCTTGAGGGAAAAATGGTATTGGGCTCATGGGGATCATGAAAATGCGTATTTTACTTAAAAATATTTTTCTTAATTTGCGGTCATGATTGGTACTTTAAGGAATCGTCGGATTTGGAAAGTGGTGATTTCTAAGCCAATCTTGTCGAATTTCTAATATTCAAGCCCAAGTTTCATCGTCCTAGCACACCTGGAAGTACCTTTACTCGCGATCACCGGGAATTCCGGACTCTCCCTTAAACACCCCCCACAGTCGCATGAGCCAATCCGGTTCTGTAAATGGTTTATCCGGTGCATCTGTTAGTTATTCCCACAAAGTTCCAACCCGATCTTTCCAGTCTAAGCCGGTCACATATTCCTCCCCCCCCCCAGTTGTTGTCGGATCCGGTCCGGATATGAAAAAGATCACCAGAGACATGTCCTCTGTTCAATTACAAAATTTCACTCAAATCCGATCACCCGTTTCAAAGCTACGAACGACTCAATATTCCGGATTCCCCCTTCCTCTACTCCCCCACGATCGAGTAAATTTTTATTTATAAGTAAGTTTGATAGGGTCTCTGATACGCCTCCCAAGTTTGGTCGTGAAAATCCCCAGAACCGCCATCACCGGAATTCGGGGAAACACCCCTCCACCCCCTCCCTCAAGGTATCCGGATCCAGTCCAAATGTGTAAACAATTTATCTGGAGCAGATGCTTATTGTTTCCAGCAAGTTTCACTCCGATCCCTTCATTCTAACCGTTTCTCCGGATTTCCGGTCCCCCCCCCCCCCCCCCCCCCAACTACTCCATAGCTGTCGAGGCCAGCTCGGACTTCAAATGGAAGATCAGAGATATGTCATTTATTCAGGTATTAAGTTTCATTTCAATCCGATTACCCGTTCGAAAGTTACACGCCACTCGATTTTACGGATTCCCCCACCCTCCACTCCCCCCTCTCGAGATGGTCGGATCGGGAAACTGATTATTGCCAGGTAGGTTAGGTTTGGTCCCTGATACTCCTGCCAAGTTTCATCATCCTGGCACCCCCTAATCTATATCAACCCCTGCTAAGGTTCAACAACATATTCCCTTCATATACCTTCGATTGCTCTAGCTCTCTCCGAGTGAATTTAAGCAAAGAATGACTCATCCACGAGAAGAGCTATACTAGTGTGAAGAAAGAATGGCTCATCCAGGCTCAGAGCTATACTAGTGCGAAGAAAAGGGTAGGGGTTTGACAAAAACTAGAAAAAGAGTTTTAAGAGATTTCGGGTGTCCTCCTCCAGCCCCCCCCCCCCCAGTTATCGGATCTGATCCTAATTTGGCAATGAACATCCAAGACACTTGTCCTTGATACCTGTCAAGTTTAATGCCCGCCTGATTATACGTTCCAAAGTTTACGAATGTTACTAATTTCCGGATTCCCTTGCCACTCTTGCCACTCCCCCATAGATGGTAGGATCGGGGAAGTGATTGTTTCCAAGTTAATCCGGTTGGGTCCCTGATATGCATGTCAAGTCTTATTGTCCTAGGTCATGTGGAAGTGCCCAAACTGCCAAAATTCGGACAGACAGACAGACATTAAGATCGTAAGCTCAAGCTTACTTGCACTTGAGCTTACTTGAGTAAGCTCAAGTGCCATAAAAACGGAGGGTTAAACCTGAATGAAATAATTTCCTGGTGAGTTGTCGAACATATCTGTCCACTGTTCCGTTCTTTCGACTCCAGTAATTTGGTAAATATGAGACGTTCCACTACTCTGGGCTACATCTCGTTCAGAACAAGACAAAGGTTTCGATGGGATCCCAAAAATTTAATATTTGATCCAGACAAATCGGTCTTGTAGATATCCTGTCTTCGCCAGACTCCTTCAAAAGTTAGTTATTAAGATTTAGAAACAGAAGAAGGTCAATGGCTAATTATCTGGGAAAACCAAGTTCAGATATGGATTCACCATGTGTATTTACACCTAGGCTATACGTCATATCGACTTTGACGAAACTGATCAAATCTTCCTTCTTACTCCTGTCTAATCTTCGATTTCAACCGGATTCCGGGTGAACTGCTTGCCTGGCAAAAACTAAAGCTTAAAAACAAATTCAGCGTATCACCTCACCCCTATATCGAACATCTCCGACAATGCTACCTAAAATTAAAAAAATAAAATGGCCAGGGTCAAGTTTAGGGATCTCCGCCTGAAGAAGAAGGAAGATTTGACAAAGCAGCTCCATGAGCTCAAGACCGAGCTTGCTTCCCTCCATGTGGCGAAGATAACTGGTGGTGCAGCCTCCAAGCTCTCCAAGATTATGGTTGTCCGCAAGGCCATCCGGAGGGTGTATATTGTTTTGCACACAGCAGAAGGAGAACTTGAGGGAGCTCTATGCTGGCAAGACCTTCAAGCCCCTTGACCTCACGCCAGAGGTTACCCGCGCCATGTGCCGAGGCTTGACCAAGTCCAAACTGAGCAAGAGGAACCCAAAGCAACAGAGGAAAGTTAGGGCACTCCCCATGACGAAGTTCGCCGTCAAGGCCTAAGTTTTGTGAAGTAAGGTATGAATAAAAAAACATGAACAAAAAAATAAAAAAATATCGAACATCTAATCAATTTCAGATAAGACTTTAACTTTTAACAAATTATCCGGTTTTAGCCGGATTCTGGAATCAACTTCAGATAAAACTTTTAATTTTAACAAATTTCTTGGTCATTAACGGCATGTTTCTTTAGACGCGTTGCGGTGTTCAAACAAAAAGACTTTGACAACACTGAAGAAGAGTTAAAATGGATTACGACCTCTTTTAGATTTTAGTTCTTCAAGAGCAGGCTACGTTGCATAAAATTGATGATGATGATAAAATACGATTTACCCAAGAAAAAGAGGGAAATAGCGCAGGACAAAAAAGACTCCACCGAGATTGCAGTTACGGAGTAAAGGCACAAGGAAAAAAAAACACACAGGAAAAAGAAAGGAAAAGGGACTAAAATGGTTAGAATTTTTTTTCGAATGGAAAGGAGAAAAAGAGATCACTAAAAAAGGGAAGCGGACAGAAGGGCCCGGGCAGGAAGAAAGCGTACTCTGGGAACGACGTCCTAAAACTGGGAACCTTGTACCAGGAGGAACACTACTAAAAGCGGGAATGATCCAACGTCGTTCCTTCTTTTAGTAACTTGTTTGGGCACAAGTTCGTGCACGATCCCTATTCTTAGTCGTGTTCCTTCTTTCAGTCAATTTAACCCACACACGACATGGGCATATTGTTCCCTTAGTTTGGTTTCCTGTTGCAGAAGGAACCAGGGTTGCCATGTATTTTGGCTAAAACTGTCAGTTTTAAACCCAAAGGTATATTCCGGTGCCATTTAGCAATTCAAAAAAGGTAACAGAAAGTTTTGCTTTCACAATATTTCCCCCGAGAAAATACACGGGACAGCCCCCCAAGCAAGGTACCCACCAACGGGAACGACGTTCTAAAATTGGGTGTACTGCACCAGGAGGAACACTACTAAAAGCGGAAACGAGGGGTAGTATTTCTTCTGCTGCAGCATTCCCGACTTTAGCACTCGTTCCTCCTGCACCATTCCCTTCCATTCCGTTCCGTTGTTACTCCATGCCGGAGAAAAATGGTCAAAGCAAGTCCTGTGCAACGGACAAAAACCATCCACTAGCGTCAAATGGTAAAAAGTTTGCAGTTATGTCGGATTTTCTGTAACGTCGATGAAAATATGAACAAAATATAGAATATTTGAAATAGAAACTCCAGAGTCATTCTGCATCTTTCGTTCCAGAATGCCAAAATTACGGAAATATTGAAAACAGAGGGAGAATAAGAGCTATTATATACGGTGCCAACCTTGAAACATCCGAGGCACTTTTTGTCATAGATGTTCTAAAAGCCCACTTGATTTGACTGTTTTTGTTCCGTTGAAAAGCAATTCTGTTTCTTCAGTCTCGATCTGAATATTATTGCTATGTATCTTAGAAGCCTAGTTTTCAGTAAAAAAAAATAAAAAAAATGTTTAAATCACTTCTTATTAGTAGAGGCAGATTGTGGTGGTACACGAGAAGAAGAAAATAGCAGACACCTTAAAAATTAAATAAAAAATAAAAATAGCCTTAATTTTTCGTATTCTGAGGTCCAGCCTTTCTTTGCCGTTACCATATTTTGTAGCCTTTATTTTCGATATATATCCAACAGAGAATAATATGTTGATTCCTTTAACTTATTGGTGATTCCTTCTTAGGACAATATAGTACAAAATATCTCGGAAACACCACAAGGGCGGAAATGCGCCCTACGATATTCGTTGTCAGCGAGATTGATTACTCCCTATGCTGTCTTCAATATTTGTGTAACTTCCGGCATTGGTGGATGCACGGTCCAGAATCTGGAGCCCTTACTATTGCATAAGGATTAATATTCAAGAGCTTTTGGAGTTTTATTTAATAATCTTTCTCAAGGCGTTTTCTCCAATATATCATCGAAATGACTGCAATAAAGACGTCGAACAAATAAAGTTCCACTGTTTGAGATACCGTACCACTGTAATATCAATGCTGGTTTGTAAATTATGGTAATAAAAAAGAGAATAAAAAGGAGGCGAGGATTTTCATGAGGGACTGTGAAGTAGAAATTTTGCTTTTTCGCCTAAACTGAAATCCTATCATCTTTTTGGCTTTCACCTTTAAACAAGAGCTACGAGCTCATATGGCACTAGTTAGGAGTAGGCGGTACAAGAAAGTAGATGAGAATGTCAAAAAATCCCCCTTCAAAACTCCTAGGATTGGATCGTACTTTCGTTCAGCCACATATGCAGATTATTTATGGCATCTTCTCGTACCGGCTATCAAGTTTCACTCAGTTCGAAGCTTTTTTCGGAAAACTACGCCCCCCCCCCCTTGCTGTATTCAGATCCGGTTTCAGTTTCCAGTTTATTTCAAATATAAACACATGTCGTGGCTTGGGGCCAAATGGCGTGTTGAATACGTCAATATACATGAAGGCAAATCAATAACGTCTGTCATAATATCAAGATAAATAATTCAGACTGAATATGGCCACAAAACAACACAAACATAGAAGTGATTGACTAAACCTCTTTGTTGAAAATATGTACAAATTTAGAGATAAAACTATTACGGTACCGCTCCGTACGGTAGTAACGGGGCTCTAGCTTGGATATTCGCTCCGCACACGCTCTTTGCGGACGCAGACGTTGACGTTGGAAGAGAGGCGGCAGGGTCCGGTCCGGACCCTAAAATGTGTCATCTAGGACACATGGTCTCTATTCTTTCCAAGTTCGATTCTAATCACTCCATCCGTTTGATCCATAAGCGAGCTAGAAAATTTCCGCAACCCCCCCCCCCCCCCCCCCCTCCAGCTCCTCACACTGTGATCGAACGCGACTAGGACACATAAACTTCGCATCTCTGACATCTTCGCTTCTCGTCCTTCAAGCTTGACTCGAATCGGAACATGTTTGTTAACTTCTTGTATTCATATATGCGTACATTCTTGTACGCATATTTCGATATCACCAGATTTTCTACCAAACTCACCCCTTTCGCTTCCTTCACCCTTTTAAAATTTGAACTACACATATTTACATAAAATGTCACTGACGGAATATATAAAAAGAAATAAAGAAAATGGGGGAATGAATAGCGCACATGTAAGGTTTGAACAATGCCTCGCGGGTTGTTACTGAAAGGTCCAGGTTCTGTTTTCGGTATCTCATTCCTCTTCACTGAGTGTGAAGTTAATTATGGATTTGACGGTAGGAATAACTGCTATAAAATCACCACTTAGAAGAATGCTGATCGAGAATTACAAAAGTTAGGTAAGTGATTCTCACTTTCCTGCCGACCGGGCACCTGTTATACACTAAAATCGAGAGTGTGGAACCCCTCAGTCGTTGTATGTGTCAAAACTTGTAGCTGACGATGCACTTTTTGTACGCAAAATTGTCACTGGTTCCCAGAATACAAACTAGACAAAGTTCAAAAGTTATACCATCGAGATCATTCCAATCTTGTTGCAGTAGAGCATGTATTTTGCAAGCATAAGCAAAATCTTCGAAGATAAAAAAAAACTAAAAAACTAGACAGCAGAACAGTTTAGCACGCACCAAAACCTTCGTCTAGAAAAACCCGAAAACAAAAAGGAGGTATAATCTGAGCTCACAGGGCATACGATAGGGAACGATTTGTACGAGAAATTGAAGCGTGGACTCGTAGTTCTGACTGCTATTGCATCAATCTTCAATTGTCTGTCCGTGATGATGCATTAAAAAGTAGTTGCAATGCTATTTGCAGGTTCTGGCAATTTGCTGGCTGAACCTCGAAAACAGTTTGTCTTCACTCCTGTCGGTACCGTAGTCAATATTGGATATCCCCCTTGGAAAAGTCAGCGATAGAAAAGTACTTGTGCCACCATTAACTGTGAATTGACATAGTAACAAATATTACTCAGCAAGAACATCAACTTCAACAAGAGCTATGAGCTCATATGGCAGTTGGTACGAGTAGGGGGTGTGAGAAGAAAGAAAGTAAATCTGAGCATTTTCCCGTCAATTCTTATACCCCTCCCCACCGTTATCTCCACGGTTGACACATGCTTTGCACATCTAGGTCACCAGTTCTTATCACCTATAAAGTTTCACTTGAATCGGACCATTTTTTCGCAACCTCACTGTAAAAAGTCTCTCCTTTGTCTCTCCAGTATACTCTACAGTATTTTGCATTCTAGCGTTTTAATCCGCATCGGATTACAACTCTCCAAATTGGGATTTTAATTCTCCGGATTAGGAATAAAAATGTCCAAAATTGGTGACGCGCAACTACTAATGCCAGATAAAGGAGAGACTTTTTACCTATGAAAGTCAGTAATTTCCGGATTTCCCCTCCCTCAACTCCCCGAAAAATGGTATAAAATGCATAAAAACTTATGTATGTTCCCACCAAATTCCATCCCGATCCCTCGACACTACGTGTTTCACAAACAAATCGGCGCCGCTCCCCCCCCCCCCGCTCCAGTATCGCATCCGGTCCGGACTTGACATCGAACATCTGCCAAGTTTCATCCATATCCGATATCCCGTTCAAAAGTTATAATTGCCACTAGATTCCGGATTCCCCATCCCTCAACTCCCCCCACGATGTTGGGATCGTGCAAACGACTTTCTCAAGTCAGTCTATTCGGATCCTTCCTATTCCTGCCGAGTTTTATCATCCTATTACATCAGGAAGTACCGAACCAGAATCCCCCCCCCCCCCTACGACTCCACCACAGTACCCAAATCCGGTCCGGTTATGTCAGTGATGTACCAACAAGTTTCATCCCGATCACTCCACTCCAAGTGCTTCCCAAGATTTCCGGCTCCCCCTCCACTCCCTCCAAAGTCACCAGGTCCGGTTCGGATTTGAAGTGGGTCGTCTGAGATACGAGGCATTTCCAAATATCAAGTTTCATTAAAATCTGATCACCCGTTCAAAAGGTATAAATACCTCAAGATTCCAGTTTTCCCCTTCCTCCACTCCCCCCACGATGCTCGGACCGGGAAAGTGACTAGTACCAATTTCATCTTGTGGGGTCCCTAATATGCCTGCCAAGTTTCATCTTCCTAGCTTATGTGGAAGTGCCCAAACCAGCAAAACCCGGACCGGCCGACGGACTGCCAGACCAACGGACGGACAGAAATTGCAATCGCTATATGGCACTTGGCCAAAGAGCAAGTGCCATAAAAATAGATACAGTATGTCTCCTTACCCCACATTGAACTTTTTACAACTTCCGACAACAACTTGTAAGTATTTAGTACTATCTACGAACTTGATCTGTACTTTGACCCAAAGGATACTGACACCAAGTTTGAACAAACTATCTCAACTCCTTAGAGAGTTGACTTGCTAAAAGGTGGGCTGACTTAAGAATAGACAGTCTCACAGACAGACACGGATGGACGGACAAGCTTTGCGAAGCCATAGGTATTCTGTCACTAACGTTTTAGGATCGCAGAAACTAGAAATGAGTGACCGTCACAAAAGACTAGACTAGAAAATCTCTTCCTCACCACAATACCAGTAACAAGTGCGGATCAAATTCATGATCTCTAAACAAACGACTGTCACTCTGACAATTTCAAAACGAGTCCGATTCGCTGAGACTCAAAAGCTCAAAACAGCAGAAACGTCTGTTTTGAAGATGGATGTGATAGATAGATAGAAAGTTTATTTTAAAAATCGACTATCGTGGTTATAAACCAAATTTGCGATTATTGTCAAACAGACAAAAAAACTACAATATATGTGTAAAATGTCAGTAGGCATAAAAATTCAAACTTTGTTAAAGTACCTATTTCACGAACTCGGGAACAAAACTTTTTGCATATCTAGCGTGTTTTGTAGGTACGGGACAGAGCTTGGGAACCTTAGAACTTACCACTCGTTCTGTTCGACTTCTAACATTTGATAGGGTGGAGGCAGGACTTGGGAGTGGAGAGGATGAGATACCATGGCTGAACCGAAGTCAGTGCTTAGCTCCTTTCTCCTTTCTTAAGAAGCTCACGGTTCGAACTTACCACACAATTTGTAAGGCAGCAGAGATTTGACGTTGACTAAACAAGATACAACATTATCAATCAATCAGTCAATCATCGTATGTATTCCTAAATAACTGTTTTACGACACGATAACACAGGACTTTCAACTTAAACCAGATATAGTTGATGTATACAATTCATTTTAAAATTTGTAACTTGACAACTTTTGTAACAGAGTCTGTACTAATGCTTCCTTGTTAAGACCGGGGCCCATGATGAAGTAATATGAATACTCTATATGACTAAGTCCAAAACACACCAGTTATCCTCAGGAAGAAGGAGTAAGCGTGTCCGTACGACTCAAACTTAACGACTCAAATCCTGTGTCAATGAATCACCGCGATCTTTAGGCGCAGCTTTGACACCACTTCTGCCTTTCTTCCGCTAGCTACCCGGAGAGGCCGGAGATTTTGCGTCTGCAAAGAGAGATAGTCATCAAGAGTATTGGCGCCCTTCATACGCGTTATGAGCTTTCTCGGCCTCCTCTAGAGGAGCACATTTATGACTGTAGTAGATGGAGCTCTGTGCGGCCAACTTAGGACAGATTAGAAATTTAGCTTGGGTGTTACTAGAAACAAAAGAAACCGCAGTTTTCAGAAAATCCTAGAACTACAGGAGTGTTGCATGAAGCTGCCCTTACTATGGCACCGCCCACCCCCCAATTGGCCATGGTACATGATCCTGCCAGCTTGGATCATGAAGCTGCCACCCCCAGAAAAATCATGCAAATTCCAAGAAAACAGCAAATTTTGTTATTTGCAAAAGGTCAAGGAACCTCTCTGACCAAACAGCTGGCCTCTAACTTCACCATGTAGCAAAATACCATTTTCAGCAAAGTGGGCGACTTCATGATCACTTGGGTGATTATATTCTTTTGTGTTCTCCAGCTTAGTCTTGAACAATTACAAGTAAACTAGGGTACCAGCAGAAAGTGAAGGTTCTAAGCTTCCTTTCAGGATACTCGACTGAATTTTATTTCAACCTTTACTCTTTTTCCCTAAGTCATTTCCCCAAAATAGGAGTTTAGGGTGGCAGCTTCATGCAACACTCCTGTACTAGCACCTCTGAATATTGCATGGTATAATCGAGGACTTCAACCAATAGTCAACCGAGCTCAGCAAGAGCATTCCTTAGAGTGTCAGTGGATCCGGGATCTGCGATCAAAGTCCGTGGATCGAGACTATACTCTATACCAGAAAAAAGAGTAGTTATCGCCTATTTGTTCTTCACCACTGTGGGCCAGGCGAGTCTCGGTCAGCCCTGCAACAGCTATCTTGTTCTTGTGCAGTTCTCTGGAAAAGAGTTCTTTCGCTGCAGCTGATGAAAATGTTAAAATGAAATGTACTGCTGTCGTGACAGTCAAGAGGCAAAATATGTTTTTTTTCAAAGTCGTGTGTGAAAAAATATTCAAAATATGTGCCTTTTCTTTGTTTTGAAGCTGCTTCAATTTGTACAGCACCTTCTGCGCTCCTTCTATACTATTTCATTCTGGGGATGAGACCATGTTATTTTAAATATGCAAAGCACCTGCTCCACTTGTCGAAATTATGTCATAACCATACATTGACGGAGAAATTCAAAATTCAAGGTGCAAGTGTTACCCTTTTGGATGTTTCGTCATCACTTTCAAAACTCATGGACAACAAGGCCCAACCAGCACACGATGTCGTCCACTGCTTCCTGACCGAAGATTATAAATTAAGTGTCTTTTTCTGTGTGTATATATGTGTTTTGTTTATTTTCTTTATTTTCGTCATTTACTCCACCTTTTCAAAATGGCGGGTCATAAATATATTACTTACTTACTTACTTCGAAAAGGGATTTTCTGGGCATTGACTTTGCTAATTCTATCTTTTTCGTCATTTTGTAAGGCAATCGAGGTAAAGTTAGGATGAAGGTATCTTGTTTGAAAAGAAAAATATGTTTAACTAGAAATTTTGAAGCAATATGTATTTTTCCAATCTGTAAACCATTGAATTAGCTTCAATCTAGCATGTTTGTCGTATCTGTTGGTTCCTTTTTAAGCCGGATAGACTATTCTGAAGGAAAGACTTCTCTGGAAATTTGAAATCTTGTC
This sequence comes from Branchinecta lynchi, assembly GCA_023053575.1. Taxonomy (NCBI): domain Eukaryota; kingdom Metazoa; phylum Arthropoda; class Branchiopoda; order Anostraca; family Branchinectidae; genus Branchinecta; species Branchinecta lynchi. The sequence continues at coordinate 11,759,642 of JAKZAP010000017.1, read as the reverse complement.
TGAGGTGGGATACCCCTCCCGTAGTTTTGGCGTCGTCAACATTTCCTTTGACGTGCTGAGGTCGTGATCTTAAAATGGAGTCCGTATCCGAGGCTAGTTTATCACTTTGCGTAGCCCTTGTTTTTAGGTGGGGCCCCCTAGGCCTGGGGTTTACTAACCACCGCGGTTGGCTCCACCCACCCGGTAAGGTTCAAAGCCACCAGCCACCCTATATGGCACGATTAATTTTAACGGAGGTGGTGAGTCCTCTGATCCAGCGGGACGTGGCTACTTATGGTGGGTTTACACACTGTGTAAAATCCGAGCGTATTTTGAAATCCGAGCGTATTTTACGCACGTTTTGAGCTTGAAAACATTTCTAGCAATACGGGCGTATTTGAGAAATCGGTCCGTTTTGTATCTAAACACTTCTGCGCAGTGTGTAAATGGACCATTACTGGTAACCGATTCGAAAAACCGGACGGGTGCCAAATCCCGCCGGTTTTGATAACACCGGAATTTTTTCGAAAAACGACAAAATCATTTTGTTTCGCAAAAATCGGTGCCTGGTCTGTCTCAGAAATAGAGCCCTGTGACGTTAGGTTTCTTGATCCTCTCCACTGTTTTGGGATATTGCATAACTAGACACATCTAAACTAATCAGTAGACTAGCGCGTTTTCTCTTTTACCACGTTCTCAAGACTCGGAGCTAGCTCGCTGCTACAAACGCATTTAACAAGCAACAGATCTGAGTTTCGTATGACATTTTAAAGATCGGACTAGGGCTTTCATGCTACTCAAAACTAAGGATGTTCGTTAACTTTATTTGTTTACTCGTTAGCAAATGTTTAAGCGAACTCTTTCACCACAATGCGTATCGACCTTCTAATATACAGCAATGGTAAGTGCAACGTTCAAACAACGTTAGTGCAGCTGGTCTCCAAGAGACTTAAGGAATAACCACATTTTCAGAGAGGAGCTAAGCTGAGAGGCCAACTGGCTCAGTCGCATATGGGTCAGCCCGCACCGAAATCCTGTCATGTACTTGCCACTACGCCACCGAGGATTGCACACATTTATTCGTGATAGAAAAACCTCACGGGACGACTTCATCTTCTATTCTAAACTAGACGTCTGATTCGGATTGTTATTGAGTATGCCCTGTTACTCATGGCGTTCAGGGTAAGTGTTTGACCCCCCCCCCCCCACCTCCTTAGAACGCAGGTTCGTTTCTTCCGTTCTCCAACGTTGTCCCTGACGTTCGATCACCTTACGAGGACCCTTGCCAAGAGGGGCTGAAATATCGCGACCAAAGCATAAATAACTGGCGTTTCCGCTTTTATCTGTTTTTTTTTACCCCCTCCCCTTCCATCTATTTGATTTTTAATTGAGGACAATCTTCTAGACAATCTTCATTGAAACTGCGCTTCTTGACGTAAGGAATAACAAGGTTCACCGTCTAGTTTGTCTGGAAGTGAATGGACTAGCAAAAGCTGGAAATACGGCCGGGTCGACAGACGGTAAGCTAAATCATTATTTGGCACGTTGATTACGTGGTCTAAGAAGCCAACATAGAATATTTGGTAACAACTATCGGTCCGTGTTTTTGCTGTGAGCTACCTTCCCGCAGTTGGTCACTGGGTGCGGAAAATAAATGTTTATCTTGAGTTTCAAATGTTCGTCGTCATAGTAGAATATGCATAATGGAGACGGCCGTAGACATTCTGAACGTCACTGCTAGAGTAAATAGTGGAAACTCAGAAAATCCCTTAGCACAACCAAAATAATGCATTGTTTTAAACAGCTAATCAATAAATTTTCTTGAAAGTGTCGCGATGGAGACACTTTCGAGAGGAAATGTCACAAGGACATTTGGAAGCGGAGCCTTTGGAAGAGTGTAATGTGTTCCAAGAGAATTTGAAACGTTTTAACCTAAAAAGATTTGGCGCCAGACCTGTATCGAATTCTTTGTAGAAATATTTTCAGCTCGCCGCCAAGTTTTGGCGAGGCTTCGGGGATTATTCGACACGCACATTGATCTACGAGAAAGTTAAAATAATAAATTTTTCAAAATATGGGTCGATCAAGAGCTTAATGGCTGGCTTCAGGCCTTTGATCAGCACCTCAGCATGGTACTTGGAGACGTTGTGGAGACAGGAACCTCAGTTGAGTTTGACGAACAAAATCCTGCAGGGCAACGAAAAGAACCATAGCCATGTTCTTTGTTGGCGTCGACGGTGTCATACTTGTATCGCCACCGTCCCGAAGTGGAGCGGAATTGAGTTGAAGGGCTCCCCTGTGTTTGTACTGTCCGGAACTTAAAATGTATCGTTTAAATAAAAAAGTTCCCAGAACCTCAACTTGCTTTAAAAACTTTTGGACAAAATTACTAATTTAGTTCATGATTAATGTCTTGTGACCAGCTAAGCAAAAGTTGGTATTGTACTTTTATACCATAGAATTTTCGACATCTAAGTCTTAATTGCTCGAAAACGAGTTCCACCAACTAGAAACTGATTTATCGCCAATCAATGTCTGGCTGTGATTAAAATACGAGGTATCAAAGGATGTCCGGCAAGATGTTGGGACGAGAAGTTGCTTCTGAACTCTCAGACCCATTAAAACAACACAGTCAAATGTGGTATAACTGCCCAGATAAAAGTTCCCAGACAAAGCCAATCAAATCACGTACACCGTCAGGAACTTACCTTCAGTTAAGCTGAAAAAGGAAGTTACCCTCAGCTCAGTTAAAAATGCAAGAGCTACTTTAAAGGTTTGTCCCTATATTTCAACCATAATTTATCTCTTTAACTCCTCACATAGTGACCGACTCTGGTCCGGACATCTAAAATCTAAGGCAGGAGGTCTGAGTCTTGCCAACTATCAATCAGTGTCTGATCTGGATCACTTCGAGAGCAATACACACAACTAGAATTCCACTGTCCCATTCCCAACTCTCTCCCCAAGGTGGCCGGATCTTGTATGTGTAAAAATAACACAAAGGTGCCCTATTTCTACTCGTGAATGCTTCGATCATTGATTGACCTTCATAGGATCAATGTTCCTTTTCCGTTTCATTTTGATCTGTTTTTTAGGACATGGACTAGGACTATGACATCGCAAAAGTTGTCCGTCTGTCAGCACGATAACTCTCGAAGGGAATGAGATATTTTGATGAAACGTGGTGTGAGGATTCTTTGGGTCAAGAGTAAGGTCGAGTACGTAGATGGAATTTGTAGCCCTATATTTAGGGTTAGGGGAGGGGGTTTCAAATTAAGTGTCAAAACAAAATATTTGTCAAAGCTATTGAGATAGTTGATTTAGGGGTATCGTCAGAAGACATGCTGAATCTGAATATGAAAATTATTTTCTTGTCGGACAAACAGTTCGGCCGGAATCCGGCGAAACCCGGACACCAAATTTGTCGAACCAATTTTCGGCTATAGCAGTCCCTACCCCTTTTTTCTCAAACCAGTATAGCTCTTGCGCGTTGCTGACGACACTCATTTATTTTATCGACGTCGGAGAGATCTAGCGTAATAAGGTCAAAAGGGTTCATATAGACTGTTCAAACGAGGAAATATGTTGTTCCAGCGAGGATGTTGTTCAATGAGGATTCACTGGTAAAGTACAGGTCAAGTTCGTAGATGGGTCCTTTAGTCCTATCTTTAGAGGCAGAGTAGGGTTTCGAATTTATGGTAAAAACATGTATGTTTTATAAGCTACATATTCATTGAATCCATTCGCTGAATCCATACCTGAACTTAGTTTTCTTGCTGGACAAACGGTTCATCACGAATTCGGCTGAAACTAGAAATTTGGTCGTTTCGGAAACCGATTATAGATTCGGTATCGGGGCAAGGAGACATGCTGATTCCATTTTTTAACTTTATTTTAACATTACAAATATTCAAGGAATCTGTCGAAGACTGAATGGCGAAGACATGACCCAAGTGTTTGAATAAAATATTAGAGTTTTGTTAGAACACCGAAACCGTTGGTCTTGTTCAATTTAGGAACGTTAAAAATATTATGTTGAAATATCTTAGGAAAACTATACGTTTGGATTTGGAATTACCATTTAGTTCAAAAAAAAATTCTTATGTTTGACATTGGAATTCATAGAGTATATTATTTAGTTTTTTGGGATCCCAAAACGTAAGTGGAGGGATACCTATGACCTCGCTAGAATTGTAAGAACCATCTATAAGAGCGATAATTGGCACCGTGACTCTTGGGTCAAAGTATAGGTCAAGTTCGAAGATGGGCTCTGTAGCTCTATATTTAGGGGTGGGAAAGGGGGCTTGAAATTAAGGGATGACAAAAGAATATTTTTAAAAGCTAATGAGGTGGTTGATTTAGGTGTAAGGAATCATACCGAATCCGAATAAGAAAATTATTTTCTTGCCGGACAAGTTGCTCACCCGGAATCCGGCAAAAACTAGATATTTTGGGAAAAGTAAAAGTTGTATTTGAAGTTGATTAGATGTATGGTTCAGGTGTAGGAACACACGCTGAATCGGAATGTGACAATTAATTTCACGTCATCAAAAAGTCCCCTAGCAAATCAAAATAACGCTGTGTTTTCAAACAGATTTTCAAAGAATTTTCTTGAAAGTGTTGCGATGGAGACCCTTTCGATGGAAAATATCGCAAGGAGGTTAGGAAGAGGAGCCTTTGGAAGAGTGTACTGGGCTCCAAGAGAATCTGAAACGTTTTACCTAACAATATTTGTCACCAGAACTGTATCGAATTCTTTGTAGAAATGTTTGCGGCGAGGGCCCGCTGAGTAATGTTCGGATAAAGTTACTACGGGAAAGTTAAAAGTAAATTGTTCAAAATATGGGGCGATCGAGAGCTTCAAGGCTGGCTTCAGGCATGTGATCCGCATCTCAGCACGGTACTTGGGGACGCTGTGGAGATAGGAACCTCAGTTGAGTTTGACGAACAAAAACGTGCAGGACAACGAAAAGAACCATAGCTATGTTGTTTCTTGGCGTCGATGGTGTCTTACTTGTATCGCCACCATCCAGAAGTGGAGTACTGTCCGAAACCTAAAATGTATCGGTAAATAAAAAAGTTCCCAGCTCCTAGCTCCTCAACTTGCTGTTTAACTTACTTCATGATTAATGTCTTGGGACCAGCTGAACAAAAACTAGCATGTTACTTTTAAACCATAGAATTTTCGACATCTAAGTCTGAATGGATCGAAAACGAGTTCCACCAAACTGAAACTGATTTATCGCCAATCAATGTTTGTCTGTGATTAAAATACGAGGTATCAAAGGATGGACGTCAAGATGCAAAGGAGACCGAAGAATGCCCCGATCGATCTGTTTGCTAATTGGTTCTGAACGTTCAGACCCATTCAACCCAACACAGTCAAGATTGGTCCAACTGCCCAGATCCAACTTCCCGGACAAAGCCGATCCAGTCGTTTACACCGTCAGGGTAAGAAATGAAAGCCGATATGGCACATGCTTATCAGATAAGAGTTGCGTTTTTTTTCTCTGGTTCCTGTTCCGTGTTCTCTGTTCACAGTTGTCTGGTTTGGGTAAAAACGGTGTTTTGCTTGCGCTGTTCCTTGTTTCATGTTTTGTCACTGTTCTGAAGAAAACGCAAATTTACGATCCTGACCATGTCTTAAGCGGAAAATCTGTTAAATTGCAAGTTATATTGCAAAACGACCATACTTTAGGAGCCAGCTTTATCCTCCAAACTTCTGCAATTCTTTCTTTTCTATCTATGAATCTATCTGCAATTTTCTATCTGAACAGTGATAAAACATGCTAGGAGAGCAAGTTCCGTGTTTTGCAAAACAGACAGCGGAACAGAGAACACGGAACACAGGACAGCGTACAAAAACGGGAAAATGAGAAACAGCGTGTTCCGTGTTTTGACAAAAACGGGAAAAATATAAAACAGAGAGAAAACAGCGAACAGAACAGAGACAAAAACGCAACTAAGGTTCGTTGTGACAACTTTTGTCAAGGGGAGGTCGGCGAAATGCAGTGTGGTGAAAAACAGTGATCTCACTCTTCGGCACGAGTAAACATTTTTGAGGAACAGTTTACGACCCCCTTATCTTCGTCCTGGTCTTTTGAATTATTAACAGTCAAGATACGATGAAGACTTGACCCTCGTTAGAGTCATAACTCAGATGGGGGTACTGAGGAGAGCAGTGGCGGAAAACAGATTTGTTGCACCTAGTTTTTGTAGCTCATGGAGCCTCTGGCTGGTCTGAAAAACTTTCGCTAGTTCAGGAACTTCTGACTTCCACATGAGAAGACGATGAAACTTGGCTCGAATAAAAGATCCGAACAAATACTCACTGGAACCTTCTGATTCCAGATCTGATAATATGTGAAGGTTGGAGGGATAGATAATACGGAAAATTATTACCCATGTATGTTGAGACCGATTTGATTGAAACTTAATGAATGGTAGGAAAAAAGCCCGAGGTCGACTGTTTGTGTTTCCAAACCACACGATACCGCGTTTGAGGGACGTGTGTCGGGGTAGTACAAATGAAAAGATTCTGATAAAACTTGAAAAGAAGAAAGTGCATGTTTCGTAAATGTGTTGTTTTGAGACAAGGATCGGATCCGGCTTCCATGGGGGGAGTTAAAGGGTGGGTTGAGCCGAAAGCCATAATCAAGCGGTAATATGGGTGATGGAAGCCTACTAATCGGGCTGGCGAAAATCACGAAAGTTGGTAAATCTTCAGAAATTTTTTTTCAAGCAATCTTCTGATAAAACACTGGACGCGGTTTCCCGGAATTTTGGTGATTTCGAGCTAAAGTGCTTCCAGATGTGCCAGGACCATGAAACTTGGCAGGCTTATTAGGGACTCTAACATATTGACTTGAAAATAGTCCCTTCACCGATCCGATCATTGTGGGAGAGTAAAGGGATGAGGAATCCGGAATCTGGTACCATTCATAATTTAGGAACGGGTGATCGGACGTGCATAAAACTTGACAAGTGTCAAGAACGAGTGCCACGAATGTTCAGTTTCAAGTCCGGATTTGGTCTGATTACTGGGGGGGGGGCTGGAGGGGAACAAACTGGCAAACATGCTAACTGTTCCGACTAATGCCATAGGAGCTTTCAGCTCTTGTTCATCCTGCTTTTGCTGACGACAATCGGGGTACATCTCGACGGGAACATTTTTAATAGCCTCGACCTTCAACTGGCTTATGCTGCCTACCCTCCCTTGTTGCACAACATCATTAATAAATATTCCAAACAGTTTCGGCGACAGAGTACAACCTTGTTTTACACCCATATTATAACTTATTACTTTAGAGTTGTTTCCCTACCCTTACTATGATGATGATGATGATGATGATGACATTTTATTTACGCACTTAAGAAGGGGAAAATAGTGCAGTATAGACAAAGAAAAGGAAAAAAAAATACACTGAGCTTTCAATAATGTAGTAAATGCAGGAGATCATAAAATAGATATTTTCAAAATATTCGAAATGGAACCTGCAACTAAACGCCAGAAACGCTGCGGGTCATTTCATGTCGGCCTTCAATGAGGATTCACTGGTAAAGTACAGGTCAAGTTCGTAGATGGGTCCTTTAGTCCTATCTTTAGAGGCAGAGGAGGGGTTTCGAATCTGCGGTAAAAATATGTATGTTTTTTAAGCTACATAGTCATTGAATCCATATCTGAACTTAATTTTCTTGCTGGACAAACGGTTCATCACGAATTCGGCTGAAACTGCAAATTTGATTGAAGATCAAAGTTGAATCTAAGATCAAAGTTGAATCTGAAATCGATTAGAGATTCGGTATCGGGGCAAGGAGACATGCTGAATCCATTTTTGAACTTTATTTCAATATTACAAATATTCTAAGAATCGGACAAAGACTGCATGGCCAAGACATGACCCAATTGTTTGAATCAAATTTTAGAATGTTGGGATCACATCGAAACTTTTGTTCTTGTTCAGTTTAGGAACGTTCGAAATATTGTGTTGGAATATCTTAGGAAAACTAAACGTTTGGATTTGGAATTACGACTTGATTTAAAAATTTGTTGTTTTCTTATGTTTGATATTGGAATTCACAGTGTATATTATTTAGTTTTTTGGGGTCACAAAACGTAAGTAGAGGGATACCTATGACATCGCAAAATTTGTCCGTCTGTCCGTCCGTCCGTCTGTTAGCACGGTGACTCTCAAAGGGGTTGAGATATTTTGTTCAAATTTAGCACGATGACTCTTGGGTCAAAGTACAGGTCAAGTTCAAAGATGGGCGTTGTAGGTCTATATTTAGGGGTGGGGAAGGGGTTTGAAATTAAGGGACGAACAAAAAAATACTCTTAAAAGCTAATGAGATAGTCGATTTAGAGATAAGGAAACATGCTGAATCCGAATGTGAAAACTATTTTCTTGCCGGACAAGTAGCTCACATGGAATCCGGCAAAAACCGGATATTTTGGGAAAAGTAAAAGTTGTGTCTGAAGTTGATTAGATGTTTGATTCAGGTGTAGGAACACTTGCTGAATCGAAGTGAAAATTAATTTCGCGTCATTAAAAGTGTGTGGCGGCGCGCCGCCAAGTTTTGGCGAGGCTTCGAAGACTATTCGACACACACATTTTGATCTACGGGAAAGTTAAAATAATGGTTCTTCAAAATGTGGAGCGGTCGAGAGCTTCATGGCTGGCTTCAGGCCTTTGATCAGCATCTCAGCATGGTACATGGGGACGCTGTGGAGACAGGAGCCTCAGTTGACTCTGACGAAGAAAATCCTGCAGGACAACGAAAAGAACCATAGACATGTTGTTTGTTGGCGTCGACGATGTCATACATGTATCGCCAACGTCCCAAAGTGGAGCGGAACTGAGTTGAAGAGTTCCCCAATATTTGTACTGTACGAAACTTTAAATGTATCGTTTAAATAAAAAAGTTCCCAGCTCCTCAACTTGCTTTAGAAACTTTTGGATAAAATTACAAATTTACTTCATGATTTATGTCTAGTGACCAGCTAAGCAAAAATTAGCATTGTACTTTTATTCCATAGAACTGTTGACATCTAAGTCTTAATTGCTCGAAAACGAGTTCCACCAACTTAAAACTGGTTTATCGCCAACCAATGTTTGGCTCTGATTAAAATACGAGGTGTCAAACAAACTTGTAAACCATAGAATTTTCGACATCTAAGTCTTAATGGCTCGAAAACGAGTTACACCAACTTAAAACTGATTTATCGCCAGTCAATGTTTGGCTGTGATTAAAATACGAGGTGTCAAACAATGCCCGACAAGATGTTGAAAAGGCGGGGGACCCAGGGTCCAATTTCTTTTTAAAGAGCCGCCTTTTCCCGTAACTCCGTGCGTGGCCTGGGGCTCCACCCCAGGCACACCACTTGGTTTAGAGAACTGCAGCAGCCGCAGTAGTCAGATTATTCCTTATCGCTATAGTAAAGTATTGCAACAACTTTATTCCGTCCAAAGACCATCCCGAGGAAAAATTTCTAGCCTGCGTAGTAGTACGAAAACGTCGCATGTAATACTATGTAATAGCAAAGAATACTATCATTTAATGTGCCTCAGACTGGTCCAATCTTATGTAGTAGTATCCAGTAGCATCCTGTCTTGCCATAGTAACATCAAGTCTTGCTAATAGTACCATATAGTAGTCTGCAGTAACGCGGTAGCCTTGAAGTAGAAGCATGTAGTAGCATGGTTAGTACTGCATGCAACTTTTTCTTACTACTTCATAGTATTTTGAGATAAAATTTTCATCGGGATAATCTACAATCTACAATACAAACGTAAACAAACATAAAATTGAACAGATAAACAGTTAACCAGCTTCAGGTTCGTATAGCTGCAGCCAGATAGGCAGATACAAACGGAGTACCGCACAAGAAAGAACGAGAACATTTGGATTTTCCGATGAAAAGAGTCGCTCACGTAATGATACATTGCAAGAGTGCTGAATCTGTGAAGACCTTCGAAGACTTCGGGGGGGGAGGAAACGGAAGCTATCATTGTATGCCACGCGGAGATCATTTATACCATGTAGTAGAGTAGTAGAACAGTTTTATTGAAAATTAACATTTTGTTTTCAATAGCACAACAAAAGCGGGGCTTGCGAGGCTGTGCTAACTTGTAGGAGATACAAAAAAATAAATAAAAAATAAATGCTTGGTGTATTTACACATGAGGGAAAGCCCAAAAATAGAAGCACTAAAAGATCGAAACAAAAAAGTTTTTACATCTGGTGAGCAATGACTAAATTTACGTATAAGCAAATTTCCACGTATGTAACAGAACGCAGAGTGTGCCGAATGTGCCCATCATCTAGAAGGTGCTCCGAGAAAATAAAATCCCGATAACGGAAAGACTGTACAAACGCTAGTTCTGTACCTGCAAGGCGTACACTCGGTAACAGAGGTGCGGAACGGGGCGCGGGCGGAAACACAAACATTTAGTTTTAGATGTGTTGAAAATTGTATCATACTCTTTCGCAAACGAATCACATATAACAAGTAAACTTATTAAGTGTCTCAACACTGGTCGCCATTGTAACCAAATCATCAGTCTAACTCAAATTGTTCATGCATCGAGAACCAATATGGCAGCACAAACCAGATTTGCTCAATCTGACATTGAGCTCATCACAATATGCCCTATAGTGAGGATATCAGTGCGTGGAGTTAGAGTTCCAAAGCAATATTGTCAAGTTTTGTCGTCTAAGCACATCTGAGCTCGCCATCACCGAAATTTAGGGTCCTATCCCTCCCCCTCCACAAACAGTGTCCAGATCCGGTCCGGTTCCACAAATGAGAGATCTAAGACTTATGCTTGTTTCTTCTGACCAATTTGTATCCCGATCCCTCCACTTTAAGCGTCTTCCGAGATTCCCAGTGCCCCCTCCAACTCGCGCCATAGCTATAGGATCCTGTCTGAAACTAAATTTAACAAGAGCTGGAAGCTCGTATGAAACTTGCAAGGCTGGGTCGATGGAAGTGACGGTCAAAAGTATTTTTTTTCACTTTTCGTTTAAGATTCACACTTTAAGGGTGCTAAAAATTAATTTCTAAGCAAAACACTTCAGGCAAAAACGATCATGTACTCAGGGCGATTGTGAAAAAATGAATTTTGCTTAAAAGTATTTTTTGTATTTTGCGGTTAAGGTTAGTTCTTTAATGGATGGTCGGATCTGAAAAGTGACGATATCTAACCCAACAATGTCAAGTTTCTAATGCTCCAGCAAAGTTTTATCGTCCTAGCACATCTGGAAGTACCTTAACTCACGATTTAGTGTTAGTATTTCTTTCTCCTATTTATTTTGTTTGTTACTCCATCTTTACGGCGCATCACCCTCCTTGTTGTGATGGGCTATAAATAAATTGAATGAAGTTGAATTGAATTGATCACCGGAACTCCGGATACCCCTCTACAGCCCCCCCCCCCCCTCAGTACTCGAATCCGTTCCTATTCTGTCATTGATGCACCTAAGACTTGTGACTGTACTTCCCACCAAGTTTCATCTGGTCGCTCCACTCTATGCGTGTAACAAGATTTCCGGTTCTCCCTTCCGACCCACCCCCTCAGTTCATTGGATCCGGTCCGGACTTAAAATGGCACAGCTGAGACAAGAGGTCTTTCAAGATATCAAGTTGCATTAAGATCCGATAACCCGTTCGAAAGTTATACATGCCACTAATTTCCGGATTCCGCCGTTTCCCCCTCCCCCCGCGATGGTCGAATCGGGCGAGTGACTGTTTCCAAGTTGATCTGGTCGGGTCCTGGATATGTCTTCCAAGTTTAAACGTCCTAGCCCACCAGGAAGTACATTGACTACGGATCGCCGGAATTCCGGAACCCCCTCCAAATCCCCCCACAGTGTCCAAATCCGGTCCAGTTCTGTCAGTTATTTATCTAGAGCTGGTTTCTTCCGGTTCTTTCCAGCAAGTTTCATCCCGATCGCTCCACTCTGAGAGTTTCACACGATTTCCGGTTCCCCCTTCCGACCCCCCCCCCCCAGATTCATCAAATTCGGTCCGGACTTGAAATGACACCTCTGAGAAAGGAGATCTTTCCAGATACCAAGTTTCATTACGATCCGATCACCCATTCAAAAGTTGTGCATGTCCCTATTTTCCGGATTCCGCCTATTTCCAAGTTAGTTTGTTCGGGTCCGTAATACGCCTGCCAAGTTTCATCGTCCTAGCACATCTGGAAGTACCCTAACTCGCAAACAACGGACTGACCGACCGACCGACGGAAAAGTGATCGGTATATGGCACTTGACCGGAAGGCAAGTAATAATAATAATAACTTTATTTAAACCCTCCATACAAATACAATGTAAATGGTCGGAGGAGTTGGTAAAGAAACAAAAGAAAAAGAAAAAGAAAAGAGAATTACACGACAATACGATACAATATTAAGCTGCGATAACTAAAAATAACCATAACAAGAACAAACTTGAAAAGTGCCATACAAACTAGGTCTCTTGCCAATTAGCAAGTTTCATTAAGATCCAATCACCCGTTCGGAAGTTATGCATGCACAATAGACTGCCTTTCCAATGAAAATGTAATTTTAGCTCATTGTTTCTGATGCAGTTTTTAAAATATTGCTGACTGGAGAGAATAATTTTTTGTTTTGTTTTCTGCTTCTGCGTGCGAAAGATTATGAGACCAAGAAGGATCGTTATCAAACCGTGCATATATTAACGACTAGTTTTTATGATCTTGACATGTTAACCTGTTTCACTTGGTCTATTTTATAGTTTTTAAATCTTCGTCGATAATGTTTTAAAAGCGCATCATCAGCTAAATGATGCACGCAAGTCCATTTAGAGATTGTTTATGGGATCTTGGTTCGATAACCTATTTGAAATTTTCATTCTGGGATGCTACGACTTTTCTACTTTTGGAATCCTATTATTACAAAATGTCCTAAAGATGGATGTCTCCGAACGACCTGTCAGAAATTTATCATCCTGGGAGCTATTTGCATTATGTAATTAGAGCATAAAAGTGCATCTATGGGTTCAAGTACACCGTTCTTCGAGAATACCATTACTTTCCACATGAAATTAGTGATTCTATTGTTAGTAGTTATCGATTCTACTATCCAGCCTTCGTGATCTCGTACGCGGCGGCTGGACGCGATATATTTGAAGTGTAAAAAAAAATCCAAAATGGAAATAGATGTGATGGTCGATACTGTCGTCTAAATTAAAAAATAACATTTTGAAGCAGGGCCCTATCTGGGGGCTTAGGGGGTTAACCCCTCCAAAACATACAAAAAGACTCATTTTATAGGCTTTAACCTCTGATCTATGTCTTTTCCTTACTTTTGGTATGGACTAGGCCCTACCCCCGAAATAAATTCCTGGAGACGAACCTGCTTTGACGCATCTCATGTCCTTATTTGTGAAAAAGTTGTCGTCGGACCTTGAAGTTGACTAAAAGTTTGCGTTGCGTGATTGACATAACGGCTCAAAAATTGTAGGTTCTAAACAAATGGAACCAGGGAGAGTTTTCGCCCAGACCCGCATCCCGTATCCACAAATTTATAATAGTTGCGTTTTTGCAGATACCTTGGTGTCTGTTACCAAGTAACTCAATCTGCAATTAGTCGTTTTTGCAGTTACTGTGGCATCTGATACACGATTTTTATAGGCTTTAACCTCTGATCCATGTCTTTTCCGACTGTAAAAACGACTATTGCCGAAATTGCACTTTTTGAAAAGTGCAATTTCGAAAAGTGCAAATTTATCCATCGAAACAGGAATCTTCCCTGAAGCTTTGAAGCTGGCGCGGGTAATTCCTTTACATAAATCGGGGAAAAAAGATGAAGCAAGTAACAAAAGACCAATATCCATCCTTCCTTTTTATGGCACTTGAGCTTACTCAAGTGCCATATAGCGATTGTTATTTCTGTCCGTCAGTCGGTCTGTCGGTCTGTCGGTCTGTCGGTCTGTCGGTCTGTCGGTCTGTCGGTCTGTCGGTCCCGGTTTTGCTAGTTCGGGCACTTCCAGATAAGCTAGGACGATGAAACTTGGCAAGCATATCAGGAACTGGACCAGATTAAATTAGAAATTGTCGCTTCCTCGATCCGACCATCTGGAGGGGAGTGGAGGGAGGGGGAATCCGGAAAAAATAGGAAAAATGAGATATTTTTAGCTTACGAACGGGTGATCGGATCTTAATGAAACTTAATACATGGAAGGACTTCGTGTCTCAGACCCTCCATTTTAAATCCAGACCGGATCCGGTGACACTGGGGGGAGTTAGAGGGGGAAACCGGAAATCTTGGAAAACACTTAGAGTGGAGGGATCCGAATGATACTTGGTGGAAAGTACAAGCAAAAGTCCTAGATACGTGACTGATATAACCGGAACGGACCCGATCACTTTGGGGGAGTTGGGGGGGGGGGGGGGGAAGTCCGAATTTGTAGTGATCCCGCAAGTTCCGTGCTTCCTGATGTGCTGGGACGATGGAAATTGACAGGCATGTCTGGGACCCGACCAGCTTAAATAGGAAATCATCAATTCCCCGATTCGACCATCTGGGGGGGGGGGGAGTGGAGGGAGGGTGAAGCCAAAATTTGAGGTATTTTTAGCTTGCGAACGGGTGATCGGATCTTGATGAAAATTGATATTTAGGATGACCTCGTGTCTCAGACACCTCACTTTAAATCCGGGCCGGATCCGATGACACTGGGGGGAGTTGGAGGAGGGAACCGGAAATTTTGAGAAACGCTTAAAGTGGAGGGATCGGGATGAAACTTGGTGGGAAAAACAAGCACAGGTCCTCGACACGTCATTGACATAACCGGACCGGATCAGGGCACTATGGGGGAGTTGGGGTGGGGGTCCGGATTTCTAGCGATCCCGCGAGTTCGGCATACTTCCTGATGTCCTAGGGCGATGAAACTTGGCAGGTATATCAGGGATCCGAACAGATTGACTTGAGAACAGCCGTTTCCCCGACCCGACCATCGTGGGGGGAGTGGGTGGATGGGGAGTCCGGAATCTAGTGGCGTGCATAACTTTTGAACGGGTGATCGGATTTGAATGAAACTTGTCTGGTGAGCTATCGCCTCGGACGTTCAGAGTCACGTCCGAGTCGGGTCCGATACCTGTGGGGATGGGGGGGGGGGTGGAAAACTCAAGAAACTCTAAAAGTAGAGGGATTGGGACGAAACTTAATGGATGGAACAAGCATTAGGCCTAGATGAAATTGACGGAGCCAGATGGTTTCGGGGCTCTGTGGGGGAGTTGGAGGGGGTTTCATGGAATTCCGGTAGTCGTGAGTTAGAATAGTTCCAGATGTAAAACGACAACGAAACTTTGCAGGCATATTAGCGACCCGAATTATCTTGACTTAAAAACCTGACACAACGTACCCCCGGAAACTTCCGTTCCTAGATCCGAGCATTTTTGGGGGAGCAAGAGAAGAGAAATATGGACTTCTATAAATTGCGAACGAGTGGTCTGATTCGAGTGAAACTTCATGGGTGATACGAATCGATGGCCTCGACATGTAAAACATGCGTTCGAACCATATGCGACCACGATTAGGGGAATTGGGGGTGGGGGGACTTTTGACATGCACAAAAACCAAACGGATGGACCGAATGAGATGCAATTCGACAGTGCCGAGTTTATGCGGCCTAGATTTGTTATTTGGCGTCTGGGTCGGATTCGGCCAAGGTAGGGGGGGGGGGGGGGGGGGGGGGTACTGGAAACTTGCAGATAGGCTATGCTCCAATTTCAGTCAAACTTGATGAGGGAATTAAGAGATTGGGCCCGAACCGGCTCCGACAACGTTGGTGGGAAGGGGGGGGGGTACCGGAACTTTCCAAAAATGCTCAGATTCGAGTGAAACTTGGTAGATGGTATAAACGAAGATGCTTTAGGTGGTCGATTTTTTTTTATTCCGAACCAGATTCGGCCACGGTAGGTGGAAATAGAGTGAGTACCGGAAATCGTGTAGCACGTCTAGGGATCAAACAAATGGATTTATTGGGATGAAAGTTTGAACAGTCATGTGCATTTGCAATCGAGACGATGCCGGAACTGCTCAGAAATGAGTGAAACTAAATATCCTATTTCTATTTCCGAACCACCTTTTTGGATGGCGGGTGTATTTTGTGACGTTTTCATCTACTTTCTTGTACAGCCTACTCGTACAAGTGCCATATGAGCTCGTAGCTCTTGTTTTCTAAAGTTTACGAAAAAATAGTGCACGGTCAACTTTCCAAACACATTAAAGATAATAAAGTTCTGCTCGATACTGAATTTGGGTTCCGTAAAGGTCTGTCAACGGACTTAGCTATCATTAAACTAGTGGATTGGATTAACGAAGCTTTTGAAAATGGTTTGATTCCAGCTGTAATATTTTTGGACTTGAAAAAAGCATTTGATACTGTTGACCACCATGAACTACTAAATTCTTTACAGTCTATTGGAATAGGGGGTAAAGCACTAGACTGTCTTCGGTCATGTTTATTTGGAAGGATACAAGTAGTCATGAACGGTAATATTACATCGGAACAGTGTGCAATCCATTGAAGAGTGCCACAGGGTTCGATTTGGGGTTCATTACTTTTTATTATTTTTATTGACACAGTTAAATATTTCCTATCCGAAGCTGGTATTCTTTGATTTGCTGATGACACTCTTCTGTTTTGTGTGCCTCTTCTATACCTGATCCATACGAAAAGCTAAAAATAGCACTAGCTGAATTTACCAATTTCACTGATTCTCACCTACTAACCCTGAATTTTTTAAAAACAAACTATATGGTATACTCGAGAACCTCATCCCTAACAAGCCCTGGTCAAGTTCTGGTGGGTACTTCAATCATCAAAAGAGTGGAATCCATCAACTACCTTGGTTTTTTCTACTAGATGAGAATTTGTCAGGAAAGAGCACTCCGATGTTCTGTCGTCTAAACTTTCTCGGTCTCTTGGAGTGGTAAGGAGAGTCAAAAGCATTGCATCATCTGAAATTCTACGAATGATATATTATGCTATTTTTCATCCTTACTTCATTTATGGATACTCCGTGTGGGCTAGCAATTTTGTATCTTGTTACAAGAAAGTTCAAAATCTACATAACAGTGCAATCCGAGCAATCACGTCGCATGACCCCAATAAGAATCACAGTGAGCGTTTTAGATATAATAAAATAATGGATGTCACCATAATTAGAGATTACCAAGTTGCAGTTTTCACTTAAAAGTATTTTAATTATCATTTAAATTCATCTTTTCAGAATTTGTTTTCACAGAATCAGAATTTCCACGAGTATTCTACTCGGAATGCCCGGTAGTTGGCGAGTGCCCCCCGTAAAACAACTAGAGGTCGCTAGAGCTTCTTTCATAATAAAACACTTTGCTCGGGGGGGTGTGGAATTCAATACCAGAGGAGGTAAGGGTTGCGTCTACCCTTTCAGCTTTCAAGTCACAGTCTTTTTTCTTATCAAGAACATAATGTTCCAAAACTTAATTTCCTTTCTTCATTTTTTCCTTCCTTTTTTGGGGGGGGGGGGCAAGGGCGTTTTGTTGATGGAAGATTGTTCGTTAGTGGACTGGTCAGTTTGTTATGTCTTCATTCTTCTTTTCTTCTTTTTTTCTCTCCTTAAGACTATATGAATAAATAATAAGCCCCGCCCACTGCCAGGCCTTATGTTAAGCCTTATGGTGGGGCCATAAACAGTTAAGGTTTAACTGAAAAGTCAACTTATTTTTATACGTTTGATTTAAATACACTGAATTATTTTGACTCATGGAAGGAATTTTTGTTTTTCACGTCGCGTAGTCTATTGGTGACATTTGGAGCGTGTTCCATCCTACTTACCGTAGTTACTACGCATGACGTCACGAATTCTGGCTTTTCGACGTCAAGGCTGGGACGATTTTTCTATTTTCCAGCAGGATCTCACGCCAGGGGCTAATTCGACCAATCACGTTACAGAGATCCGTAGTTACTACGCTTACTACGGTCCCGAGCATGGTAAGCAAATAGTAACTATTAGTTACTATTCGGACAAGGTTGGAACGGTCAGCGTAGTAACTTTTCATGAGGATGGAACGGAAATAGTAGCTATTAGTAACTATTGTTAGAAGGGTGGAACAGGCTCTTGGCCAGGAAATAGTAGCTATTAGTAACTATTGTTAGAAGGGTGGAACAGGCTCTGGGAATAACTTTACGGCGAGTCGCGGAAAATTTGAATGTCTGCAAACGCGTGTGTTTCAATGGCTAATAAAGAGAAGATTTTGAAATGTTCGATTCATCAGAAGAATGTGATGAGCACTGTGGATCAAATATAATATTGGCGAATGCCAAGTTCTTACTGGTCACTTTCACTTCCCATGTTACTTCCACCTTCCTGGCTTGAAGAATGCAAATCCGCCATGACTTGTTATTACGGCAATCGGCTGCCGCTGTAGTTGCTAAACATTTCAAACATAGAGCTACGTCCATATAGAGGTACAACAGTTACGGAAGAGAAATTACGTCAGCTAAAGTTCAAGAATCTTGGATAAGGAAGTAACGCGTTTTTGTCAGTTCTTCTAGCCTAATTAAGTAAAAATATGATGGGTAATCAGACTGTTTTATCTTAGCCCTATTCTGTTAACCTTTAATGGTGTTTTTATTTTTGTGAATACACTGAAACTGAAATCATTCCGAAAGAAAAACTGATATCCAGTTACATCGTGCTCGACTTCTTTCTCACCAATTTGACAAAATTTTATGAAAGATAACTTTTCAGATACCACGAACAGCTACCACGGTATCTGAATATCAGTTACCACGGGAACTGGCCAGATACCATAATACCACGATAACAGCGAAAACGACTTTAGACCGGGATATCTGATACCATGGTATCTGCAAAAACACAACTAATGAAGCATATTCTAGGACTGAGAAGATTAATGAGTTTAGTCGGATCTTTTTCTTTCCTTTGTAGTTTTAATGGCACTTGCAGCTCCGCTCAAGTGCCATATACCGATTACTTTTCGGTCTCTCGGTCGGTCTCTCGGTCGGTCTCTCGGTCTGTCAGTCAGGCCACTCATCTCGAGTTAGGGCATATTAGGGTGCCTACCAAACTATCTTGGAAATAGTCACATTCCCGATTTAACCACCATGGGGGAGTGGAGGGAGGGGGAATCGGAATGTTGACGTATTTTTAACTTATAAACGGGGAATCGGATCTGAATGAAACTTGGTATTTGGGAAGATCTCTTGTCTCAGACGTCACACTTCAAGTCCGGAATGGATCCGGTGACTTTCGGGACAAGACCGGATCGAATCCGAGCACTGTGGGGGGATTTGAAGGGAGGGTTCTGGAATTCCGGTGATCCCGACTTAAGATGCTTAAACATCTGCTAGGATGATTAAACTTGGCAGGCATATTAGGGACCCGACCAAACTAGCTTGGAGATCCGACCACCGTGGGGGAGTTGAGGGAGGGGGAATCCGAAATATTGACGTATTTGTAGCTTTTGAACGGGAAATCGGGTCTTGATGAAACTTGATGTTTGGAAAGACCTCGTGTCTCAGATGTATTGTCAACTTGAAGTCCGGAATGGATCTGGTGACTTTGGGGGGAGCTGGAGGGGGGAACCGGAAATCGCGTGAAATTTAAATCCCTCTCCACCCTTAAATCTTTCGGTTTGGATACTAATGCCTCCTCTGCTATTTTAAAACTTATATCCGTCCTCATTTAGAATATGCTTCACCGGTTTGGCATTCTTCTCTTTCTGCAGAGCTCCCTGATCGCCTGGAAAATGTCCAAAAGAGAGCAACGAGAATCATTCTGGGTGATCATAATATTACATACGAAGAGGCTCTCATTAAACTTGACATTCCTAAATTATCTGAACGTAGAAATACTCTTTCAAACAAATTTGGAGCTAAGATAACGTGTTGTCCCCAGATGGCCCATCTATTCCCCCTCCCCTCCCGTCTTCCGTGCGTCGGTCCGAGAGTAATGCTGGCAATCAGTTTTCCCCATATACCGGTAATTGTTCTACCCAATTTTTACGTAGTTTCATCCCATCATTTATTTCTGGTCATTTCTTTTAAGTGTATTATTAATTTGTTTCTTGTGTGTCTGTGTATTTTGTAAATTTGTATTCCTCTTCTAGCTTTTAGCTATTCGGATTAAACTTGTTTGATTGATTGAAAAAAGATACTTGGAAATAGTCACTTTCCCGATCCGGCTACCGTGGGGACAGTGGAGGAGGGGGAATCCAGAATATATATATATATATTTATTTTTGCCCACTTACAAAAACTGAAGAAAAGCGGAGTACAAAGGGGAAAAAAAGAGAGAAAAAAAAGAAGAAAAGAAACAAACATAACTTCACACAATAACCAAACAATAAACAGAATACTACTTATAATAGATGGGTCAGTAGATTTTCTGACAGCATGTTTAACGCCCTTAAGTGTGCTCGGTTTTCTATTAGCTCTATTTTGCTGCTTGGGTTATTGACCTATTTATAACTTTTAAATGGGGAATCAGATCTTAATGAAACTTGATATTTGGAAAGACCTCTTGTTTCAGATGTCCCATTTCAAGCGCGGACAGTATCCGATCAATGGAGGGAGTTTGAGGGGGGAGTGGAAATTTGGGGACACGCTTGGAAATATAACGATTGGGATAAGACTTGTTGGGAACAACAAGCGTTATCCCTAGATATATCAGTGATAGAACCGGACCGGACTCGGTCACTCTTGGGGAGTTGAATTCCGGTGATCGCAAATTAAGGTAGGCTACTTCAGGATGTGCTAGAACAATGAAACTTGGCTTGAACATAGAGACTTGACAGAATTGGCTTAGAGATTGTCACTTACCAAATCCGACCATCCCTTAAAGTTCTCATCTTAACTGCAAAGTACAAACAAAAAATTTAAGCAAAACCTACATTTTCATGACACGCTTGAGCCCATGATCTTGTTTGCCTCTACGGTTTTGATTATGCTGATTACAGAAAGAAAACAAGAGCTGCAAGCTCATATGGCACTTGCAAGGCTGGGTCAGAGGATAAAAGTAGGAATTCTTCAATTCGTGGGTTTGTTGTGATTATTTGTAAACAAAACCCTTGAGATAATGGGTCCTTGGAAATCACGAAAACGTATTGTTTGATAATGCATTTATCTGTGATGATGCGCACTTTAGGGGCGCTAGAAATTTATCTGTAATCAAAACTCTTGAAGCAAAAATGATGATGAGCTCATTGGGAGAATGAAATGTATATTTTAATCAAAAGTATCATTTGTAAATTCATCATCAGTAATCATCAGTAAATTCAGTTGTGAGCAAAACCCATGAGGCAAAATATTCTAATCATGTCAAGTCTCTAATGTTCAAGTTTCATGGTCCTAGCTCATCTGGAAGTACTTTAACTGGTGATCACCGGAATTCCGGACCTCCCCTTCTAACTCCCCCCACAGTGCTCGAACCCGATCCAGTTCTGTCACTGGTGAATCTAGGGCTTGTGCTTGTTCTTCCCACCAAGTTTCATCCCAATCACTCCACTCTTAGCGTGTCACAAGATTTACGGCTACCTCTGACTCCCCCCCCCCCCACAATAATCGGTTCCGGTTCGGACTTCACATGGGACATCCGAGACACGAGGTCTTTCCAAATACCAAGTTTCATTAAGTTCTGATCACCCGTTCCAAAGTTATACGTACCTCTACATTCCAGATTCCCCTTCCCTCCACTCCCCCCACGGTGGTCGGATCGGGGAATTGACTATTTCCAAGTTAGTTTGGTCGGGTCCCTGGTACGCTTGCCAAGTTTCACTGTCCCAGCCCACCTAGAAGTAACTTAACTCCGTATCACCGGAATTCCGGCCCCCCCCCCCTCCAACTCCCACGACAGTGCACGAATCCCGTCCGGTTCTGCCAATGATGTACCTAGGGCTTGTGCTTGTTCCTCTCACCAAGTTTCATCCCGATCCCTCCACTCTAAGCTTGTCATATGATTTCCGCCCCCCCCCCCTGCGCCCCCCCCCCCCACATTAATCGGATTCGGTCCGGACTTGAAATGGAACATCTGAGACATGACATCTCTCCAAATATCAATTTCCTTAAGATCCGATAACCTGTTCGAAAGTTATGCATGCCACTAAATTCCGGATTCTGGCTCCCCTCCCTCCCCCCACGATGGTCGGATAGGGCAAGTGACTATTTCCAACTTAGTTTGGTCGGGTCCCTAATATGCCTGCCAAGTTTCATCGTCTTAGCGTATCTGGAAGTACCCTAACTCGCAAACACCGGACTAACCGACCGACCGACCGACATACAGACCGACGGAAAAGTGATCGGTATATGGCACTTGGCCGGAAGGCAAGTGCCATACAAATTACCAAACGATACAATCTCGGGATTTCCAAGGGTCTATCATCATTCTTGTTTACCAAGTCTTGTAAGTACCATATGAGCTTCCCGCTCTTGTTCATATACTCCGTTTGAGCACGTATTGTGCCATTTGTATATGGGTTAGTAGAATGATTGATTGATTGATTGATAATAAAAGTTAGGATTAGAGGAGCAAAGGACATACCCGTAGGATTTGACTACAGTGGGAGTATTTTTATGTAAACAGTTACTTTAATGTGAACAGTGGAGTTTTGGGCTAAGTGGTAGAATGAAGATCCAAAATACCTATTCAGTTGGTTTTAGATGCCCTTACTATCTCACGTTGGCTAACTGGTAGTTAGCTTTAGACACAGCAATTGCATGAAAATGGCAAAGTCCAACACTCTATACATGGAGGTGTATCCAGTGTTGTCCACGTAGCATAGGCCTCAAAGGAGTCTCCCCTAAGGAGTTCCAGTACAGTCAATTTAAAGTTTGACGGCAGACAAATTGCAACTGAAATAATTTTCACACCATCTTGTAGAGAAAAAAAATGTGTAGCGGGGTGTAAAATTCGTGTTATAGTATTTAATATTTTATTATTTATTGTACTGTTCATCGACATGGCTTGGTACTTTTCCTTCTATTCTTCGTCAAATCCGTGTGATCCAGAATAACGCCATTGGAGCTTTTTGTGGAGTGCGGAATTGTGGGTCGATGAGATCAGTACACAGGGAAATAAATATAATGCCTGCAGCTGGATTGCGTGATTTTTAGACGCTGATTTTCATTTACAAATATTATAATGGGTACCTTCCAGATTGTTTTAAAGGTATATTTTGTGAGAGGTCAGACGTTCACCAACACGATACTCGGGCCAGAGGTGATATTCAGGTTCCTTGTTTGATTTCCAGTAGGTCCTTGTTTTCGATTATTTATAGAGTGTCTAAGCTTTGGAATAAGCTTAGTAGAAGTTCAAAAGAATTAGGTAATTTTGATCAATTTAAATCAGAGCTACGTTTGGAGTTGCTTGGTAGGTACACTTTCGAAACGGATTAAGGAAAGTCATTTTTCATTTTTTTATTTTGTTGTTGTTGTTGTTGTTGTTGTTACTTTGGGATTAGAAAACATAATGTTTTAGTGCAGTGTAAGTAATTGTGTTGAGTGCTTTGGTACATGGTTTCATCCTCTTATCCCTTACTTCAGTAAAAGAAAAATCCAAGTTCTTTTTTTTGTGTTGTTTAATAGCACATCCTCGCAAGCAGTGCTTTTGCTGTGCTATTTATGTATCTTCGATTGTCTTGCTAATAAAACTATTCTACTACTACTATAGCTGAAATTTTCGATTTTCTTACGGCTGGGTTCATAGGAAACATATTTCTGATGTATTTTTATGTGCTGAACTCCAATATTATATCAAATTAAAATACGGTCTACTGAATGTGTTTCACATTCATCACCCAGAAATCCATATTTCTATTCATTTTCCCGTCTCCCCGTGCCCATGTCTCCCTTATTTCAATACGCATACTCAATCCATGTTTTAGCTGTTTCTATCTTGCCCAAACTTCTTTAATGTATGTCATGAGACTCCTCAATTTACTCGTGTTCTACAGCTGAAATGGAAACAACAAAAGTTAACTGCTGGCGGGTAATAAATCGTGTCACGCTGTCTAGCTGAGAACGCTTTGTAATAAAAGTTGTAGTTAGATGACACTATTAGAAACGGGTGGCATCAAACCAGCTCTATACATGGGCTAGCAGCCAGAGTAGAGGCTTTCAGTCTTTGATCTGAGTTCAGCATAAAACTGCAATAATCAAGATTTGCAAATTTCGGCCTGATCTGACGCGCACCTCTTGATTTGCACGCTGCCTGAATGCGTGAATCAGCTTTGGCTCGGGGCATAATTTGCTCAGAGTTCCAGCTACATCATGTGGTATCTCTGGGTTACCTTCCTCTCACAATTGGGGTGAACCCAGAGCAAAATAACACTAGGGAGTAACTCTTTTCGCCCAATAACGGTTGCAACTGTTTTTTGTGAAAATTTTTGAGAATTTGATAATTGAAGAGCTTCGAGCTAAATGTACAGTTCAGGCCCATCAGTTTGGTTTTCAGCCACGTCTTGTGTGCGGTCATGCGCTTTCTGCTTTAGTATCAGCTTTAGTGGGTGCAGAAGAACGCGGTGAAAGTATCGCGTTAGCTGCTCATGATGTAAGGCGCGCGTTTCGTTCGCTTCTCCATGAGGAGATTATACTGGATTTGGGTTTGACCTTTGTTGACCCTTGCATCCTAGCCCCGCTGGCTGACAGGCATGAAAATCTTAAAGCGGAACTTAGGCTGCCTTTACCAGCTAATGAGTGCAATAGCCCGTTGCAGATTTTGCCGTTTCTCCCGGTGGTAGCACCCTTCTCCCGGTGAAAAAAGAGGTAAGGCAAGGTGCCATTTCGTCACTGCTGGTATTTAATAAAGTATTGTAAAGCCGCAAGTCACTTATGACTTACATTCTCCGTGGTGTTGATTTGTCTTAGATTGGTTATGCGGCCGATGTGCTTAACCTGAGCCGTTTGTTGCGAGGGCTAGAAGATAATTTTAGCCAACTGCAACAAGAATATGCTCACATTCAGTTTAACGCTAAAAATACTGTTTAACTCGAAAGCAGATACTGACCGAAGCATCACACTTGGTGCTTCTGTCGTTCAGCTAGCGGATATTTATTGTATATTTGGGCCTTCCTATTGGACGGTCAATACTTGAGACGCAGCGGTTACTACTTTCTCACTTCCAGAAGAGGGCTTCGTTTACGTATAGCCGGATAGTTGCAAATAAGCGCAAATTTGACCCTCGTCTGTTGGCCCGTTTGTACAATACTATGGTTTTGCCCCATTATTTTTCCCTGTCACACGGTCAAAAGCCAGAAATGGCAAAAGACCGTTAAAAGAAAGCCACCACCATCATAAGGCTTCAGCCAGCCAATCAGGAGTTTGACTTTCTGAAGGACAAACTGGACGACATGACCTACATCCAAAGGAAATTCTCCCTCGAAAGATTTTCGGGCTGGAGTCGGGGAGTTTTAAGCGAGCCGTTCACCAGCACACTTGTTGGTACAGGAATTCAAAATGTAACTAAAGTAAGTTTACTGAGCCATCTTCCTCCGACGCCCTCGCCGAACTCTGTCCAGCTGAACTCACCTCTACTTAATATGCACTCAACCTGTGACAGCCTTCTGCAATACTGCTGATTCATCCTTCTTACTCGGCACCTACCTCTTATCTAACAACCGATTATATATATATATATATCTGTATTTGAAAGCGATTAAGCCATATACAGAAAAACAAAACAAACAACAATCTCAACTAACAAACAACCTCACATTCTTAACTTAATATCCTACCGACTTTCTGCTAAACTAATAACTTTTTCTACCATATTGCCAAAACACACTATAGACCTAGCATTTGTAGACTTAAGGATACCTAGAAGTAGCTCATCCCCCCCCCCATTCTGAAAAAGAGTACCCCTTATATTAGAAAGCTCCTTACACCTCAAGAGAACATGGCCCAGCCCCTCATCACTCGAATTACAAAAAGGACAAGGATACTGCGCTTCCGGACCACCACTTTTCCTTTTCCAAAAACTTTTTCCAAGTACTGGTAGACAGTTTGCTCTTGCCTGGATCCACAAACGAATAAATTTTACTGGGATTTTCAACTTTAAATAGAACTCAGTACCAAAACACTCTTTAATTTCCTGATATAGTTTCAGACTAGATGACTTGTGAAGATCATTCCACCACAACTGAATCTGTTGGTCTTCAATTCTTGATTTTAATGTACCTAGAAATTCACTGGTATTTACATTGCGGCCTTTCCCTTCATTCCATATATAGGAGAACCCGGTTTCGTCTAGGATCCGTTTTATTCTATGCGGCCAGGATGACTTCCTCTTGGATGCTAACATATCCGCGTAAGCTTCTTTCTCCAGGCGCTCGGGTGGCAGATCCAGTATCTTTAGCCAGTATCGAATCATCTGTATTTTTCTGTTCCGATCCAGAGAAAAGAGTCCTAGGTCACCTTTTAGGACTAGCGAGGGGGTTGTAAGGTGCAAACCAAATATCCTTTTGAAGTATTGCAACTGAATCGTTTCTAAGCATTTCGCGGCATCTGCCCCCCATATTTCGCATCCATAATGTATGACAGACATAATAATAATAACTGTATTTAAAAGCCCAGGGGCCATATACATAACACAACAACAGTACACATTACAAAAGAAAACAACAACAATCCAAGGTATTACTTGACTTAATCCTACTTACAAAGGTTACGAAATAACCATCCCTTGGCCAATCTCTTGAACTGGTCCCCGGATACCTCAATTTCACTTTGAATTTGCTGGTCCGAGACGTCTCTTGACTCGGGTGACTTGGCCGGATTTCGAGACGAGTCCGAGTCCTCCTCCACAAAGGACGAGTCCGAGACGAGTCCAAGTCCCAGAAAAAGGTGTCTCGCGACGAGTCCGAGTCCACCACCTCTGGATTTAAGACTTAGAAAGCGTGTAGATTGTTCATCTCAGCAGATAGGAAAGCAAGAACAACATATACGCCTTCCCGAACGCTATCGTCTACGCTACCTAAACAACCCCTCAATCCGGTGGCTTCTCGCCAAGCCGCCAAGAAAGGTCGCCATCGCGTCTACCATCCCGCGCTATACAGTCGATCGTAACCCGTACACGCGTACCGAACTCAAAAGGGGTTGCCAAAGAAGTAAACCACCGAAGGGAACCTTACAGCCATAAAACAAAATATTAGTACTACCGTCATTATGGGAGTGGCCTGATGGGAGATCAGGCCAGCAGACTAACAACACACTGATCCAGCGGTTTTTTTTTTTTGCACCTATTTCGACATGAGCCTACTCCAGACAAAACCCCTTCTTCTCACCAACTTTTCCGCATTCCGGGTACACTACTTGTTGTTAGTTACATCACTTGTTGCCAGTGAATGCAGATGTTTATTTTCCTTCTACAAAATATTTCACCCATTAGAGCTTGGTCAGACTGGGCTCAAAAGCCAGCCTATTCGACAAACAACTGAAAATCCCTAGGGGACATAATTAAACACGCTGTTCAGCTCTAACTGTTCTCGTGAATTTAAAACGACAACATTCAGAGCTAGTTGTATCTTGTTCCTTTTTCTTTTTTGTACTTTTGCAACCCAAAAAGCCAGGAAATGAGCCCAGTGTGACGAAGCTCTTACCCGATCTTTGAAAACAAGGCTAAGGTGCCCATATCCGAATCTGACCACCGATTTGAACCAAAGAACCGTCACACCAAGCTTCAATAGAATACCTCAACTCGTCTGAAAGGTGTCGTGCAAATGGACGGACGAACAAACGTTACGAAGTCACGAGTATCCCGTCAATGCTTTCTTGGGACCATGACGGAGTGATGTCATGAAAGAGCTGCGCTGTTTTTGAGGGGAGTACTCACCGGTTCTTCACCGGTGACGTTTGTCCGGGGTATCCGGTGACTGCTCCCCGGGCTTATAACACCTGATTTCACACTAAGCATCCAGACAAACGGACTAACCGGTTAGTGCCACGGTCCGGACTAACAAGTACCTGCTCGGGAGGCCGGTTCTCTTGCCGTCACTTGTCAGATCTAAAACGCCCAATAGGACAAGAGCCGGGCACCGGTGAAGGGTCATTTACACGGCGGGTATTTTTCCCCGGAGACCAGAGGGGAAAGTTTTCACACGGTACCCGGGTATTTTTCCAGGGACAGTACTGTCATCTGGCAATAGATTCCAAGCTTGTAAAGCTAAGGATATCTCTCTAGAATGGACACCAACATGTGTCCACTTGGATCACTTCTTATATGGACATAATAACAATTTTTGCTCGAAAATCCGATTTTGTTGATGCTGACGTCAAAGAATACCCTTCGATAAGCAAATAACCGGGTAAAAAGTTCGCGAAATTGAAGTCCAAAATACCCAGGGATTTGTTGCTGTTGCCAGGAAAAATACCCGTGGTGTACGGGTAAATACCTTCCGTGTAAACGTAGATCGAGGAGAAACCAGAGTGCAACGAGAACAGCTAGTAATGGACAGATACAGCAGGTGCGGCATTTTTGTTTCTTTTGGACATTACTGTAAATAAGCTTTTATTATCAAATGGTAACAGAACAGAGACAGCCGGGAGTGCAACGAGAGCAGCTATGGTATGGACGTTACTCGTCAACACATGAAAACGCAACCTCAATACCAAGCAGGTGCCGAGAATCTTCTGCCGTTCCATGTTATCCTCGGATTATCTGGAAAAGAAATCCTCTTTAATTTCGACAGGAAAGATCAGTGGATGTGCACTGTTGCCGCTTGGACGTACACCTTCCGACCCAAACCCACGCTGTAACTGATAAAGTCGTGGCGAGCCTTTTACTAGCAGAGATGTTACTAGCCAAAATGTTTGGCGGGGGGGGGGGGGAAGGAATTTACCGACTGGCTGTTAATTGTTACCGACTGTTTTTGCACAAAAAATGACTACTTTCAAGAAAAAAACGACAGTATCGAAAAAGTCGACTGATTTTCAGAAAAATACTGTTTTCATGAAAAAATCAACTGTTTCGATGAAAAATCGCGGCGCTTCGCGTCGACTCAATTATTTTTTACCGACTGGCCGGCAACATTGGGAAGATGGGGCGTCCCCTCCCCCCCCCCCGGTCGTGACGCCCCTGATTGCAAGAAGCATCGCTTCTGTCAAATGGGTAACGAGATGTACACCTGATGGAATGCTTCAATCCCTGGACACGAAGAATCGAATTTGAGCAAATCAGCGACGGCTTTGCATTCTTCGCTTTTGCAGAGCTTTAATGCCTGAGAATTTGCAATTGGTGTGGCCCCGCGAAGCAAAATCTTTCTTAAGGAGACATTCCATAGCACTAAACTAAGCAATACTCCTACTAGATAATTCCTGCCTCATTCGCCTATTTATTTATACATGCCTTCGGGTTTTATCATTACTACAAGGACTTTTCTGTTATTCCTTTGTCTATTTGGAACTAAATTTCCATATCCGACACGAATAGAATCGCGAATGTGCCTCACACTGAGCCAATCTTAACTAGTAGTATCCAGTAGCATCCTGTCTTGCTCTAGTAGCATCAAGTCTTGCTAATAGTAGCATGGAGTAGAACGCAGTAACACGGTAGCCTTGAAGTATAAGCATGTCGTAGCATCAGTTAGTACTCCATGCTACTTTTTCATACAACTCCATGCTACTATTCTGAGATACTTACTTCCTTTAAGCTGCAATGGGAAGCTCATACCCAGCCGCTGACACGCCGTTACATAAACCGCAGATGTCTCCTCGGAAGTTATATCTCGCCTGAAAGAAAAATCAAATTTCAGCTTCTTCTAACTTTTCCCCAAAAATGCAGTAGGGCTATTAGCACGGATCAAACAAAACTCCTTAAAGCACATCTCTCAGTAGAAATGATCTTTTCACCCTGCTCTGGCCAAGCACTCTGCTTTCCTTATAGCAAGAATAGTATATATAGTCAAATGAAACTGACATAAATACGAAACACGATAAAAAATATTTTAGAAATACCGGTTTTGGGAAATTCTAAGACTTGCCCCGTGAAATCAAGATTTCCGCGAAGTTTGCGCTGCTTGACTTGAAAACCCGGCTCTGCCAAGAAAGCGCTAAAAAGTTGTAGGCACAAGAAACAGTGGAGAAGGACGGAGATTTCTGAAGTCCTTAATTTCATAGGGGGCTAACCATAATATGAAAGGTAGAAATAGTACGAGGGGCCTTTTAAACCAGGAAAAGGTTGACTGTCTGAACGGATTGTGTTCAGGGTTAACAATTAAATGAGCACCGATTTTCCACGTCCGTACTGTTCGAGGTGGGATTACCGCATATTCTAACGTGAAGCATCAAACCTTCTAAGCTCCATCTTACCTTTTCAGCTCAGATTTAAAGTTTATCCGATAAGGGCTGAGATACGATATTCTAATTACCCATCATTTACTCACTTAAATAGGACTGAAGACCCGGTGAAAATGCGTTAATTCGCTATTCACATGATCAACTTTCATCGGATGAACTTTTTCTTTCAGATTTGTGGTACCTTTATGGGCTTGTACTTCTTTGTTTCGAATACATAGTAAGTAAAACAGTAATTGATTCCCAAAACGAAACCTATTTCGGGTCAAACACAATAGTACGGATTCGACCGTGGAACCTTTGAGTTTCCCATCGTCCGAATATTGCCTTACCGTCAAGATAACTTTATCACCGCTAACGGCGACCGTTCCGAAATAGGGAACTTCAGCTTTCAGGAATCCATCACTTTGTTCGACTCGAATCCTGCCAGATCCGGAGCAGGTGTCGACCTGAAAGGATCACTCATCAGTAAAATATTGTTAGTCTTGAATAAATGCAACTCTATCAGAATCATTATATTACTTTAAAGAGTGTGAATGCCGTGCGTGTAGAATGTTGAGTGTTCAGTACCGAGGTGAGCCGGTCTTGACAGAGAGTAGTCAAAGTCACAAGATAGCCTTCGTCGCTTTAGCCGTAAAAATGAATACTGGACTGATGCTGAATAATTCTCTGGTGACGCTGGCGTCAATTCAAAAGCAGCGCGACAACTATTCCGAATCTTCGAGTAAGAGATTTCTACAGTTAAGCATGTTCCACCCTACTTACCATTGTGACTACGCATGACGTCACGAATTCTGGCTTTTTGCCGTCAAGGCTGGAACGATTTTTCTATCTTCCAGCAGAATATAATGACAGATGTACACTATACTTCAATTTCTTTGAAATACAAATGAACCTATGACCTGCTGTTTTGACAGATTCTTCCGATTGGGATTACTAGCTCATTTACTAGATCCGGCAGAAAGACTAAAGTGCTCATAAAGTTCCCAGGCACATCTTAGTGTTCTACACTGTGCACCTATCAAAGCCACGGTTCATGGCCTTGGTTCAGCCTGAGCAGCACTCTTACTTTAGTCTAACTAAGGTCTTTGAAAGTATATCCTACCTTTCCAGCGGCTGGGTCCAAGACGACCTTGTCTTCTTTGTATATGACAGTCACTACTTTGTGCGCGCCCTGTACCCTGGCCAAGATCGCAAAATTATAATATGCAGTACAGTCTGTTGCAATCACATAGTCAGACGAAGAGAGCTCAGCTTCAAAATTGACTCCATTTAAGGTGCGCACGTGAGTGCCTTCGATGGCGCAAACACCTAAACAAAGAGGAAATAGGACAGGGTGTGAAAATGTGACAGTTTTACCCTACTGTAGCAGGAGGGGCCCTAATCCTCCGGTATCCTTATGCGCGCCTAGCCCCTCACCACCGTCTTATCCTTTTTTTCGTTGATTTTGTGTATGTTTCGTTTTCTTTTTTGTGTTTCTTTACATATTCCTACTCCACCATATTTACTTCATGTATTTTGTGGGTGATAAATAAATTAAATTAAATTAAATTAAATCGGAAAAAAAGGAAAAATTAGATAGGGGAAAATTAGGTAGTGTTGTTCCTTACTTCTACCCTATGTGTGAAGGCCCCCCCCCCCTCATTTATGTGTTAATTTGAGGAGTTGAAAGGGAGGGGGGTTCACTGGGGTTTCGTCTTCCTTCTCTGCAGGCTATTTCTTGTTGCTAAGGCCAATTGACTATCACAATTAATAAAGAGAAAAGATGTAATATATGTTAAATACGAGAAGGGTTTCTACGAGAAGGTTTATGAGAAGGATTTCGAAATATTGTTTGGTTGTCCTACCTACCCGAATTAAATCTTTAAGTTTCTCCATGTGGTTCTTCTGCTAGGACCCTGGACTGCCAACGAAGCTCTAGCATTGGAGTCCTTAACTTCTAAATTTCATTCAAAACTAGTCCAGGTTTCTTCGCTACGGTTTCAATCCCTTGTATAATTTCCATCTTTCCGTCGACGAAGTTTTAATGCGGTGACATAGGAGAGTGGACTGTTTAGACGAACTTGCCCCAGGCTGGATCGATGCTCGTATAGGCCTACCCAACTTCCATCTGCTGTTCCACCTCCGTTTCGTTTCCGCCTCGGTGGCCTTGTTAGCGCAACGGCGGCTTGAAGCCGAAGGTTGCACATTGCAACCGAGGAGCATTTTCGTCTTTCATTTCACTACTTATAACACATAAAGCTATTATCAAGGTTAAAGCTAAGAAGGTAAGGTTCAAGTGGTATGAAAATATCTGATGAGGTACAAATACTGATTTATTTGTCAGTGGCTCAAAGATGCCCAGTTTATGCTCAAATCTACCCGGGTTTCTAGACCCCCCCCCCCCCCCGTCAAAGTTCTATAACCAAGATATCACTTGCACACCGCTGTTACTTGCCAAGTTTGCGAACCACTTTCTTTACTCTTCGCTCTGTGTGGTGAAACAGGTGTGTGATTCTGAAATTCCGGATATTATTTCACCTCGACCAGTTATTCGGTCTCAATCCGGTTGGCTAAAAGTACTTACCAACTGTGTTGAGAGAATTCTCCATAACTGGGGCGTAGGCATTAATTGGCAGGAGCAATTGACTAATTGGGTCAAGAGGGGCGTCCTGGAAGGAGACTGTTGTTCCCGGATTGAAGAAAATGGCATTTACCAAGGGCTTCTGCTTTGGGTCCAACTCTAATACGGCCTGAAAAGAAGACATAATCACTTGTCACTACTCAACTCCTCCTCCTAGGCGGGCCATCTTGTCACTACTTGACTCCTCTCATAAAGGAGAAGCCAACGGAATCTCTAATCAACTTCAGATAAAAGTTTACCTTCTGTCAAATTTCCCGGGTTTATCCGGATACCCAGCTAAACACTTGTCCGGTGAGAAATTAAGTTTCAGATACGGATTCAACATGTCTTTTTACCCTCAAATCAAACACTAATCGATTTCAGACAAATTTAAGTAGCACAAGCTTAATTTCCGGTTTGTCCGGATTCCGTGCGATTTATTGGTATTGAAAGAAAACAAAGTTCAAAAATTGACTCAGCATGTCTCCGGGCGAGTCAGTTTCAGCTACGGATTCAGCAAGCCTTCTTATCCCAAAACGACTACCGATTTAATTTTAAAATGTACTTGTTACTATGTTAATAAGTACTGATTTCATCCCTTAACATGAAAACCCCTCCCTTGTTTTTTGTTTGTTTTTAGTTTGATTTAACAGTTTTATTGCTCTACTCTACGAGATTCAAGCTCATATACGAGCTTGACCTGTACAATGACCCAAAGGATCCCCAAGACAAGTATGAACAAATTGTCTCAACCCCTTCAAGGGTTATCTTGCTAACAGACAGACGGGTGGACGGACGTACAGACTTCGCGAAGTCATCGGTATCCCGTGACCCGTCACTTACGTTTTGTATCCCCAAAAGAGACGAACGAAGTAGCTGAAAAGATAGCTAGTTAATTATTCTTTCGTTCGATTACCAATCAAACTAGCCGTGACTACGCCAGATTTCAGGGAGTTGCCCCCCCCCCCCCGGAAAAAAGTGGTGAAAACTGTAAGTGGTAACTCGTCTGATAACCCGGTCACCAAAGGGTAGGGTAGCTGCGGGGGCTAACTAATCAAGGCAAGAGGACAAACTGTCAGATTCTAGTAAACAAACTGTCAGGACGGTAGCGCGACTGCGGAGGCTAACTAATGAAGGCAAGAGAACACACTGAAAGATTTTAGAGAACGAACTGTCGGGAGGGCGAAGTGTGTATTCCGGACGAAACTGTGTGTTGCAGCGACCTTGGAACGAATGTTATTCGGATGGGCAAACGCATCGCGGGCAATGTGCCATTGCTTGGCTTAATGGTGGGGCAGGGTCTGCAAAAATCGTGAATAGAAAATTTCCCACCTTGATTTTGCTGCTAGGGTTGTCGAAGTTTGCTACTTTCTGAACGTACTGGAAGCCAACAGATTTAATCACAGTCTCGAGCTTGTGAGTCAAATTTTCGGCGTGGCTGTAGGGCTAGAAAAGGAAGTAACTATTAAGAAATACCTTCATAGAAACAACCGAACATCTTTAAAGTCATGTCCAGCGCAACTGTTTATCTTTGTTTCCGTCAGTAAAACGGGGGAAGCACTGGACTCAAAAGGGTGCGAGCAAAGTGAACGCCAAGGCGCGTCGCAGGGCGTTATGTGAAGGTGATCTAGAAAATATATCAAATTTACTTAGGCCACGTGTCCAGAGTTGCCCGACTCATGGAACACTTATATTGAACGAGATATAACTGTTAAGAATATCAAATACAAAAACTGTTTTAGAAAATGATTGGCATGCAATGTTTAGGCAGAGTGAAATAATTGAAACTGAATTTGAAAGCTCGCTTATAGGTGTGTAATTGGTAGTTATTGTATTTTCTATCTCCCGAGGGCCTTAACAAACATACATCTATTCGTGTTTCCTATTTATTTATTTATTATTACATTTGACTTCACTCTCATTATTATTAAACTTGACAAGAATTTCAAATCGATTTTTCTTTGCATTGAAATTTGTTTTGCTTTAAAATGCAAAGCGAGAAAATTCCAATACACATGGCAGGGCCTCATAGAGCCTTATGTATTGGAACCAAGGAAAACGAAAGATTTAATTTGATGGGAAGACGCCGTCTGGACCCTGGATTGTCTAGGGATTGTGGACTGTGGGTCCTGACATTGGTGGCCTCGACTTCTAAATTCAGTTCAAATGTGCAACAGGCCCATTAAATTCGGAAGTGACATATGATTCCGGCATACGATCTCTGTTGCAAAGCTCTAAGCAAGTAGCCCCTGCAAGAAGTAACTAGATCCCCCATTTAAAAGGAGATACAGTTTTTCATGATCGCGCCTTCATTTCTAGTTGATATTATCGCTGTAGCAAATGAAACGAGAATGCCTGTAAAACATAAAAATGGATTACTTTGATGTATGTATCTATTGTACAAGGAAATCCGAAAGGGCAATGGTAAAAAAAATTAAATGCAAAGCAAATACGAACTACATAATTAAAACAATTCGAAATACTTTAAACGAAAAGGGACCTATGTCGCACTCCTACTCCTACTACTCATCACCTGTATTTATGTGGAGCAACTTCAACCTTAAATCATTAAGTTCTCTGCAATATTACATGAAAGGGCCCACACTCTCCTCAGGATCCCCACACGTAGAGCTCCAGTAAAGACCATCTACAGCACGACCCCTCCCTAGATATTTCCTCCTTATTCCCAACGGCAAAAGACGTGACTACTAGCTACCCGATCTAGATCGGGTCTGTCAGTCCAACCGGCACCACCACCACTACAGCATCAATTTTTCCGCATCCACACTGGTAATCAATTCGATGAATCGAAATTCGAAACTGTAGTATCAAGAACTTGTGACACAAAGTGTAAATGCATCCATTTTACCAAGGATACGGATGGACCAGAGAAAAATAACACTAGGGAGTAACGCCAAGACTCCAAAAAAGTGTCACACACTCGAATAGCAGCGACACTAGCACCACCAGTGTTAGTGAACGTCCCTACTGAAACTCATTCAATCGTTAACCAGCGCTGGCTCTGATAACTTCATATTCTGAAGATAGCATACAAATGATACAGCCTCCATTCTTTCCTTGGCTAGTGCAGTCTGCACCTTAGCTACAGGGGCGTCACGACTGGGGGGGGGGGGGCAATGCTGTCGGCCAGTCGGTAAAAATCCCCGCGTCGGCGCGAAGCGTCGCGATTTTTCATAAAAACAGTTGATTTTTTGCATGAAAACAGTCGTTTTTCCTGAAAACCAGTCGATCTTTCGTCAAAATGGTCGTTTTTTCTGAAAATCAGTCGAATTTTTCAAAATTATAATTTTTTATTGTCGAGAACAGTCGTTTTTTCTGCAGAAATAGTCGGTAAAAATTACCAGCCAGTCGGTAAATGCCTCGTCCCCCCCCCAAACATTTTGGCTATAGTAACGCCTCTGCTTAGCTTTACTAGAAATTTCTAAACACGGAAGTTTGTCTCGCTTTAAATACTGCAAGCGTAGTGGTCGGCGCTACAACTATGATCTGTTTAATGCTTGGAAAGCATATGTCTTGCCACTACTCCCTAGTGTTATTTTGCTCTGAAATGGACTACTAATTTCTTAAAGACTGACTTACCGACCATGGGTGCGCCACTTCTATTTCGTAACGGTCGAAATCAGTCGCCTGTTTCCTGGCTTCTATGCAATCCGACGACGACGATACCAACCCCTTCTCCTCCTCTTTCGCGCAAGCCAATGCCTCCTGTGATGACCGAGCGAACTGCAACTGGTCTTCGGTCTGGCTCATTCTCCCTTCAATAACAACATCCGGGCGCTTGCAGTTTGCTCCACTGGCAAAGCTGGTGCTAAAATCGACCGCTAAGTCCTGACCAACTGATCTCTTGAAGGTCGTTGACTGTGGCCAGGTGATTTCGCTATCAATACACGCCTTCGCTTCATTTCCAGTACTGGATTTCTTAGTCAGATGAATATTTACTTTATCGGTGGTTCCTGATGTTACGTAACCCAATGCTACGGAAGTTTCGAATTTCTGTGAAGGAGAGCCGACGAGCTTGACTATACCCGATGCGACTAAAGCTTTTCCATTGGTGACAGAAGGATCAAAGAGGGAATCTAGGTCGTTGGTGTTGACGTGGTTCGCTTTGCCAATTATATGTCTCAGCTTGTTTCTGTATTTGAAAGCTAGAAGTAAAAGGAAGAGCTATCAGACCTTGGACCTTCCAAATGAAAGATATCACTCGGGGAGAATCCTTAAAGCTTGACCAAAAAGGACTGAGATAAGATAAGACATTTTTTCACTTCAATAGACTTGAAGATCCTTTGAAAATGCATTACTTCGTAGCTTCGCTATTCATATGATTTCTTTCCGTCGAGTGAACATTTTCTTTCGGATTTGTGATATCTCTGTGTGCCTGTACCTCTGTGATTCAGATATCTGGAAAATACAACACCCGTTGCCAAAAATAAAGGGGTCAAACGCTATAGTGATCTTCTTTCAGAAGTGATCTTACAGTAAGGAACTGAACATCTCCTGAGCTCCGCTTCATTAGCCGTTGAAACGCAGGCTTTTGTTCAAATTCAAATTCTCCGCGTCGGGACGAACTTTTTTCTCTCGGGTCAGCACTGCATATTCTCAACGTCACACAGCCAAAGAAGAAAAATAAAAAAATCCTCGGCAGAAGAAAAATCCTTCAGTTTGTTAAAATGCAAGACATAAAAATGAGCTGAGTTTTCAGTTAAACTTTAACTGTATCAGGTGGAAGTGAAGTTTCTCGTGAAACACAAATTACAAGAGAAATCATTCGTTCCTCCTCTATAAGGGCCTTGGGGATCTTTCACATTCTTCCCAATCCGGAGAATTCGAAATAGGCAAAGATCATATATCTTTTGCTGTCGTGGCAGATTTTGTGTACGCTTTATATTTCTTGTTAAGCGTTCATTTACCTTTTTTCTGTATGTACTATGCAAATGCCTTATTACTAGGCTCCATATGATAAATACATTCATTCATTCGTATCTAGAAATGCCTACTGTGTGCGAAATTGACGGAAAATTCAAAGTGATACAGTATAAAACGCGTGCGGGAACGCTGAGGATAATACGCAGTCGACGATGCGAAAGACGATTGGTTTTTGGCATTTATCGTCTCGACGACGGCCATTGAGCTTCAGGGCAAGCTCCTTACCTGATGTAGCGTTTACACAAGAAATCCCGTCGGGTAGAAAGGAATTCCGGTCGACTCGAAAGGATTCCGTTCGTTAAGGCGACAAGAAAAAAGTCTAGCGGGACGAGAATTCTTTCATGATGAAAGGAAGTCTGGTCTACTTGAAAGGAATCTCGTCGGTGGCGCTGGTAAAAATACTACAAAAATAGTCTAGCTAGCTTTTGAGAGCAGCAGCCATCAGTACCGATGTCATAAAAGCTCTAAAAACATTTTTTTTTGCTGGTGAATTTATTTTTGTCAGATTTTCTGGTCTGAAGAATTTATTTTTTCCCTCTGCGTGTAAAGATAATCTTGTCACCAAGATCGGATTCTGGTCAAGTTTGCATTAGTTACGCCTCTGTTTTCGTGAGCTACGGATTTAAATCTACTCACCGGCATTTAGGTTAAATTCGATCGCCTTGGTTTCAGAAGCTGGAATATCCAAGGTCCACTTTATCTGTCTGTACTTCGAGTCGCTAGGTACAGCCGAGAGAACCCTGTTGACTACTTTGCCTTGGCGGATTGTATTAAGCCAGAAAGCCATCGTGGAGAGGTACTTCACTGTCTTGCTGTCGGCTTTGTGGGCGAGGTAGATTTCCAGTCCAACCTTCTTTGAGTCAAGGCCGAGAAGCTGATCTTTCAGAGGGACATTAACCTTCAAAAATGTGACTGTCAGGTTTTCCTTCAGAACCCGTCTCACCTACATTGATAATGTAACCGACATTCCCACTAGCCTGTTATCATTTTTTAACAAATGAATAATATAGTACGTAAACAATTGTAATTTAGTTGTCGAAATCGTGTGTATTTTGTATAGTATTTATTTGTATGTCAGTGAATGGACGAGATGGTTTAAGCATAGTTCTGTTTTATATATTATAATTTGTACTCGAGTTTCTGTCTGCTCCCCGTTGCGTACGCCAACACTTGATTTAATGTCGCTAGATGACACCCCAAACTTGTCTCTGCTATCAGTTAAAATTTGGCTTTGGTTTGTGCGTCTGCGGGATCTCGATTTCGGGCGCTCTTAAGAAAGCGAGGACTATGAAATTTTGCACCCAAATAAAGCTTAGGACCTGAAATAGGCAGAAACAAGTCCAGTTGCGAAAATAAATCTAAAACTCGAGGCCTGAATTTCATACGGTACGTTCTAACCCGTAAAGTAATCCATGATTTGTACAATTGTTTGTGTTTTCTTTTTCTACGCATCATGCTCCCACCTAATACTTTATAATCATTGGTAAAAAAGACTGGTTACGTGAATTTAGTCCTATCTTGGCTCAAAGTCACGGGGCCTGGAGACTCTAAAAGTGGTTGAAAGATTTTGTTCAAACTTGGTCTTGTGGTTTTTTTTTGGCATATGGTAACAGGTAAGAAGAAAAAGGTAAAGTACAGGTCAAGCTCGTAGTTGTACTCTGTAACCCTATATTTAAGGGTGGGGGAATATGCTTAAATTAATAGACCCTTTTTTTAAAGTATGTAAATTTCTTGTAGGTGCTAATTATTTGTTATGAAATGTTACGTCTCGAATAATCAACAAACTTGGCCACAGAATAACTTTATTTATGTAGCTTTTGATCTTTATTTGATCCCGAACAGCCCATATTCCAGGATGGGAGAGGGAGTAGGCCAAGTCACGAAACAATTTTTGTTTAAATCGTTTTGTTTAAATAATGCTCCGGGAATGAAAGAGAATTCGGTCGCAAACTATGTCCTAATCAAATGTACTAAACGTTCGATGAAGCGCTGGTAAGAAAGGCTGAATTAGACTTGTAACTCTACTTCATTTTCTCATTGGACGGAATTCGAACTGAACCATGAATATGACCAAAATTTCTTGATCAAAATGAACGTAGGTTCGGCTAAGACATACTAATTCTAGGTCACCACTTCGTTTTCTCATCGGAAGAAAAAGTCGACTGGCCAGAGCTAACTAAGGTGGTGAACTTTACCTCGATTGGTTTCTCGTGAACGGTAACCAGTTTTGCATCAGGAACGAGGTCAATTGGTGTTTGATCGGCAGAGTCCTTGGTCGCTGTAAAAGGCTTGACGTGGTAGTAGAAGAAAGTGGTCTTGCCATTCAGTGGCTCCCAACGACTGAACAATCTCGCATCTTCCTCCTGCAAGACAAAGATTGATAAGACCAAGGACAAATAAGGACCAGAACCTCCGTCACCCTATCTCTGCAATACGGCCATGCAGAGTCGAGTCCCTATACCGCGCCCGATGCAAACGAGCGGAGAGCAGGAGCTACGCGGAACTTAACATTCGTTACCTCTACAAACAGGTATATCGCAGTAAGCCCTGGAGAAGAAATTTCTAAAGTAAAAGCCGATTGGTTGTTTATCATTACGACGTCACTAGTGACGCGCTGCAGAGCGGGTCAGCACGCCTCCTGCACTTTTTCCTTTGACATACGCAGCGGCCAAGAGGGAAGTAGACGGGCATCAACTTAAAGCTCAGCTCAGCACAGTTCTGTCGGGGTATCCATAGTCGCTGCATGGGATAAAGACGGAGGTTCTAGTGGCTTATTTGTTCTTGATAAGACAAAGATCCCCTCTTGGTAAGTCGCGACCCGGGAAATAGTACGGACAATACCAGACGGTACGGTAGCAATGCATGAACGAACTGAGTAAGATAAAGATAGGAGACATAACAGAAGGACTAAAATTTAAAAAAATGAGAAGAAAATGACAGGGAAATTCCACAGACATCGAAGGAAGAACGCTTGATTAACAAAATTTCAAATTCTTGATTACCAGTTTCCACCCGTGTTAGTTAGCCTAGTACTGTTAGGGTTAAAATAAAATTGACTGATTGATACTATCGGACAGACTCGAGTTAGGGTACTTCCAGAGGTGCTAAGACGATAAAACTTGGCAGGCATGTTAGGGACCCGACCAAACTACTTAAAAATAGTCATTTGCCCGATTCGACCATCGTGGCGGGAAGGGGCTGCGGAATCCGGAACTGAGGAGCATGCATTACTTTCGAACCGGTCATCAGATCTCAATGTAACTTGATATCTGGAAAGACAATATGTCTCAGATGTCCCATTTCAAGTCTGGACCGAATCCGATGAATGTGTGTGTGTTTGGGGGGGGGGAGGTCGGAGGGGGGTACCGGAAAGATTTGAGCGATCCGGATGAAACTTTGTGGGAAGTAAAAGCAAAAGCCTCATAAGTACATTACTGACAGAACTAGACCGGATTTGTCCACTGTGGGGGGAGTTGGAAGGGGGTTCCCGGATTCCGGTGACCCGTAGTTATGCTACTTCTAGGTGGGCTAGGTCAATGAAACTTGGCAGGCAAATCAAGGACCCGACCAGATTAACCTGGAAATAGTCAACTTCCCGATCCGAACGTCGTGAGGGGAGTGGATTGAGGGGGAATCCGGAATCTTGAGGTATATACAACCTCCGAGAGTGTGATCGGATCATAACGGAACTTTATATTTAGAAATACCCCATGTTTCGGATGTCCCGTTTCAAGTCCGGACCGGATCCAATGAATGTGGGGGGTCGGAGGGGAAAACCAGAAATCTTGTTATACACACTTAGAGTGGAGCGATCAGGATAAAACTTGGTGAGAAGAACAAGAATAACCCCTAGATACATCAGTGATTGAACTGGACCGGATTTGGACACTGTGAGGGGGGGGGGTGCGGAATCCTGGTGATCGCAAGTTAAGGTACTTGACATGTAATAGGACTACGGTACTTGGCTTAAACGTTAGAGGCACTGGAGTGACAAAAGTTCACCTTGTCTCTCTAGTCACTTCCTTGATCCGACTATTGCGGGGGGGGGGGGTAGAGGCAGGGAAATCCTGAATTTTAAGGTATGGGGAGCGGCAAGAGGCAGACCCCGGAATTGAGTAAAACTTTCGAACGAAACTTTCGAACCTCTTGACAAACTGCGGAGGAATGGGAGACGGGCTAAATTCTGATTGTCATACTCAGGAACGCGACGATAGTAACTGAAGGTAACTTGGGAATGGGGAAATCGTAATTGTGGGTTTCGTAGTAAGTCATGAAGATTGAAGACGACTCCGTTGAATTAAGTCAAACAAAGGCATTGGAGTGACAAAAGTTCACCTTGTCTCTCTTCAGAGCTCCAAGTAAACCTTTTTCTGTTAATTCCCCATTGTCTCACGGTGATTGATTGATTGATTGAGTCGCATAGCATGAGTAAGATCCACGAGATAAGTGGGCACTGGCAACCTCAACTTTGTCCTTTACACGGGAAGCTGATACTGATTTTCTCTATGTAGAGCTAGTGGGGAACAAGGGAATCGATGGAAACTAGTGCACTTGGAAACGGGTGAACTAGGATAGGCGAAGTGAACTGGAGTAGGGTGAATCAGCAAGGATAGCAGAGACCGTTTGGACGTATTGATTCTTCGCATAACAAGATTCTCCATTCCTGTCCCGGGGAACCACTTTCTTTTCGAGTGGAAATTACAAAAGACTTGCCACTTCCATTACGTTTGACAGAAGTCATAGAAATGACAAAATCCCACTTCCATCCTCTGACCCAGCCTGGCAAGTGCCATACGAGCTTCCAGCTCTTGTTAAAAGATAAACCCGCTCCTTACCTTAATAGTAAATCTGCTGGGTACGAGATTTACGTAGGATTCCATATCCACCCCAGTGCTAACAACCTTATTGATGAATGGCACATCAAACGATGCAGTGCTTAGGATTTTGAAGCCAGAACTAGAAAGCAGAGATAAAGATAAGCTAGAAGGAACATCATGCATGGGCCCAATATCACTGCGTCATCTTTGGATCTCAGGAAAGGAAGGCGCTTACAGTAATGACCACTGTCTTCATACGCTAGTTTCTCATCTCCCGAGGAAGAAGTTGAGAAGTTTCTCGCCTTCAGGTTTCTCAGTTCCAGCCCTCAGAATTATGTTGTAATTGCAAATAGTGTATTTGACGGAAAGGTCCAAATATTCAACTCCAAATATTCTTGAAAAATAAAAGATTGATTGGTCGTTAGGCAAACACAAAGGCTACAGCATTTCATAAGGACTGCTATTAAACGTTAAAAAAAAGTACGTTCTTTTAAAAGTCTCTGATGCTGTGGAAGGTCAGGTTAGTCTGCGGCTTGTACTCGCATCTTTATTTTCGATTTTTTTTTGTTTTCTAAACAGTTTAACTGAAAGGCAACTTTTTACAGTTATTTAGACTCATAGAAGGGATTTTGTATTTTTTATTTTCACACGGGCCCTAGTGATAACGTTCAGAAAGTGCGTTGCTTGCACGACACCCAAAATTCACACAGAGGCGGAGAATTTGAATTTAAACCAAGCCTGCATTTCCATGTGTTACAGACGCTAAGGAAACTGATCAGATATCTCTTCTTGTTATATAATTGGTCGGCAATAGCTTACCTTTGTAGCTGCTGAGTTTTTCAAGCATAGAGGGACAAGCTCATAGAGGTACCAGAAATCCGAAAGAATGAGTTAATTCGATTAAATCTGTTATCTGCGGACAGTGGGCAAACGAAGTAACAAATTGTTATCGGGTTTTCAGGACTATTTAAGTAAATAAGTGAAGTGCATAGACTGTCGGACTTCAGCCTTATTTGATTAAACTTTACTAACGTCCTTCTTATTATCTGTTCTATCGTCTTAGTTTAAAAATAACATCGATTGCGTATAGGCAAAGTGCAACCCTGATCGAGCTGTGTCAGGGTCGTCTACCTTCACCGATCTAGGACACAGGCTTATCCGAGGAGTACGTGTCTCTAGCCTTGTCATGAAGACAGCCTGACATATTTGTACAAGCCAGAAACATCTTCACGTTAGACTATATCAGATTCGGATGTACGGAACATCTCTTTATGTGTGAATTACATATTTGTATTTTCGTACCACCGTTGACTATCCTGCTGTCTAGCCTGACCACTCCCCCAACTGGACAAGCTGAACCATGATAACCCTACACTTTAACGCGAATACTCCGACAGTCCCTGCTGAAACAGAACTGAGCTTTCCGTGGAAAGCTTCCGTCGTGGAAAGTATTTTGAAATTTAATTGAATTGAATTGAAATTGAGCTTTGGCGAAGTGGACAACGTGGCCGTCAATTCAAGCTGCTGGGGTTATGGCTGGCTTTTTCCAAAGGCGTTTGCAGTCTGTGTGTCCGACTGATGAGGGGGTGGAACATCTTTCCATCAAACAGTGTGAACGCACGATCAAGATTTTCAGGCTGGATTTCCTGCACTTTCATCATCAAGTTGACAAATTTCAACTTTTTTACATAGAAGTGATGATGGTGCCGATAATTCTGGCAGGAATTTCAGTCCGGAAGCTTCAGATCCTGATCGTGTGTTCGCACTGTAAAGCTGTGACGGACTTTACATCATTCCCTAAACGATTCTTTAAGTTATTCCCTAAGCGAAACACACGCTATCTGAGTGGAACAGTGTTTCAGACAAACATATGACCTACTTTTATATTATCATTATTAATTATACAACTTTAATATTGTGAAAAAATAACTTTACCTGACACTGTTACTTTTAGAGCGTCATAGTTCTAACCGATGAAAGATTTTCAAGAATTAGTTATATCGAATTGTAATTTTGAATAGTATACAGTAGTAACTGTTACTACTGCATTCCACTATTAGCAAGACTGGATG
The DNA here is from genome assembly GCA_023053575.1 of Branchinecta lynchi. NCBI lineage: Eukaryota > Metazoa > Arthropoda > Branchiopoda > Anostraca > Branchinectidae > Branchinecta > Branchinecta lynchi. The sequence goes on along the minus strand of JAKZAP010000017.1, from coordinate 11,714,910 downwards.
CTAATATAGCAAGACAGGATGCTACTGGATACTCTGGCTAAGATTCGCAGGCACATATAACGATAGTATTCTGTGCTTTACCTATCAATACATGCGACTTTTTCGTATAGCGATCATACAACTAAACACGCTACACATTTTTGATTGGGTCGGACATTATACTCGGCTGGGTACTTACGTTACAGAGACTTCGATGCCGAATCCCTGTTCGACTGGCAGTTTGTCAAGAACCAGTGAGTTAATGATTTTTCGGCGACTGTCTACCAAGACCGGAATGCCCAATTCCATGGGAATAGAAGCAAGGGAATCTCCCAGGGTGTTCCATTTCTGGTACCGAACTGGTCCCCGTACTACAGCTAGAAAACGGAATCGAATGAGTAACTATTTTCGAGGCCAAAGTAAACAAGAGCAAGAACCATCATTCAAGAGGGTGAATTTCCTTTTTCAATCATGTCTGTCGGATCCGATTTTTTTTTTGTTTTTCAGAGGAGGTGGAGCTAATATACCTTTCAATGTTCACCTCCTCTATGGTACATACACAACTACTTTTCTTTCGCAGCAGAGGTGACTAGATCGACGAAGCCCAGGGCTTTAAAGTGAAAGACCCAAGCCGAAAAATTCCTCCGCGGTAGTGTGATGCGGAAGCAACCATTAACAATATTCTCTACTCACATCGGAACGAAGAGAAGAAGCACGTTGATTTTTTGTGATTAATAGGTGCGCTTTTAGACATACCATGGTATGTGACGCCGCATTTTTGAAGTTACTGGGTATCTGCAGACCAGTTTCATTGATATATGAAAAAGTCATCTTATCTCCACATCATCATCACCAACACAAGAGCCTAAGCTTTTTGTCAAATACTCTATATGACTAAGTCCAAAACACGCCTGCGATCCTCAGGAAGAAGGAGTAAGCGTAAGCGTGTCCTTGACTCAAACTCAACGAATCACCCGATCTTTGGCAGCAGCCGTGACACAACTTCTGCCTTTCTTCTGCTAGAAACCCCCTTAGAGGCCGGAGATTTTGGATGGGCAAGGAGAGATAGTCATCAAGAGTATTGAAGGGGAAAGAAGTTTGACTCTTCCGCTGTGTTTGGATATATGTATTTCTGTTGAGGTGACTTCTACAAACATGAATTATGCAATTTTTGTTTTTGAAAAGAAACCGTAGTATCTCATACCATGGCAACTACAAAACGACAAATAAATTGCAGATCCAGTTACCGTGGTCTCAGATACCATGATATCTCCAAAAATGCAACTAATGACTGGAATTGTTGAAACAAATAGCTTTATATAAATAGCATAGCTTTCAAGTACTGACTGCGGTTGTTTGGCACCCAGTCAGGACAGCACTGTTAGTGTTGACAAAGGGTACTAAGGATCGACTTACTTTCAACAAGGCTCTTCACAGCGTCTGCGTTCAGAGGCCAAAGTCTATCAAGGCCGTCCATGGCACTAAAATGCAAGTATCTCTCGTCCGCTTCGTCATATGGTTGGATCTTCAGCAGATCACGCACCGCCTTCACTCCTGGGTTATTTACAACGGGTTTTCCGTAAATCGGTGCGTTTAGGTTAGGCACGAGCTTGCCGATGATGCCAAACTAACAAAACAAAAATAATGTTAGAGAAAAGTTTTGACAAACAAGACCAAAGGTTTCGATGGTATCCCAAAAATTGGATATTTCTTGGACTAATTGAACCAGACAATTTAATCTTGTAGATTTCCGGTCTTTCCTAGACCCCTTGAACATTTTACGATTTTCAGCTTGAATTATATGTACAAATTTTGTTTCTTTGTGTTTTTGACAATTTCCGGCAAATCGACTAATCATATAAGAAAACCAAGTTCAGATTTGGATTCAGCATGTATGTTTACTCCAATATGTCATCTCTAATCGACTTCAGAAAAGTCTTTTACTTTGATCAAATTCCTCCTTTAGCAGTACTCCAGGCGAACTGCGTACAGGCAAAAGAGCTGGTGGCACTGAGGGCGAACCTCTGATCAAAATTACTGAGTTTTTGCAAATTCTGCCAGCTTCTCCGTCAAGAAAATGTTGAAACGGTAAAATGAGAAATAAGGGTTAAAAGAGGGAATAAGAAAGAATATTAAAAAAAAAAATTAAATGTAGAGATAGAGGAAAGTGTAGGTGACGCTAAATATATAGGTCGGTCATTGAAAAAAAAAAAAAAAAAAAAATATCAGATGTTAGGACCGTTGGCGTCACCAAGGGAAGTGGAAGCGTGGTCACCTGGCCAAATCATATTGGACAGGAAGAACGGAAAAGATGCTACGCGGCAAAAAAAAAAAAAAAAAAAAAAAATTAAGTTCAAAATTTGATTCAGCATGTCTCCTGACCCCGACACCAAACCTCTAATCGACTCAGAGACAACTGTGAGCTTCAACCAAAATTCCGGTTTCGACCGGATTCCGGGTGAATTTGTCCCGCAGGAAAATGAAGTTCAAAAACGGATTCAACATGTCTCCTTACCTCTAGATCCTGAAGTCTAATCGACTTCAGCTTCAACTTTAACTTTCGCAGATGCGATTACGAAATACTCGATTGAGGCAGACATACGCAGCTTTCATTTTTCAGTATCCAGCTGCATACAATTCTCGGAACATACTCAGTTTAATGCAGAGTATCCCAAAAAAGACCGATGCCCAAAGAGAAACGAAAAAAAGCGGTACCAACCTTGAATAGGTTGAAGTCAAGCTGTCCTTGTTTCTGGTCGATACTCAGGAAGGCTTCCAGTGGAATTCCTGATACTTTTCCAAAATTCGCAGCGAACTGGAACAGGTACCCAGCGTCTTCACTACCGTCGTAGTAGGATCCCACATAGTTTCGAGATAGAGGGAAGCTCCAGGTTGTAGGCTTGACTAGAGGTAAGACGGCCTTCGCTTTCGTCATTCTGAGAAGGAACAACATAAAGAGATTTTAGCGATTGAACACTTTACCGAAAAAGAACTGGCAGGGGCGTTTAGCCATGTTTTTCTTGTCTATGGCTATTCTGATGGGCTATTTTACTCTTTTGGGTCAAAGACTCAAATACACGGCGAAAATTGGTGCTCTTCGAGCCAAAAACATTTAGAGCTAAGTAAGTTTGTTTAGATATAGCCTTGCGGCCACGCTAAACTACAAGAACTATAAAAGAACAGAACAAAAATAAAATAAAACAGTGCTCCCATTCTGGCATTTTTGAACAAATTTTGCAGACCCAGAAACAAAGTTATCTACCAGCCTCCCCGCAGGCAAATTCCACAAAACTTCCTCTCGAAGAACCTCCCTCCTCAGTTCCTTAATTCGTCTCAAGCATTCCTGAAATGCGCTACGTTTCCTACCGTCTGTCTCCGCATCGGGCAAGAGAAACGACCATTACTTAGACCTTTAAGCCGATTTCACAGTGACGCGTTGAGGCTTTCACACTTAGCTACGCCGTGTCGCGACATCTCGCCACAAGACAACTCGCCACAGCGAGAACTGGTAACCGACTACTCGCCAAATCGACATCTCGCCACAGTAACATCTTGCCACAGCGACATCTTGCCACAGGGACAACCTGCCCCACCGATAGCTCACCACACAGATAACTGGCCACAGCGACCAGCCGCCACACATACATCTTGCCACAGTGCGACATCTCGCCACATTTATAACATAAAGTGCTTTAATCAATTAATATTTATTCGTACAAAATTTTAATGGAGCAGATAATTATGGGCAATGCCTCTCAATGAATCAATTGCATTACTACGGTTGTACCTACTGACAATTCTTTCGATGCTCTTGTTAATCTTCAAGTATTGTCTCTTCGAACGAGGGGGAGAGAATCCTGCATTGATTCGTCCAGGTCCACCTTCCGCAAATTTTCTTACATTTCAGGCAAGGCCAAAGACTTGGATGGCTTGATCCTATCAGCTGGTTAAAGCTACTATGACAACCTTCAATAATTTTACTCGTTCGACGAAGATGCCCATTTACTCCATCGGTCATGTTCCAAAGAGAAGGTGGGAAACGAGACGGTCTTCGAGCATTCCCACGTAATCTCCCGATGTAGCTGTCTTCAAAATAGTCTGTAACCGGCGACGTTTCTGATGGAAGTATCGTCAGCAACTCCTCGAAGACGTCTTTGATATCTAGTGGTGGAACGAATGCAAGGGCCGGTAACATGCGAAGTAGCATATTCTTCGTCAGTGACATAGTTGTGGTAGATCTGCGGGTCTGCTTGAATATGACGAAAGATGCTGTGTCTATAACACTTTAGTCTATTTTTTTTCTAAAACATTATTTTTGTGGCGAGTTGGTCGTGTGGCAAGTCCTCTCAGTGGCGAGTCGTCACTGTGGCAAGTTTTCAGTGTGGCGAGTCGTCGGTGTGGAGAGTTGTCAGTGTGGCGAGTCGTCCTTGTGGCGACATGTCTGTGTGGCGACTTGTCGGTTCCCAGTTGTCGCTGTGGCGAGTGATCTTGTGGCGAGTTGTCATGGAATCGAGCTACGCAACCTCGGCGTCGCGCTTAGTGTGACGCAACGTAAAGCTTACGCAGACAAAGAAACCGCAATGCGTCAAATTTTTCAGTGAAAAATGGAAGTTTATGGAGACAACCTACTAACGATGAAGAATAATGAAAGATACGAGAACTCAGCATAAGAAACCGAGAAAGGAAAATGTCAATACACATCCAGCGTGAAAGCTCGTCACACAGGTGTGAAAGATACGCTACGCAACCTGTAAGCAGCGCACTAGAAACGCATAAGCAACGCATCGCAACGACACGTTAATGTGAAAGCGGCCTTATGCTGTTCTCCAAATGCCTAAGATTATGTATCCAAGTATAAACTAACGAAGAATAAATTAACAATGTAGAAATGTCCCTAAAAACACGTAATTATTTCATCATTAGAGACACCAGAAAGAATTCAGTTTATTCCTGGTCTTTCTGGTGTGTTTTTCTCTCGCAGACGCAAAGACTGGGTTATATGCCTGGAAAAACAAGACCAAAGGTTTCGGTGGGATCCCAAAATTTTAATATTTGTTCCCGACAATTCGGTCTTGTAGATATTCGGTCTTCAACAGACTTCTTATAAATTTTTACTTTTAAAATTTACAAACAGGTTAAGGCCAATGGTAATAATCGGAGAAGACTAAGTTCGTACTTGACAGTGGAAACCGGATACGCCAGCTGAATGTCAACAAGTTCAGATATATTCCGTTTTGCACTGTCAAATATTCAGATATGGATTCAGCATACGGTTTACCTTATAGGCTACGTCGTATACCCTTCCTTCCTTACTTGTGCCCAACTTCCGGTTGGTTCCATCTCCCCATTTACTACGCATTTACATTTCTTTTATCCGTTCTAACCTAGAATATGGCTGTCCGGTTTGGCATTTTGGTCTGACCCAGGAACAGTCGGATTTGCTTGAGAGGATACAGTATAGAGCGTTGCTGGTTACATCTAAAGCTCCAAAGGTCCCATACATTCAGCTCCTAAAGCAATTTAAATTAGATACTCTTTCATGCCGCCGACTTCAACTTTGTATGAAGTTCGGTACATCTATAGTCCAAAACCCACTTCACCGGGATATACTCCCTCCTGATTTTCACCCCTTCCGGATTCGTCTTCCTCGTCAAGCTGCCGATCCTGTGCCTCGTTTAGAGCCGGTGGTAGCTTTGCGAACTAGGTATGCTCAGAGTTTCGTCCCCTCGTTTGTTCGTGTATATAACTCAGAGCGCTTCTGAACGTTAATTTTTATGTTATTTGTATTTTATATCTGATTGATTTAATGTATTTGTATATTGACCATATTTATCGTAAGATGTCGGTATAAATGTCGCAAAATTGTATATACTTGTAGATTGTTCTGTTATGACGTTATGTATTGACGTAAAAACGACCCATCGGCTTGTCCGTTATCTGTTTTTTAGATTATATTGAATTGAATTGAATTGATTCCGGGTGACTATTTGTCCGGCGAGAAAATAAATTTCATATTCGAATTGAGCATGTCTCCTTACCCCTAAGTCAACTATCTGAATAGCTTTCAAAAAATATTTTGTTTGCCCCAAAATTTGAAACCCCTCCCCCACCCTAAAATATAGGGCTACAGAGCCCCAAAAGGATCCTCCCACGAGTTTCATCAAAATTTCTCAATCCCCTCGAGAGAATTATCGACAGACGGACAACTTTTGCGATGTCAGAGGTATCCCTCCACTTACGTCTTGGGATCCCAAAAACACAAAAAACAGGGGAGTCCCAGAACTAGCAAACTAGCAAACGGAGCAAAATAATAATAAGGAGTAGTGCCAAGACCTATGCTTTCCATGGTTCTGGAACATGCCGTATTAATAGCGCCGATCGTGGAAAATTTGAATCTAACGTCTTAAAATCAATGCGACTTTTCAGTTGCCAGTGATCAGCTTGCAGAAATCAAATCACAATATAAACACTAATTTTTCGTAAATCGTTTTCGTTAAAGTTTAACCGAAAAGGGCTAGGATACGACAGTCTAGTTACCCATCACTTGTTCGCTTAAATAATCTTGAAAACCCGATGAAAAAGCGTTAGTTTGTTTTTCTGATATTTCCAAATAATCGATTTTCCCATTGTGCTCGCCGCTCTTCCCGTTTTTGTGATATCTCTATAGCACCAGCAGCAAACGAGTAAATAAATTGTGTATAAAATAAACAAAGAAGTTTCTGCAGTCTGCAGTGCCAAAAACTAGTGCTAGCTAGTGATAGTGATAGTTTAGTGATTTTCGCGGGCGAATTGTGGACGGATTCCCCATGGGAAAGCGTCCACATTCCCAACGTCCCTACTGAAGACTACTGTGGACAGAATGAAAATCCCCAATAGGTGTTGTAATAATTCAATGTATTTGAATCTAAGATGTAAAAATAAGTTGCCTGTTCAGTTAAACTTTAAGCATGTAACACAGGTACACGCGCATAGAGGTGCCACAAGTCTGGCAGGGAAATTCCACTATATGAAAACAGAATATTCGTGAATAGCGGAGCAATGAAGTAACGTATTTTCATCGGTTCTTCAAGCCTGTTCAGTGATCAAGCTATGGGTCACTAGATTGTTCTATCACGGCCCTTTTCGGTTAAACTTTAACGGATTCAAAAAGCGTACTTACATCGAGCTTTGTTCCGGTTTTTCGAAAGTGGCGATGTTCTTCATCGAATCAGCAATGAAGTGCTGAACCAAGTAAGATGGTTCAAACCAGGATCTTGCTGCGACTGTCTGCCATAAAGAGAGTGGAGCGTCCGCAAATAGAAGAATGTTCAAAGCAGTTGTACGTAACTAGAAAAAAGGGGAATTGGCGAAACAGTTTCATTGTTCCTTGATTTCGTAGCCATGTTGGACTGGCAACAGTTGGGCTGGCAACAAGTCGTATGAGGGACGACTGCATGGTTACCGAGGCTGTGATTGGCTTTCGATGATGTTTGTTGGGTCAGACTGGGATTCAGTTTCTATTTAGTGTCCGAGCTCTTGCTCTAACCAGGTACCGCACACCTGTAAATGGGCTCCGGCATCAGGGGTTAACGTACTAAAAGGGAATCCTCTTCTTTAATACTCGGTTCCTTGGTCTGGAGCTCTTGTCGAACAGATCAACTCTTATAGAACAGAGGCTCAGTCACTCTCGTTTTTCGTACTTGTTACTCCTGCAACAGGGAGGGAGCACAGTGTGAAAGAACAGGAGCCCTGCTCTAGTCGTGGGTGGGTTAATTCGAATAAAAGGGACCCCCCCCCCACCCGGTCTTGGTACCCATTCCTCCTGTACCGTGCTGCTTCGTTCGATGACCGCTTTTAGTCGACCCTTAGAAAACGTAGCACTACCTCAGGTTCTTCGTTGACGTCGAAGAAGACCGCCGAAAGTAAGTCCACTGCTTGTTGGTTCCCGACCTCTGCCAAACGTTTCAAGGAGGCAACAGCACGCAGTCTCAGAAGGCCAGTGTCCTTGACTTCCTTATCTGTAAACAATTGTTTCTCTCATTTTTATTCCAGGCCGTTACCCATAGCAGTGGGGATAACAAGTTAGTTAAGCCTATTTCCTAGAAAACTGTCACTCTTCAGTAATGGGAATATCTTGGGAAAGTTACGGTAAAATTGGTAACTTGTTTGATTTCGATGCTCTATGTATAAACGAACACACCATGTTAAATGTCCTTCAAAATTCAAACCTCCGAAATTCAAGACCTTGACTAGACATCCTAACGACCATGAAATTAAAATAAACAAGAGCTACGAGCTCATATGGCACCTGTACGAGTAGGCTGTACAAGAAAGTAGACGAAAACGTCACAAAATACACCCGCCATCCAAAAAGGCGGTTCGGAAATAGAAATAGGATATTTAGTTTCACTCATTTCTGAGCAGTTCCGGCATCGTCTCGATTGCAAATGCACATGACTGTTCAAACTTTCATCCCAATAAATCCATTTGTTTGATCCCTAGACGTGCTACACGATTTCCGGTACTCACTCTATTTCCACCTACCGTGGCCGAATCTGGTTCGGAATAAAAAAAAATCGACCACCTAAAGCATCTTCGTTTATACCATCTACCAAGTTTCACTCGAATCTGAGCATTTCTGGAAAGTTCCGGTACCCCCCCCCCCCCCCTTCCCACCAACGTTGTCGGAGCCGGTTCGGGCCCAATCTCTTAATTCCCTCATCAAGTTTGACTGAAATTGGAGCATAGCCTATCTGCAAGTTTCCAGTACCCCCCTCCCTACCTTGGCCGAATCCGGCCCAGACGCCAAATAACAAATCTAGGCCGCATAAACTCGGCACTGTCGAATTGCATCTCATTCGGTCCATCCGTTTGGTTTTTGGGCATGTCAAAAGTCCCCCCTACCCCAATTCCCCTAATCGTGGTCGCATATGGTTCGAACGCATGTTTTACATGTCGAGGCCATCGATTCGTATCACCCATGAAGTTTTTACTCGAATCAGACCACTCGTTCGCAATTTATAGAAGTCCATATTTCTCTTCTCTTGCTCCCCCAAAAATGCTCGGATCTTGGAACGGAAGTTTCCGGGGGTATGTTGTGTCAGGTTTTTAAGTCAAGATAATTCGGGTCACTAATATGCCTGCAAAGTTTCGTTGTCGTTTTACATCTGGAACTATTCTAACTCACGACTACCGGAATTCCAGGAAACTCCCTCCAACTCCCCCCACAGAGCCCCGAAACCATCTGGCTCCGTCAATTTCATCTAGGCCTAATGCTTGTTCCATCCATTAAGTTTCGTCCCAATCCCTCTACTTTTAGAGTTTCTTGAGTTTTCCACCCCCCCCCCTCATCCCCACAGGTATCGGACCCGACTCGAACGTGACACTGAACGTCCGAGGCGATAGCTCACCAGACAAGTTTCATTCAAATCCGATCACCCGTTCAAAAGTTATGCACGCCACCAGATTCCGGACTCCCCATCCACCCACTCCCCCCACGATGGTCGGGTCGGGGAAACGGCTGTTCTCAAGTCAATCTGTTCGGATCCCTGACATACCTGCCAAGTTTCATCGCCCTAGGACATCAGGAAGTATGCCGACTCGCGGGATCGCTAGAAATCCGGACCCCCACCCCAACTCCCCCACTCCCCCACAGTGCCCTGATCCTTTCCGGTTATGTCAATGACGTGTCGAGGACCTGTGCTTGTTTTTCCCACCAAGTTTCATCCCGATCCCTCCACTTTCAGCGTTTCTCAAAATTTCCGGTTCCCTCCTCCAACTCCCCCCAGTGTCATCGGATCCGGTCCGGTTATGTCAATGACGTGTCTAGGACCTGTGCTTGTTTTTCCCACCAAGTTTCATCCCGATTCCTCAACTTTAAGCGTTTCTCAAAATTTCCGGTTACCTCCTCCAACTCCCCCCAGTGTCATCGGATCCGGCCCGGATTTAAAGTGAGGTGTCTGAGACACAAGGTCATCCTAAATATCAATTTTCATCAAGATCCGATCACCCGTTCAAAAGTTATGCACGCCACTAGATTCCGGACTCCCCATCCACCCACTCCCCCCACGATGGTCGGGTCGGAGAAACGGCTGTTCTTAAGTCAATCTGTTCGGATCCTTGACATACCTGCCAAGTTTCATCGCCCTAGGACACCAGGAAGTATGCCGAACTCGCGGGATCGCTAGAAATCTGGACCCCCACCCCAACTCCCCCACAGTGCCCTGATCAGGTCCGGTTATGTCAATGACGTGTCTAGGACCTGTGCTTGTTTTTCCCACCAAGTTTCATCCTGATCCCTCCACTTTAAGTGTTTCTCAAAATTTCCGGTTCCCCACCCCAACTCCCCCACAGTGCCCTGATCCGGTCCGGTTATGTCAATGACGTTTCTAGGACCTGTGCTTGTTTTTCCCACCAAGTTTCATCCCGATCCCTCGACTTTAAGCGTTTCTCAAAATGTCCGGTTCCCTCCTCCAACTCCCCCCAGTGTCATCGGATCGGGCCCGGATTTAAAGTGAGGTGTCTGAGACACGAGGTCATCCTAAATATCAATTTTCATCAAGATCCGATCACCCGTTCGCAAGCTAAAAATACCTCAAATTTTGGCTTCACCCTCCCTCCACTCCCCCCCCCCCAGATGGTCGAATCGGGGAATCGATGATTTCCTATTTAAGCTGGTCGGGTCCCAGACATGCCCGTCAATTTCCATCGTCCCAGCACATCAGGAAGCACGGAACTTGCGGGATCACTACAAATTCGGACTTCTCCCCCCCCCCCAACTCCCCCAAAGTGAGCGGATCCGTTCCGGTTATATCAGTCACGTATCTAGGACTTTTGCTTGTACTTTCCACCAAGTTTCATTCGGATCCCTCCACTCTAAGTGTTTTCCAAGATTTCCGGTTTCCCCCTCTAACTCCCCCCCGTGTCACCGGATCCGGTCTGGATTTAAAATGGAGGGTCTGAGACACGAAGTCCTTCCATGTATTAAGTTTCATTAAGATCCGATCACCCGTTCGTAAGCTAAAAATATCACATTTTTTCCTATTTTTTCCGGATTCCCCCTCCTTCCACTCCCCTCCAGATGGTCGGATCGAGGAAGCGACAATTTCTAATTTAATCTGGTCCAGTTCCTGATATGCTTGCCAAGTTTCATCGTCCTAGCTTATCTGGAAGTGCCCGAACTAGCAAAACCGGGACCGACAGACCGACAGACCGACAGACCGACTGACGGACAGAAATTACAATCGCTATATGGCACTTGAGTAAGCTCAAGTGCCATAAAAACAATAAGGACTCAACAGTGAGTCCTCTAAAGACTCCTGGAAACATCAATCACCATTATGGTGGGAATTTGGAGACTTCGCCAGTGGTCGCCAGAGACGTCCTGCCTCCCACTAGTGATGATGAGAAGACAAGGCAATGCTTTTCTGCAGCAGACAGCAGCGCTAACCTTCGTTCCATCTCATGCCTTGCCTGCCTCGCGGGAAGGAATGATGGACTCGAAGACGCAGATTATACCCCACGCTCCACTCGGCTCGAAGAATTTCAGACCTAGATAGCCTAAAGCATGAAACTGACTACGCTTGGAAATGGCTATTTTTTCCTGATTCTAGATATGGTTCAGCATGATCTTATTTAAACAGAGTTTGTATTTATACTAAATGCCTAACTTTGTAATTATTTTATTCTATTTGTCAATTTACTGGTCGGATGCAGAGGAGAGAAATAAAATAAGAAAAACGACCAAGACGAAACTTCCATGAGTATAAGGAAACCTTTATACTTACCCCGTATAAGCTTGGCGAGGATCGGCAAAGTAGATTTGTGCTCCAGATTTCCGAGAGCCACAATGAATGAGATCTTACGGTAATTGCCTGAAAAAAAACAAGTGAGGCCTTAAACCAAGGAAGTCCTCACAGGGCGATTTAGGAAGGTAAAATATTTGTTTCCACTTTCCTTCCCCATTTTGAGCTTGCCCAGTAGCCTCCACCGGTAATTTTTATTTTTTCAGTAGGGATCGACTTAAATGGAGGAAGGACGGTGCAGGAGGAACGAATGCTACAACGGGAACGACAAACTAAAACTGGGAACGGTGCACCAGGAGGAACTCTGCAAAAAGTGGCATTGTTGTACCGCTGTACTTTCTTTGAATAGCTTCTTTCGGCACTGTTCATTCTCGTACAAGATCCATGTTCCCGTTCCTTCTTTTTGGTCGAGTTAACCCACGCACAATGAGAGGCATGACTCCTGTTCTTATTTCTTTAATACTTAGTTCCTATTGCAAGAGCAACAAGTAAACTGTACAAAAAATCTTGCAGTATTTGCTACTGGGATTAATCTTGTCTCTACCGAGATAAGATTATTTCTAATTTGGATTAATCTTATCCCAGTAGAGACAAGATTAGTTCCAGTAGCAAATACTGCAGTTAACTTTAATCCTTACTCGAAGAAACTGTTTACCGTCCTGAATATGAATTCGAGGACAAAACTCGATCTCTTCACGCAAGTTCAGACAGATATTGTCAGGATTCAGCTGTGAGCTTGGAAAGTGTGAAGTCGAGATCAGATTAGACTTCATAGAACTAAAATTTCTGGCTTGAATTCTTAGCCTCGAAAAAAAAACCGGTAGGCTACTATCTCTTATTTTTCGTAGTAAGTAAGTAATTTATTTATAACCCGCCGTTTTCAGAAAGCGGAGTAAGTGAAGAAAGTAAATAAAACACATAAGCTGCGTTCGTTGCACTCCGGGCTGTCTCTGGTGTTTAGTCACCAGTGTCCGGTTCTTCCCTTAAAACGCGTTCTTTTGGTACACCTGTGAGTTGATGAAAACCGGTTAACTTCTCGCTGCAGCAGGGCTCACGAGCAGGTTCTGGTTAGTCCGCACCGGTGAGATAAAACCGGACACTGGTTAGTGCAAAAACGGGTTATAAGACTGGTGAGAAGTCACCGGTGGATGCAAGAACGGCTTATAAGAAAAACCGGAGACACACTGGTGAGAACTCCCGTGACAAAGAACGCAGCTATAGTAGTATTTTCTCAGCCACCAAGTCTTTCATTTCATGCAGGAAAGCTGGACCGATTTCTACAGTTCAGATATAATTTTCAATATACCCCCCCCCCACACTCTCCTCAGAATCCCCCAGGGATGAGTTTTTAAAAGCCGTGTAAATATAATCGTGCTTACTAGTAACGTCGTTAATGATCTTAGCAAACTTCGGGATGATTCGGTCTTCAATCAGTGGGTCGCCTGCTGTACACAGCTCTCCTAGTAGCTCCGTTGGATAAAGAAGCGAGTCCAGGGACTTGCTGACGCAGGCTTGGCGAACGATTGAACTGAGGGCAAGGGCAATGGTAGATTCAAAAAGAGGGTCGTTGTTTGCGAGGTCGGAGTCCAAGAGGTCCTAGAAGAAATACGCATGTAGAACTGCGAATAAACCGTCCGTTCACCGTCCAGCCAACTTTTAATTCCCGAATATATAAGTATCCAAACGAAATTTTTGTCCAACATACTTGGCCAATTTTCAAACAACGGTCCCTATTCGGGACCGTTAAATCTGCTGATCAATATTTCCAGCAAGTATAACTTGACACATGTTCGACATGTCATGCAAAACGCCTCAGAATTCACAAGTACACAAGAGAATGAAGAGTTGGCACAGAAGCCGGAATTTAAACTTTCTGTCAAATAATGGAAAACTTTGGGAAGAGGAAACTAAAGAAAAGACGAAAGAGAACATTAGTGACAACAAAAAGTACAAATGGCATTATGAAACATTAATAATAATAATAACACTTTTATTTCAGCGTAAGCCATATAAACAACACAAACAATTAAAATATAAAGCGAGTACAAACTATCTATATCATGGTGGCTCGGGGTCGAGCAAATGACTCCACATCGGAAGATTGAAGAATAGTGGGAGATAGTGATGTTACATTTTAACTATATTTTTTGTAATGCCTGACTTAATTTATCGGTCAGCTGCTTGGCTATGCTATACGTGACTTGGGTAGCTAAATACCACGACTCAAGTCGCAGGACTTTCAAATACACTTACAGTTGGATCTACCTGACCCTGACCAACCATATTGTTAGATTTAGGTCCAGAATTTGACGAAAAGAAAAATATTAAAGAAAATTCATGTTCGGTGTGTCAACTGATTGCTTGCCTGGGGTCGACTACAACGAAGGAGATTTAATGTAACTGACTATTCGATCTGATACAAGAACAGGCGAGTTATAGCATCCAGCGCGGGGTCTGAATGTTGTGCTAAGTTAAAGCAAGAATAAATGAGCAAAAGAACCTCCGTCTCCCCATCTCTCTAATACGACCATGCAAAGTCGAAGAGAGTCCCCATGTCCTGCCCGATGTTATCGAGTCAAGGTTAGGAGCTACGCGGAACATAACAATTCGTTACCTCACTGTAAAAAGATTCTTCGCGTAAGGATGAAAGTTAACTGTAGTATTTGCTACTGGCATTAATCTTATCTCTATTGGGATAATATTAATCCGAATTTGAAATAACCTTATCTCAGTAGAGACAACACTAATCCCAGTAACAAATTCTGCAAGATTATTTTCTACAGTGCTGTACAAACAGGTCATCGCAGTAGAGCAGTTTTGACATCACTGCACAGGCGGGCCATACACGCCTGTAACAGTCTTTTCCTCTCAAAGCGCAGTGACTAAGAGGGAAGTAGATGGGTGTCAACTACTGGAAAGCAGCTCTTGCTCCCCTCAGTTTCGTCGGGGTATCCATAGTCGCTGCATTGGACCATAGATTTTTGCCTCATTTGTTGTTGATTAAAGACAGACAAAAGAAATCACAGTGCTGAGGCTCTATATGTGTACTCACGAACAGTTCCTTCAGGATGTCGACCGTCGGCGTCTTGATCGTAACAGGTAGGAAAGAGAAAGCTTGGCTTGCCAGTTCGCCGGTCAATTTTGCTTTGAGAACGAGATCCTTCAGAAGAAGAATGGCAGGATTCGTACCAGCTCCGGTGAGAACGGACAAAGCGACTTGACTGGAAAATGTGAACGATTATTGGTTGTTTACTCCTACGTCTGGGCGGGAAGGTCTAAGGCGCCAGAGTGGAGTCTCTCTACTGTGCGACTGGAACAAATGAGGTCATTATAGGCTCTAGGGTGCCAAAGCAAAACTCTCTAATGCTCGACTCGACCTGTTTACTATATTTGTGCGACTCGGGATATCATAGAAATGTTTGTTTACGTATAGAGGCAAGTGATCTATGTCTTTTGTACCAACATTTGAATTATATTTTTACTCTGCGACAGAATTTAACTATTTTAATGGCAGAGGCAAAACTGTCAAACTGACAGACAAACTTATGACCTTTTCTGATATCCCTCACTTCAGTGCGATATCCCAAAAACAAATTAGAAGTTAAGAATCACTCGATCAGCTTCTCTTTTAGACAAGAAATCCATCCATTACATCTTACGTTACCATATTTTTTCCTAGAAGGCGCCAAGACTTGTAGTTTATAAATTCGAAAACGTTCGATCTAGTTCCAAGAAGGGGCGAAAAAGCCTGTCGATTCCATTTCAGACGAGTACAACAGCCAGTGACCGCACTCACCTCTCAGTGCTCTGCTGATCTAGGCCCAATTCCTGGTTGAACGTGGATTTCAGTTCTGCATAAGGCAAAAGAGCGGCGGCCATTCTCATCGCGTCGATCTTGCTGCTTACTCCAGAATCCTCCGGGGTTAGCAAGAACTGCGGGGAACCAAGAGCCGACACCACCTCAGACATGAGACGACGGATCTCTTTCTCCAGGACATCGTATGAGGGGCGAGGACGGATGATTGGGTCCCGGAGGCCAGGCTGAGGGATCGAACCTGTGAACATGACGAAAGTTTGACTGACTTCTGATTAAACCGAAGGCGGAACGCTCTCGTTGCCGAAAGCAGTACTTCCGGAAGAAAAGAAAAAATCAAGCCAAAGATGAATCTGCCCAGCTTTACATAATTACAATGCCTAACTAAATCGTCGTGGTACTAGGGAATAAGATCGATAAAACCATCAAATAACATCTAGGGTGATCGAAGAAAACAAGAGCTACAAGCTCATACGTCAATTGTAGTGATATCAGAGGATGAAAGTGGAAATTTGTCAATCCGTGGGTTTATAGTAATCTTCTCCCTCTTAGCAAAACCCTTGAAACACGAATGACCAAGGGCCCTTTGTAATCATGAAAATGTATCTTTTTGTCAAAAGTAACTTTTGTAACGGGCAAAATGATCAAGGGACCATGAGACCATGAAAATGTATCATTTCCTCAATATTTGTTGTCTTATACGATCAGTAGCCTATAATTTAAGAAATTGATTTGATGTGAAAATTATCAAATGCTCTTGTAGACCATGAAACTGTACCGTTTGTTTACTAGGACATTTTTGCACTTTGCAGTTGTGATGCACACTTTAAGGGCAGAAATTCATTTGTAAGCAAAACCCTTCGTGAAAGAAATGAGCAAGGGCCCTTAAAGATCATGAAATATACCGAATATCGTTCCTTCAAACGTGTTTTCATTTTATGCGAAAATTATCGGTTGTCAAGTGCTACAAAATCAAAATATGCTTTTTTGAAGCATTTGAAAGATTCCCCTTAATTTAAACCCCCTCCCCCACCCCTAAATGTAGCTTAGGGATCATTGATATATACCGTTTAGTCAAAAGCAGAATCCTTGTGGCACAAATGATCATGGGTTGAAATGTATCGTTTGATAAAAAGTAAGTTTCGACCTTGCGGTGAAGATGCGCACTTTAGGGAGCTAAACCTCATTTGTAAGCAGAACCCTTGAGGCAAAAATGGTAATGGGCTCATGGAGATCATGAAAATGCATATCTGGCTAAAAAGTATTTTTCTTAATTTGCGGTCATGATTGGTACTTTAAGGAATGGTCGGATTTGGAAAGTGGCGATTTCTAAGCCAACTGTATAACTCCACTGCATTTCAGCTTGACAATATCACAATTACTCGCAATCTCTCTACAATGATTGATTTACCACTACTTGCTTTAACTGTTTGCTTGTACAAACAAAGGCTTTGCCATCAAACACAAGTAAACACAAGCAAAGTACACTACACCAGTATTTTGTCGCAAGAAAACGTAGTAATTGTGTCGCAACAATAGGGATGAGTTCTGGCGTGTCAGAACTGCGCGTAAGATCGCATAGAGATGCACAATGCACATGCTGCATCTCTGCTCTGGTAGTTTTGTTTGGCCAGAGAAGCCACTGACACTTGCCATTTTAATCCAAACCCCTTCGACCATCGATTGCTTTAGCTCTCTCCGAACAAATTTAAGCAAAGAATGACTCAATCCACGAGCAGAGCTATACTAGTGTGAAGAAAGAATGATTCATCCACGCGCAGAGCTAGACTATTGTGAAGAAAGGGGTAGGGGTTTGACAAAAGCAAAAAAAAGCGTTTCAAGAGATTTCGGGCGTCCCCCTCCAGCCCTCCCCACCAGTTATCGGATCCGATCCGAACATCCAAGACACTTGTTCTTGATACCTGTCAAGTTTAATGCACGCCCAATTATCCGTTCCAAAGTTATGAATGTTACTAATTTCCGGATCCCCATCTTGCCACTCCCCCATTGATGGTCGGATCGGGGAAGTGATTATTTCCAAGTTAATCCGGTTAGGTCCCTGATATGCGTGGAAAGTTTTGTCGTCCTAGGTTATGTGGAAGTGCCCAAACTAGCAAAATGCGAACAGACCAACAGACAGACAGACATTACGATAGCTATATGGCACTTGAGTAAGCTCAAGTGCCATAAAAACGGCAAAATGAGGGGATTTCAGAAGTTTATAATCGCATGAGGGATCCAGGGATGATATAGAAATCAGAATAAGCAAGAGGGGTCCTTTAATGTTTGAGTAATAAGTAGAAACCTTACCCCCGCTCAAGTCTTGGTCCGAATGAGCATACGTCAATCCCTTCACGATCTTTCCGTTAGCAGGAGTCAGTGTGGTGCCGCTCTGCACGGACTGAAGCCGGAGACTAATAAAATTAGTAGCCTCAATAGGCTCCGTCTCAGAGCCAAATGGTTTGACCAATAGGGTGTCGGTAGTGACTTGTTGCTGGACGATGAATTCTCCATCAGCAGTCCCGCAGCCGATTGTACGGGAGGTCACTGATCTCTGTAATACAAAAATTGACAGTAAAACCTACCGATTTAACTTTCAACAAGAACATTGCCGGCGAATCGCCGTCTACCTTACGAAAAGCGGCTTCAAAAATTGCTGTTCCCCAGTTAAGCTTATGGATTTCTCGGAAGTGATCTAATCATAACTTCCAAGATATTTCATAACTATTATGACAATAGAAGACCAGATGATGTCCTCGCGATCATATTCAACCACAAGAGTCTCAGAGAACACAGCTGTGAGCTGCGTTGTGCCAAATTTCGAAAAGACATTGGAAAGTGGAACTTCAGAAACCGGATAGGTGAATACTGGAATCGTCTCCCTGAAAGTGAATTGTCTCTTCTGAAAGTGTCGTAAATGCCGAAAATATTAATCAGCGTGGAACGCCTCCTGGCTGACATTCATTTTAGAGCACATAGTGTCGTGAGCAATTTATAGAGGCGAAAGCCTTGTTGGTAGTATCTGAAGCTACTGGGCTTAAAATATACTGATTTAATAACTAAAAGTGTCATCAATCTATAACGCCAAAGCTTGAAAAAGTACTCTACTCGACCTTGTATGCTGAAGGCCCTCACTTGGGTGAGGGCAGAACTGAAAGGGCAGACTTACCGTTCTCGAACGCCCGCATTCGTTATTTGCATGGTCACACTTGGCAGCGAATGGGGAAACATGATACAGAACAGATGGCTTAGTGCAGCTTTTCAGATTGACAGTCTTCACGATTTCGTGATAACTGCCTCCACAAGCTCCAGGGGAGGGTAAGAGGTTTGGGTCTGCCTTAACACGATCTCCAGGTATGTTGACCAGCTGGTAAAAAACTTCACAGTCACCACTGACAGAATTCTGGAAAGGAATAGACACTATTAGATTGAAAATATTAGACTAAAAGACCGTATTAGATAAGCCTACAAGCAATTTGAAAGCTCTCGAAGAGGGTAGATAGCAATCGGATCGACAAGTCCGTTGTTTCGCTTCAGCTCTGTTGAGTTTGTAAACAATAAATTCCATTCTTTTGCGGCGCAAAAACATGAGAGGCGCTAATCTTTGTACTGGCCGCGATTTAGGATTTTCCATGCGCATTATGCTCTCTAACGAGTGTTCGCGTATCACGCTACTGATGCGTAAAACCGGTTATCTGCGTTTCGCGAAGTTTCTAGTTTATGCTAGAAATCAATTGGTCTGGGAAAAGGCTTAAAATAGCAAAAGTTGTGGATAAGTTTTTAAAAGCAGAGCTCAGTCTTACAGTATTCGGATAGTTTTGAAAGAGGTGGGGCTGGGGGGGGGGGGGGCTTAGTACGCGAACCCGCACTGCAAGACGAGAGACCGACATTCTACTAACGACCAGTAGCTATGCCAATGTACCGCAACGTAAAACAGAGATGAAAATATAAGCAAATTTACCTCCACAGTTGAAAAATGATTCTTCTCATCAGACTGAAGTCTTGCTAAGACCCCGTCAGATCCCTTCCCTTCCGATAAGTGTAGCTGCAATTTGGAAGCTATGGCTTTCTTCATATTCACTGACCAAAGAGACTCCTCCTGCGCTACTGTGATTGACTTCACATCGTCACCAGTGAAGGATACTGTTGCTGGTATCCAAAGCACGCTGCTGTCCAGGATGTCTGCTGTCTCTCCCAGGTTTTTCCATAGCTCTGGATCCTTAGCGATGGATTTCTGCACTGGCTGGTTGAACTTCCGGGCAACCGACTTTTGTAACTAAAAGAGAACAACGCCTGTCACAAAACACCCATCAGTTTTCAAACCATAGAGCAAAATAACACTTGGCAGTACCACCAAGACCTATACTTTCCATGCATCTGAAACGGGCTCCACTCCTAGGGCCGCCGTCTCCGCTCGGTAGTCTACATTCAAAGGGAGACAAACTTGCAGGCGTAGGCAATTTCTAGTATAGCTAAGGTGCGGTTTTCACACATCGAGGAACCACGAGATGTTGTACCTTTGTTTGGCTGTGTTTGGAATATGACATTATCGGAGCTAGGACTGTTGCACGACTGAATGAGTTTGCAGTAGGACATTTTTTAGTTTTAGCGTACCCCACAGTTATTCAGTGCATCCAACCCAGCTTCCCCAGTTAGGGTAGATCCCAAACCGCAAAAGTTTATCACTTCCGGTTTTACTAATACCATTATGTATCCCGAATTCAAATAATCTTATCTCTTTTAAGCTAGCAGCGATAGGTCCTCTTTCAGAGTCTCTCCCTCCTGCCGATTTTGTGCTCCTTCTTTTTTGTTTCCTTTGATTTTCTCTCTTTCTTTTTGTAGTACTTAGTTGCCTTCCAGCCAAATGCCATACATCGATCACTTTTCCGTCGGTCGGTCAGTCCGGTGAACGCAAGTTAGTAGCTTGGCAGGCATATTGAGACCCCGACCAATTTAGCTTGGAAATAGCCACTTTCCCAATCCGACCATCGTGGGGGTGCGGAGGGAGGGGGAGTCCGGCATCTTGAGGTATGTATATAACTTTGATACGGGTGATCTGATCTTAATGAAACTTGGTATTTGGAACGACCTCGTGTCTTAGACCCCCCCCCCTTCCCATTTCAAGTCCAGACCGGATCCGATGGATTGGGGGGGGGGGGGAATCGGAAATATTGTGAAACGTTGACCGTGGAGCTATCGGGATGAAACTTGGTGGAAAGAAAAGGCACAAGCCCTAGCTATGTCGTTGACAAAACTGGTTCGGGGGGGGGGGGTAGAGGGAGTTCCAGAATTCGAGTGATCCGGAGGCTAGGTACTTCCAAGTGGGCTAGGACGATGAAACTTGGTAGGCACATCAGAGACCCGTCCCCGCTAGCCTGGAAATAGTCAGTTCCCCAATCTGACCGTGGTAGGGGGAGTGGACGGAGGTGGAATACTTAGTCTTAAGGTAGGCGTATAAATTTCGAACGGATGATCGGATACTGATGAAACTTGATGTACGAAAAAGTTGCATGGATTGAATTGTCATAGTAAAAAATACTATCATTTAATGTGCCTCAG
Organism: Branchinecta lynchi; assembly: GCA_023053575.1. Lineage (NCBI taxonomy): Eukaryota > Metazoa > Arthropoda > Branchiopoda > Anostraca > Branchinectidae > Branchinecta > Branchinecta lynchi. Next base: position 11,693,775 of record JAKZAP010000017.1, on the reverse strand, counting down.
ACTGGGCCAATCTCAAGCAGTAGTATCCAGTAGCATCTGTCTTGCTATAGTAACATCCATCTTGCTAATTGTAGCATGCAGTAGAATGCAGTAACACGGTAGCCTAGACATAGAAGCATGTAGTAGCATCAGTTCGCACTGCATGCTACTTTTCCGTGCAACTTCATACTTCCATTTTGAGATAAATGTTTCATCGGGATCGTATTCTATCCTGTTCTTACTTCAGGATCGCTGCCATATAAGATTAGGCATTAAAGGAGGGAAGCCTCCTTTCTCATGCGTCTATCCATAACTCACTCCTCTAAATCCATCATATCCATCCTCTTAAAGATTGCCCGAAGAATGAAAAAAAAATACTTCTGACCAAACGATAGGCTACATATTCATGAACCCCAAGGATTATCATTTAGCCTCAAGTGTTTTGCTTACAAGTTAATTGCCTGAAGTGCAAAAAAAACAAGACCAAAGTTGTCGATGGGATCCCAGAATCCAATACTTGATCCAGACAAATGGGTATATATCTATTTTGACGATACTGACCTAAACTTCCCGTTTTACTTCTGCCAAGTTTCCCGTTTCGCCCGAATTCCGAGCGTACTACTAGCCCAGCAAAATAGGAAAATTCAGAAACGAATCCAGCGTATCTCCTTATATCCCTATAAAGAACATCTAATCAACTTTAAATAAAACTATAACTTGAAAAAAAATCCGGTTACAACCAGATTCTGGACTAATTATATGTCAGGTTAAAAAATGAGTTTCATATGAGTGTCGACTCAGTGTTTCTTCTTACCCCTAAATCTGTCATCTAATCAGCTTCAGATAAAACTTTTGTTTTTAACAAATTTTTCGGTTTTTGTACGGATTCCGGACGAACTACTTGACCGGTGAGAAATTTGTTTTTCACCATCGTTATCAGCATATCTTCTTACCCCATAATCGACTATCACATTATCTTTTTTAAAATATTTAATTTGCCCCTTAATATAAACACCCTCCCCCACCACTAAATGTAGGGCTAAACAGCTTATTTACGAACTTGACATTATTCTTGAACCAAAGAATCCTCACACCAAGTTTTCATCAAAATATGTAATTCCCTTCGAGAGTTTATGTCATTCCCTTCGAGAGTTATAGCGCGTACAGCTTAGACGGACAGACAGACAGGCGGACAACTTTTGTGATGTCATAGGTATCCCACCACTTACGTTTTGAGATCCCAAAAACAATTGAGCCAAAATATTCGTTTTCCTAACCCCATTATCATTTTTGCTTCAGGGGGTTTTCCTTACAGATACATTTCTAGTGCCCAAAGTGCGCCTCATCACAGCCAAGTGCAAATATCAAATACTTTGTACCAAACGATACAAGGCAAATATAATTTTTATCTCAAGGGTTTTGCTTGGAAATGATTAGAACAAACCCGCACATTGGAAAATTCCAACTTTCATCCAGCCTTGCAAGTGCCATATGAGCTTATAGCTCTTTTTATATTTAAATCGAAACGATAGGGTTGTTTATTTTTCCTCATCTCTCTTAATTTTTTCTTTTTCCCGATGTATGGTATCCAGTTTATCGGATTCTGTGCTGCTCTAGCCAAGCTAACCTTTTGCGCTTTCCTAGGTCCTGCGGCATAACTATCATGTTGGTAATGTCTTTTTTATTTAATACAGTCAAATGAAACTGAAATGAAACTGAAACTATGCTAGACTTTTTTGTCCCACCTTTGCTTACAATAGCAATCGCCGAATCTTTTTCTAGCAAAATTTTCACTTCTTGTGCTACAGTCCATCTTTACCAGCGAAATCCAGATTTGTTTTTCGACCAACATGTTTTTCTGGCTAAATTTCCTCTAATTAGTCCAATGAGAGCCTAGCTTAAAAAAGTTCCATCATAAGCATTCTAGCACTTGCGGAACATATAGAATCCCCCTACCCACCCAAGACCCAAGATGAAGCCACGACCCGATCCGAACGCTGGGTCATCTAATAGCGCGGGTCGAAAGTGTCCGACACGAGGAGGCTTGGATCTAATTTTTTAATCAAACAAATTTTTTACATTATCGATTTCTTTCAGTATTTTGTTTTCTGTTTGTTCTTGTTGATTCCCGCAAGTCCAAAGAAGGAAGGATGTAAGCTTGATCACAATAAACAAACGCCGTAAATTATACTGAATTCGTTACAGTGATTTCTTGAAGATTCTGAAATTGAGCTAACAAATATTCAGTTTCCGCGACCAAAAAATGTCAAACTGGCCGATGATTTAATCTTCCAACATATCTAAACGTCCACATGGTCGTATAATTAGTTGTTTTAACCCACTTACATGCCAATCGATCTTGTCGAAGGTTTGAGTAACTCTTTTGACCTCCGCCGGGATATCGATGAATAGTTAATTAGCAGTGGTGACCTTGCTTTCAAGAGTGAATTTTGTTCAAGTAATTTGTGGATAACGTTGGCAACCGTGAGGATTTTAGAAGAAAACAAAGGTGACAATATGTTCATACAAATCCGACTCATTGAAAACCACCTTCTCGGCCCACATCAATCAAAGACTATGCGAGGAATGAAAATAAGCTCCACTTACAGCAAACGTTATGGTGTTGTCTAAAGCTGGCTCCAAAACCAAAGTTCCAGAGAGATGCACACCGGCATACTGCTGCTTCACGTCTGGAATGCCACTGAATACCCAACCATCGAACTGATAGCTATAGGAACGACCCGGAGACCAAACAGCGGCACCAGTGCATGTGGCTGGGAGGAAAGACACAATTAGAAAGACATCCTACTACTATCATATTGACGAGCTGAAAAGATTCGATTCAAATTACGATTATTGGAGGTATGGGGGTGCGTTTCTCCTCCACACCCCTTTCTCGAACCGCCTCTGAACTTGATTCTCAATACAAGCTTTCGATCACCACTTTTTTGTCCCATTTCTATGTTATTTTCTCTTCTCTGAAGTTCTGTACGACACAATTACCCGATTTGGAAATCGAAAGTCCGAAGTCTTGAAGGGGTTCTTTGTCATTCGGACCATAACCTACGGAAGCCTATAGTCGGAGTAACAACCAAAATGTTTGAGTTTCTCTCCAGTCGGCTTGGTCTCAAAAACATTTTTCCTCTCTATTAACAACAAGTATTACAGCAGGAAATTTAAAATTTCCCACCACCCAGATTTATTCTCCGAATCTGCTTCACTTACGCCATCTAATATTCTTAATGGAAGATGCCCACCCCTGCGCTTGGAATCATAGACGTTCTAGCTTTCAGTTACCTGTTACTGGTCTTGAGGTGGTTTTTTTTTTTGTGTAGTTTCACTGCAGGCTGACGTACTTTTGTTTTAGTTATGATAGTGCAGTATGTGGAATAGACAAATAGTAATATAGCTGAAACAAAAGTAAGTTAAACCACAGTGATTCTACATAGAAACTACATCCAAAAAAATGCACCTTTAGTTTGTTACCGGTAAAAACTACCGACTAAAAAGTTATATTCCCTTTAATTACGTGAAACAGGAAGATACTACCGGGAGTACCAGCGCCATCTTCTCTTGCTTTAGCTTCCCAATAACTTTTTATCAAATATAAGAGCGAGTTTTTGACCGCAAGCTATTCTCATGGATCTTTGATGGTTGCATTTACAATTTTAAATGATTTTGTACAGCCTTTTCTAGAATTTCATTATTTTTTCTGGACGTTTTGTATCCACATATCCTTGCAGAAAAAGAACTTATTTCAGTGCAAACAATAGATGGCCTCAGCGAACCAGGAAGCTAATATGGCGGGAAATTCAAAAGCAACTGTTGTTCGCTTTTCGGTGATCGCTGACTACCTAGACCCGACGAAGAGGACTTAGACTATTACTGTCTTCTCGAATCTATTTTTGGTAGGGGGGTACCCAAGCAAAAGTCAAATAAACTTCAAGACTCCCGAATCAGGTAGGCTGTTTTGCACGTGACAGCTTTAAGAGTCAAAATGAATACACGAATGGATCTGGTAGACTTGAAAAGAAATGATGGAAAGCCTAGACTGGGAGAAAAGCGTAGCAGAAAGGGTCAGTTACAAAATTTCGGAGAATAGTTACCACGAGACCTGACTATGCGGAAGCCCATGGTATTTATAAATTTGATCTGTGCCTGAATTTTGCGTATTCTTTGCCAGTAAATGATTATACGCCAAACTTTTCGGCACCGTGCGTGTTACCTAGAATTAATTTATAAATAGGATTTACGCATTTCAGTTACCCAGTCGCCGAGGTCTGGAAGATCCTCACCACTGCCTACTAAAATCTATCTTTTGCAAAAGCTAGGTGGTTCACTACATTAAGACCCTTCGTATTCGAAACCTCAAGGTGCAAGGAAGTCGAACCAAAAAGTGCAAGTTCTGCTCACCTATAGCCAGAACTCCAGCAAGAATTTGATTCCTCATCATGATTCAACACGCCCTAAGACTAGGGACTGACTGAGATACGGATGTACGGTGCACAGCCCTTTTATAATATCGCGCAGCGCCACGTTCCAGCACGTGTGCAAACTGCAATTGTTCATTTACTTGACAACAACGAATCGGGGGATTTCTGCATGACCTTAGCATGCCAAAATGTATCTACGCAGTCTAAAGCAATAACTATAGTCAGACAAATTATAGTAGACAAGTTCTAAATTAATGTTTAGTAAAAAAATTGACTTAGATGATATATTACATAAATGGTGCTTTCTACATCAGACATGGACGGTGCCAGATAAACCCGTAGAGTTTTAATTTAATTTAGAAGGCTAGACTCCATCGCCGGAGCGTGTACGCCACAAGACTGAGACCCCAAAAGCAGGAGCTTTCCCAGGGTAGGGGGCGCAGCCCCCCCCCCCCCTACGTTTTGGGCATTCTGTCACGGGCATCGCGGCGCAGCCGTTATGCAGTTTTCATAAAATCGTTTGTCCCCGCATTTCCAAATTGGGTGATTTGATGTGTTTATTGGCTCCCTTTCTTAATCGAGTTTGCTAATTCATCCAACTTTTATTCACTCCGCATCGATTTCACCGCATTCGGTTTGTGCCTACGTAAATTCGGTGATTCAACCTGTTTATTTGACCTCATTCGTTAGCGAATTCGGTAATTCACCGAACTTTTCTCAAGTGGTGTATGTGTTTTATGGCATTCGGTCAGTCCATTTAAAAATTTGGTGTTAAGATTCATTTGGTTCTGATTCGTGAACCAATTCGATATTGTATCCAGCTTTTGTTCAGGCAGCATCCATTTCGCCGCATTCGGTCACTTTACTAGGCATTTTTATCATCAGTGTTACCAGAAACTTTCGCCTGCGGTGCATTTTGCAGTCTCCACTGGTTAGACAAAGGCTGCGTCATTTAGATGGCGTTTGAGGCTTGGAATTCTGGGGGGCTTGAACCATGTTAAAAGCTAGAATTTGGATGGGAAGTAGTTAAATATTCTAAGAAGAAAAAAGGCCGATTAAAAAAATTTCGCCCGCGGCGCCTTAATTAATCCTGGATACAGCCGTTAGCGACGTTGTCGCTATGCAGCAACACCGTTTTTGGAGATTATTTCAAGTCTTGTTAGAACTGGAAAGGTCTTCCAAAGGTAAAAGGCTAGTGACGGTGTTTCCATGAACAAAAAATAACAGAAGCGGAAAAGCGGAAAAACGCGCCTATTTTTCTCTTTAGACTTGTTTACATATACGTTTTAGCTTCATGAAGGCAACTCATTTTGTTTTTAGATTTTTTGTTTTTTATAAATTCAAGAAACATCAGGTACCGATTCGGTCAATTTTACCAGGTTCGCCCCCCCCCCCTCCCCCAATGAAGAAAGGCTCGGGACGCCCCTGCCCACAAGACCCACAGGTTTCATATGAAAACTATATGAAACCAAAGATTTAATTTTGATGATGTACACCATTCCGGAATAACGGAATAATCCTGACCATTCCGGATTATTCCTGGCCATTCCGGATTATTCCTAACCATTCCGGATTATTCCTGACCATCTCGGATTATTCCTAACCATTCCGGATTATTCCTAACCATTCCGGATTATTCCTAACCATTCCAGATTATTCCTGACCATTCCGGATTATTCCTAACCATTCCGGATTATTCCTAACCATTCCGAAATATTACTGACAATTCTTCTGGTATACTCCTGACCAGTTGTAAACCATTGAGGAGTATCCCCAACCATTCCCGAATATTCTCAACCATTCGGGTACATTCTGTACGATTCACGAGACTTTACCGCAGAATGCGTGGTCTTATCAAAAACTACAGCGACATTACAGTGCAATACGGATCGAGAGGGACCAATTATTATTTAAGTGCCCTTCAGTTATCGACCATGCACAACTTTCTATGGCGCTCGAGATTTGACCATGTTCTTTTCTTAGAAATTCGATGGTTTTTCAGTAGTTTATGGGATCGACTGCGAAAATGGTAGATACTATAAGTATGTCCCTGCACATATCTGTCAACTGCAATGAAAGTAATTGCGAGATAAAATCTCAACATGGCACCTAAAAGACGTAATGCACTACAGTTAGCACGCAAATATTGCTCACTGAAACCTAGTACCACCCACCAGTAAGGAGGGGCGTCCGGAGCCTTTCTTCATTGGGGGGGGGGGGGGCGCATCTGGTAAAATTGACCGAATCGATTCCTGATTTTTACTGAATTTATGACACAAAATTGTAAAAACAAAGCGAGTTGCTTTCATGAAGCTACAACGTAAAAAGTTGCAGAGCATATACAAACAAGCCTCAAGAGAAAAAACTGGAGAATTTCCACGCTTTTCCGCTTCTGTTTTTATGGCACTTGCAGCCTCTGGCTGAAGTGCCATATACCGATCGCAGTTCGGTCGGTCGGTCGGTCCGAGTTTTTTGTCACACTTTTTCGAGTTAGGGTACTTCCAGATGTGCTAGGACAATGAAACTTGGCAGGAATATCAGGGACACGACCAAACTAACCTGGAAATAATCAGTTTCTCGATCCGACCATATGCGGGGAGTGGGAGGCGCTGGAAACTTGAAAATTTAGGGCATTTTGTCACATTTTTTTTAGTTAGGGTACTTCCAGATGAGCTAGGACAATGTAACTTGGCAGGCATATCAGGGACCCGACTAAACTAACCTGGAAATAAGCAGTTTGCCGATCCGACCATATGTGGGGGAGTGGGGGCGCTGGAAACGTTAAAATTTAGGGAACTTTGTCACACTTTTTCGAGTTAGGGTACTTCCAGTTGTGCTAGGACCATGAAACTTGGCAGGCATATCAGAGACCCGGCCAAAGAAATAATCAGTTTTCTGATCCGACCATTTTGGGGGGAGGGAGTGGAAGGCAGGGGAATCCGGGAAATTGAGAAGTGCGTAACTTTCGAACGGGGGATCGGATTGTAATGAAACTTAATAACTGAATAGATTATACATCTATGATGTCCCGTTTAAAGTCTTGACCGGATTCGGTAGCCAGGGGGGAGTTGGGGGGGGAGACCGAAAATTTCAAGAAACGGGTAGAATGGAGGGATTGGAGTGAAGCTTGCTGGGAAGAACAAGCATCTGCTCTAGATAAATCCTTTAGACCATTGTACTGTTTCCGAACACTTATGGGGGGGGGGGGAGGGGGTTTACCGGAATTCCGGTGATGGCGGTTTTGGGGATTTTCATGATGAAACTTGGCAGGCATATCAGGGAACCGATCAAACTGACTTCAAAATAAAAAATTTGTCGATCTGGTAAGGGTGGGGGGAGTGGAGGGAGGGGAATTCAGAATTTTCAGTCATTCGTAACTTTGGAATGGGTGATCAGATTCGAGTGAAATTTAAGAATTTAACAGATGACGTTTCTCCGGTGATCTTTTTCATATCCGGACCGGATCCGGAAACTATTGGGGGGCGGGGGGGGGGAATAATACGTGACCCCCTTAGAATGGAGAGATCGGAATGGAACTTTGTGGGAAGAACAAACCGACGCTCTAGGGAAATCATTTACTGAATCGGATTGTCAACGGGCACCATGGGGGAGATGGGGTGGGACCGGAAATCTCGAGAAACAGTTAGAATGGTGGTATGATCGGATTTGCTCGGAAGAACAAACATCTGATCCATGTAAATCTTTTACACAATTCGACTGGATCCGGGCACTTGAGGGGGGGGGGGGAGGGGTTTTCGCGGAATTCCGTTTTTTGGGGATTTTCACGACGAAACTTGGCAGGCATATCAGGGACCTGGTCAAACTGACTTGGAATAAAAAAAAATCCTCGATGTGATAATATGGGGGGGGGTGAGGGAGGGAAATCTGGAATATTGAGTCGTGCGTAACTTTGGAACGGGTGACCGGATTCGAGTGAAATTTAATAATTGAACAGATGACATTTTTCTCTGGTGATCTTTTTCATTTCCGGACCGAATCCGGCAATTACTGGGGGGGGGGGGAGGGTGGAAAATACCTGACCCACTTAGACTGGTGTGATCCGGATCAAACTTCGTGGGAATGACAAATAGATGCTCTGGATTAATCATTTACAGAGCCAGATTGGCTCCGGGTATTGTGGGTGGAGTTGGAGGGGGTGGGGTCTTTGATTCAGGTACTTCCAGATGTGCTAGGACGCCAACGGCCTGGTAAACTTGTAACTATACCGTGAAGACAAACTAGCAGCAAATTTGTTAGTTAACTTTCGAAGTCTAGATTCCAATGTCAGAGCCACCTAGGGGCTTCTAAGTTAAATTTTGTTTCAGTTCATTATTTATAAATGGTTTAGATTTTGAAAAAATTGTATTGGTAAAAGTGTATAACAGTGATGCGCTTCCACACATATTGTACATAGCTCCAATTTTGAACAGATAACGATTCGGACCGGACCGGCTAAAAAATAAAAGTGTACTTATTTTAATCTCGGAAAGTACCTTTTCGTCTCTTTCTTTAGCGTTGCACCCACACTGTAAAAAGTTTCTCCGAGGAAGGATTAAAGTTAACTGCAGTATTTGCAAATGGGATTAATCTTATCACCACTGGGATAAGATTAATCCAAATTATAGAGATTCTGCTCTCATCAGACACAAGATTTATCCCAGTAGCAAATACTGCAAGATTTTTTTTACAGTGTACTTATCCCAAAAGTATGTCATTGTTGACCCGATTCAGAAGCTCGATGAGCAATACCAGAGATTAAAATGAGATTAGAGTAGTAAGCGATTGATTGTTTTTGTTACGGTTTTTTCTATTTCTTTCTATACTTCAATATTGAAACTGGAATAGTTTCTTCACACATGACGGAGTTGGACACTGGAAATGGACCCGGTGAGTCGGGAAATTTTTTCTCGTCTTGAATAGACAGTCTGGTTAGAATCGTCGGCAAAGACTCAAGATTGAACCGAATTATCAGATATTCTTTTCGGTGAAAAGTATTACCTACTGGATGCCGACAAGGGTTCTTTTATTACAGTAGCCTACACATTTACGGGTTCTGAAATTCTTTCAGTCTCAATTGCCAGTAGCAGGAAATCTAAAAATATCACCCTTTGGGATGCGATCGAAAATTTTATTCTTGTTCTATTTAGATAACAGGCTCAGCCAAGCTAAGCTAAGCACCTTTAGCTTTCACATCTAATTCGTAAATTCTTACGTAATGTAAGCTAAGCCTACGGTAAGTGTTTTACGTTACGCGGACCTTTCACATCTTACTTAAACGGGTACCGCAACACGTCAGTTCGTATAAACGTCAGTTCGCCTAAACGAAAAATCCGACAGTTCGTCAACACGTCAGTTCCCCTACACGTCAGTTCCACTACACGTACTAAGCCTACACGCCAGTTCACCTAAACGTCAGTTGCACTACACGTCAGTTCGCCTACAGTCAGTTGACATAAACGTCAGTTGACATAAACGTCAGTTCAGTCACCGTCAGTTCACCTATTTTAGAAATCCGTCAGTTCCACAACACGTCAGTTCCGCTACAGGTCAGTTCCTCTACACGTCAGTTCGATTACCGTCAGTTGACATAAACGTCAGTTGACATAAACGTCAGTTGACATAAACGTCAGTTGACATAAACGTCAGTTGACATAAACGTCACTTCGCCTACAAAATCCGTCACCATCCCCAGAGAGTCAGACCCGCCTATTAGTTCGAAGTCGACTGGGTCACCGAAAGCAATTAAGCAGGGGGAATAAAACCCAGGGGATTAATAAAAAAGAAGCCGACATTTGCGCATATTGATGAGAGTAAAATTAGTTAAGAATCACCGGGAGCTTGCAATCAGATGCGGCAGACGGGGCTAGTCAAACGAAAACTGGAAAATATGAGGTGAACGCATAATTAAACACAAACAAGGGCTTAACAACCATCGCAAGGTGAAGGACCAAAATGTGCCAGTGATTCTCAATCTTTTCCGAAAGGGTACCGGAAACAGTGATGGACGAACTCTTTTCTCTTGGCTCTTTGCCAGTGCTTCCTTTATTGTCTTCAAACTTGACCAAAGGTTTCGACGGGATCCCACAAATTTCATATCTGATCCAGACAGTTGGATCTTGTAGATAAATATCCGGTCTTCGCCAACCAATTTTAACTGGAATTTAGAAACAGAGAGACGTGGATTCAGTTTGCTTGTTTACTCCTGTAAGTCGTATATACTTTGACGAAATTGATCAAAACTTCCAGCTGCCTTACTGCTCACATATTTTCCGGTTTCTGCCTGGTTCTTGGCGAGCTTCTTGTCCGTTATGTACTATATACTACCTTACAATATACTACAGATAAAACTTCAACTTTTAACGAATCTTCAGGTTTTGGCCGGAGCCCGAACTATTTGTCCGGCGTGGAATATTGACACATAAGTTCAGCATGCCTCCTTACCACTACACCCATCCTCTAATCAACTTCAGATAAAAACGTTTACTTTTTCAAAGCTTAACTTTTTCAGCCGGATTCCGGGAGAATATGTCCGGGTAGAAAAGAATTGCCATATGCGGATGCAGCATGTCTTCTTAAGCCTGAATCGAACATCTAATCAAGCTCAAATACAACTTTTATGTTATACAAATTTTCCGGTTTGGGCCGGATCTCAGGCGAACTACTTGTCCGGCGAAAAAAAAATTGTTTAATACGTGTTCAGTGTGTCTTCTTACCCCTAAATTGAACCTCTAATCTACTTCAGATTAAACATTTCTTTTTCAGAAATGTTCCTGTTTTTGCCGGATTCACGGTGAACTACTTGTCCGGCGAGAAAATAATTTTCATATTTGGATTCAGCATGTCTCCTTATCCCTGAATCAATTATCTTATTAGATTCTAAAATATTTTTTCGTCCCTTAATTTGACCCCCTCCCGACCCCTAAATATAAGGCTACAGACCCCGTCTTCGACATTGACCTGTACTTTGACCCAAAGATTCTTTATGCCAAATTTGAACGAAATATCTCAACCCCTACGAGAGTTATCGTGCTAACAGAGGAGAGACGGCCAACTCTTACGAAGTCATAGGCGCGGGATCCCAAAAAGTAGTATTCCTCCAGGTTAGTTTGGTTGGGTTGCTGATATGCCTGCCAAGTTTCATTGTCCTAGTACATCGGGAAGTACCCTAATTCGAAAAAGTGTGACAAAAAAACCGGACCGACAAACAGACCGACGGACAGAATTGTGATTGGTATATGGCACTTGAGCCAGAGGCTGCAAGTGCCATGAAAAAAAAATATTCCTTGAGGCCCAAGCTGACTGAAAAATATATTCAAATAATGCATACAACGGGTACGTCCGCTACGATTCATTGGCAGGGATGAACATTGACAGCCTGACGAGGACCCTTGCCAAGAAGGGCCAAATATCGCTGCCAAAGCATCGTAGCTGACGTACCCGCTGTATGCATTATTTACAAAAAAAAAATGGAAAATAAATATTTTTCTACTTAAATACAGAAAGTTTTAACACAGAGTGAACCAGACTGTTTTAAAACTTTATACCGCAGTAAAAAACTTCGAAAATCGGACTCCTTCATGGTAGAAAATCGACCAGATTACTTTCCAAACAACAGTGTGTCGCAGACAAAATTTTTTAAGATGTATGTGTTTTCTGTAAAAACCCTAAGTCGCTTACTTACCCGACCGACCATCGTGGGGAAGTAGTCAACTCATCGTGGATTTCAAAAGTTTATATTCCAAAAACATATTTTGTGTGAACTGATGACGCAATCATTAGTCTCATAGGCCTAGCTATCCCTCAGCGATGAAAAACAAGACCAAAGGTTTCGATGGGATCCCAAAAATTCAATTTCTGATCCAGACAACTGGGTCTTGTCTTAGCCAGATCCAGTCATCGCCAGACTCCTTGAACATTCTTACAATTAAAATTCAGAAACAGATTAAGGCCAAATAGCTAATCATCTGAGAAAAACTTCCTACCACTACGCCAATTTCCCGATTTCGGCCAAACTCCAGAACTAATTGTCCGGCGAAAAAAAAGAAAGCTAAAAAATGAACTCTTGGTATCTTCTTTCCCCAATAATGAACATCTAGTCAACTTCAAATAAAAATTTAGCTTATAACACATTTTCCGAGTCCAGCCGGATTCCGGTTGAACTATATGTCCGGGTAAAATATGATTGTCACACAAGGATTCAGCATCTCTTCTTACCCCTTGTTATCTAATCAACTAGAAATAAAACTTTAACTTCTACCAATTTTCCGGTTTTGGCCAGATTCCGGGCGAACTACATGTCTGGATAGAAAATTGTTTTCACATAAGTGTTCAGCATGTCTTCTTGCCCTAAATCGAACATCTAATCAACTTCAACTAAAACTTTTAATTTTAACAAACTTTCCGGTTTGGGCCGGATTCCGGTCGAAATACCTTTCCGTCGAGAAAATGGTTTTCACCACCGTGTTCAGCGTGTCTTCCTACCCCTAAATTGAACATCTAATCAGCTTACAATAAAACTTTTACTTTTAACAAACTTTCGGGTTTGGGCCGGATTCCGGGCGAACTACTTGTTCGATAACAAAATGATTTTCACCATCGTGTTTAGCATGTCTTCTTACCCCATAATCGACTATCACATTAGCTGTTTCAAAATATTTTGTTTGCCCCATAATTTGAAACCTCTCCCCCACCCCTAAATGTAGGGCTACAAAGCCCATCTTCGAACTTGACTTGTCCGACGACCCAAAGAATCCTCACACCAAGTTTCATCAAAATATCTCATTCCCTTCGAGAGTTATCGTGCTTACAGACGGACGGACAGACAGACGGACAACTTTTGCGATGTCATAGGTATCCCTCCACTTACGTTTTGGGATCCCAAAAGTAAGAGCTGGAAGCTCAAATGGCACTTGCAAGGCTGGGTCAGATGAAAGTGATGGTCAGAAGTATTGTTTCCACTTTTTGGTTAAGATTCGCACTATAAGGGTGCTGAAAATTAATTTCTAAGAAAAACCCTCGAGGCAAAAAGAATCATGTACATGGCGATCGTGAAAAAGTAAATTTTGCTTAAAAGTGTTTTTTGTATTTTGCGGTTAAGATGAGTTCTTTAAGGAATGGTGATCTCTAACCCAATGATGTCAAGTTCTAATACTCCAGCAAAGTTTTATGGTCCTAGCACATCTGGAAGTACCTTAACTCACGATCACCGGAATTCCGGACACCCCCCCCCCCCTTCCCCCTCGAATCTGGTTCGATTCTGTCAGTAACGTACCTAGGACTTGTGCCTGTACTTCCCACCAAGTTTCATCGTGATCGCTCCACTCTATGCGCGTCACAAGATTTCCGGTTCTCCCCTCCGACCCCCCCTCCCAGTTGATCGGATCTGGTCCGGACTTGAAACGGGACATCTGAGACATGGGATCTTTCAAGATATCAAGTTTCATTAAGATCTGATAACCCGTTCGAAAGTTATGCATGCCACTAATTCCTGGATTCCGCCGTCTCCCCCTCCCCCACGACTGTCGGATGGGGGAGTGACTGTTTCCAAGCTAATCTGGTCGGGTCCCTGATATGCCTACCAAGTTTTATCGTCCTAGTCCACCTAGAAGAACATTAACTACGGATCGCCGGAATTCCGGAACCCCCCTCCAGCTCCCCCCATAGTGTCCGAATCCGATCCAGTTCTGTCAGATGTTTATCTAGAGCTTGTTCTTGTTCTTGCCACTAAGTTTCATCCGGATCGCTCCACTCTAAGAGTTTCACACGATTTCCAGTTCCCCCCTCCAACTCCCCCCCCCCGATTCATCGGATCCGGTCCGGACTTGATATAAGATATCTGAGACACAAGGTCTTTCCAGATATCGAGTTTCATTAAGATCCGATCACCTCTTCGAAAGTTATGCATGCCCCTGTTTTCTGGATTCCGCCACCTCCACCTCCCCCTACGATGGTCGGATCGGTCAAGTGACTATTTCCAAGCTAGTTTGGTTGGGTCCCTAATATGCTTGCCAAGTTTCATCGTCCTAGAACTTCTGGAAGTACCCTACTCGAGAACAGTGGACCGACCGACCAAAAAGTGATCGGTATATGGCGGAGCTGCAAGTGCCATAAAAATCTAATTGTGTTTTAGTTGCCCAGCAATTAGTATTTATATCTTGAAGTTGTAAGCTAGCTCTCTTCAAAATAGATTAATCAGAACCGGCTGTCCTTATTCGCCTCCCTGACCCCAGCTTAGCGAAGCTATCAATTACAATGAGAGTTTTCCCTGGTGTCTACCAACCGTATTCTTTCTTTCGGAACGTGAACCAAAACTGTCAGAATTGACGAGAGGCTCCTGACTTAATTTTTATCCTCATTAAAAGTGAGTTGTCGGCTTCTCTTATTAATCCCCTGTGCGAGCTTCCGTAACTATCCCGTCGACAACAACATGTGAGCAAACTTCCGGAAAATGTTTGTGAACTGACGTTTATGCCAATTGACGTTTATACCAACTGACGTTTATGCCAACTGACGTTTATGTCAACTGACGTTTATACCAACTGACGCTTATGTGAAGTGACGGTAGGCGAACTGACGGTAGACGAACTGACGTGTAGCTGAACTGTCGGATTTTAGGATTAGGTGAACTGACGTGTAGGTCTACTGACGTTTATGTCAACTGACAGTAGGCGAACTGACGTTTGGTCAACTGACGTGTAGGGCAACTGACGTGTTGATGAACTGACGTGTTGATGAACTGACGTGTTGATCAACTGACGGATTTTTGGGGGTCAACTGACGTGTAGGCGAACTGTCGGAAAATGTTGGCGTACTGACGGAATTCTGTGGCGAACTGACGTTTATGTCAACTGACGTGTTGCGGTACTGACGGGACCCCGCGTAAACCTTTCCGAGTCAAACTAAGCTCCACGTGATCCAGAGGCGCATTTTTTTTTTAAATGCCTTGAGAATTCGCACAATTATCTCGTCATCAAACATGCTGTGAAACTGAAAGACTGGCAAGCGATACTACGGTCAGAATAGGGTCTGGATGCTTACAGCCACTTGGACATACTGCAGAGTTTCCACATCAAACATATTTAGAGAGTCACTTTTGGCCCAAAACGGAGTGAATCAGGAGTGAAATTTATTTTCGTGAAATGTTCACTTTTGGTAGGAATCGTATCTTAGTTTTACTTTCATGAAGAAGAGCTGAAAACTCATATGGCACTTATACATGTTTGTCAGATACGGTTTGCAGATTTCAAGGCTCGATTTCTCTCCCGATACGGTATTCATTTAATCAGAAAATGTGCTTGATCTAGTAACTCTGCAATGGTTTTACCACTCATTGACAACTGCTTCTTCCTCCAAACGATGATCGGATCAGGAGAGGGACTATTTTTAAGCCAATCTGATAGGGTCCCTAACATGCTTGCTAAATTTCACTGTCATAGCACATCTGGAAGTACCCTAACTCGTGATCGTCTAAACTGTGGAAAACCCTCTCCCCCACTTTGACACGATCCGGTCCTGTTTTGTCAATAATGTATGTACGGCTTATGCTTGTTCTTCCCTCCATGTCCCATCCCGATCTCTCGACTCTAAGCGTTTCACGAGATTCCCGGCACCCCCCCCCCCCCTCCAGGCCCCCCCCCCCCAAGTTGTCGGATCTGTTCCAGACTTCGAATTGATCATCTGAGACACTTGCTGATGACACTTGACAAGTTTCATTCTAAAGTTATGAATGTCACTACATGCTGGATTCCCCATCCCTCTACTCCCCCCAAAATCACCGTATCGGGGAAGGATCTATTTTCAAGCAGACCTAGGAGAGTACCTAACATGTCTGCCAAATTTCATGGTCATGGTACATCTGGAAGTACCCTAACTCGTGATCACCGCGGATATCCAAGAAACCCCCTCCGCCACCCTCCACTGCGACACGATCCGGTCCTATTTTGCCAATAAAGTATCTAGGGTTAATGCTCGTTCTTCCCTTCAAGTTCGTTCCCGATCCCTCGACCCTAAGCGTTTCATAAGATTTCCGGTCCCGCCTCTACCCTGTTGGATTCGGGCAAGATTTGAAATTGAAAATCTGAGACACTTGTTCTTCACAGTTGTCAAGTTTCACGCATGTCTGATTATCCGTTCCAGAGTTATGTACGATATAATCTACCAAAGATTTGTAGCGTGATCCATGAACTTTTCTCTCGAAGGTGCTGGACACTGAATGAGAAAGTGAGGCGATCTAAAGCGTCGTTTCACCAGAGAATTTTCTGATCTGAGAATTTTCTTGTCAGGAATGCAGCTGATCCGCTTTTCAGCTGCCTTCCTGTGAGGGGAACGCTCCTCAGGGACGTGTGTCCTTTGCTCGTTCATGTGCTTAAATTGTTAACTTTGTTTTGTTTTTCGTTTGTGTGTGTGTATGGCCTCTGACTGAAATAAAAGTTATTGTATTGTTATCGTCATACAAGACTTGAACTCAAGACATGTTATAGACGAGCATAACTCATGGGAAATCTGGACCCAGTTACCCATGAACGGGATGGTGGGAGACCTAATTTCCAGGTTCCCCATCCCTCCACTCCTCCCGCGATCGCTGGATCGGGGAAGTGATTATTTCCAAGTTAACCTGGTCGGTTCCCTCATATGCCTTCCAAGTTTAGTTGTCCTAGCTTAATTGGAAGCGTTTCAGGAAATTTCTGGTGCCCCCCTCCAGCCCCCCGCCCCACAGGTCTGGTCCGGATTTGCCACTGAATATCCGAAGCACTTGTTCTTGACACATGTCAAGTTTCACGCATGTCCGACTACCCTCTCCAAAGTTATGCATGTTAATAGTTTCCGGATTTCCAATCTCTCCACTACCCCCACTATGATCGGATCTGGAAAGTGATTATTTCCAAGTTAACAGAGGTCCCAGGATCGATACCGCATTTGGGCAGCGCTCTTTTTGCTTCCCTTTGCTCCCCTTTTGCTACCGTTGTTCCTAGTTTCCGAATGTCCAATCCCTCCACTACCCCCACTATGATCGGATCTGGAAAGTGATTAGTTCCAAGTTAATCTGGTTGGTTCCCTGATATCCCTGCCAAGTTTCTTTGTCCTAGCTTATGTGGAAGCGTTTTACGAGATTTGTTTAGTTTAAGTTTAGTTGGCATCAGAGCAAAATAGCTCTGATGCTGCTCCCCTTTGTCAAATCCCCGGATTTGCTCCCCTTTCGCTACCGTTGTTCCTAGCTTCCGAACTCGCGGATCCGGGGAAAGTCGGATCGTCGAAGTGATTATTTGTAATTTAATCTTGTCGAGTCCCTGATATACCTGCCAAGTTTCATCGTCCTAGCTTATGTGGAAGTGCCCAAACTAGCAAAACCGGGACCGACCGACCGACAGACCGACAGACGGACAGAAATTGCGATCGCTATATTGCATTTGGCCAAAGAGCAAGTGCCATAAAAAAGGTAGACCGACAGACAGACCGACAGAATATTACGATCGCTATATGGCACTTGAGTATGCTCAAGTGCCATAAAACTTGAAATAGTCACTAATGTCAGAATCCCTGCTGCAAAAATTACACATTTGGACATTTTATGAAATAGAGTAATATTTCTTACGTAGGACAAGAGTCACAAAAACAAAATAGAGGGACAACCTACTCTATATGACTAAGTCCAAAACACGCCAGTGATCCTCAGGAAGAAGGAGTAAGCGTGTCTGTACGACTCAAACTCAACGAATCAAATCCTGTGTCAATCAATCACCGCGATCTTTGTCAGCAGCTGTGACACCACTTCTGCCTTTCTTCCGCTAGCTACCCGGAGAGGCCGGAGATATTGCATCGGCTGGGAGAAATAGTCACCAAGAGTATTCACACTATCGTGCGACATGTGGCAACCCTGTATACTGGTAGTATTTTTCCGCAAGTGAAGCGTGGAGCTGCGTGACAAACTTGCTGAATACTTTTTTAGCCCACCAGGGTCTGTGTCTTGGCAAAAAGAGCAGGCATTGCAGGGATATTCTTTTTGTATACTGCCTGTGCTTTAAAATGAGTTTGGTCTTTGTTTTTAATAGAATATAATTTAGATATAAAACCAGTTTTCTTTAAACTCCTGAGGTAGGCTACTGCCTGGTGAATTACTCCCAAGCGTTTATCTGCATATTTTTATTCTTGTTTTTTTTTTTTTTCCGTAGCATCTTTTGTAATTAAACTTATTTTTATATTATTTAAAAGCTAAGAAATCATATTTCGTACTTTTTGTGGCTACTCCTCCATCCCTCAGTGACGTTACTTTTAATATATTTTTACCCAATTTAACTATTCACGTCACCTAACTTTTTAAATTTCTTGTAATCTGCATGTTTGGTGTAATATAAGTACACCCTTTCTCGCACAAAGTACTGATAAATATTCGTCGAACCAGAGCTGACTTTGAAACATATATTCAAACAATGTTTACAACGGATTTACGTCAGCTATGATTCTTCATCAGCGCCCTTCTTGGCAAGGATCCTCGTCAGGCTGTAAATCTTCTTGGTCAACGTCGGGGAAGGAAACAAACCCGTAATAAATAACTGAAGCTTCTACCGACTATAAATATCTTATTAGTGCAAATTACTTTCAAATACCACTATACCAAATACCAAAAGTCAGTGAGTTTCTCATCTAGAAAATCCGAACTGTAATTCGTAGCGCAAGTCCTTGAGTAGAGGTGAAGTCGACTTACGAAATTTATCTTATGTAGCCTAAGTTACGTCGTTATGTTCTTACATTATAGAAGAAACCGGCCTCAAGTCCCTTAAATGCCAGTGTGAAGCGGTCATGTAACCACTTAGGCTTGTGTGTAAGGGAATGTGAAAACTAAGACTAAAAGGAAAATGGCCGTGAAGGGTAAAATGACACTGGAATAAAGAGTGCCCTGACTTACCCGTTTCACGTCACTGAACTATTCTTTTCTGGTTTATCACAAACTGGGAGAATGCCTGAAGAGGTATTTGAAATTGCAAAACGGATACGTCAGCCATGTTTTCTTAGAGCTATATTCCAACCCTTCTTTGCAAGGGTATTTTTCGGGCTCAAGCCGCTCAAGCTTAAAAATAAACTTGTGCAAATTAACATATTTCGGCCCTTCTTGGCAAGGGTCCTCTACCGAATCGACACATTTAGGGGAATGCTCGACACCTCTTCCCCGGAACTGTTTACCGTCAAACTTTCAACCTCATCACTCTGATCGTTTGACCCCAAGGCGTGGCACGAAGTTTCCGAGGTTATCAGAATTCACGACTTTTGCCATATTTCGTTCGCACACATATGACACATTCGGGCTATTTTCTCTTACCACCCACGAAGTTTCAATCGAATCGGGACATTTATGGGAAATACCCGCGGTATCCCATCCAACTCCTCCAATCCCAAGTCAGAGGCAGTTCGTACACGTACATGTCACACCTATGACATTTCCTCATACCAGCCATCAAGATTCGCTCGAGTTGAAGCACTCCTGGAAATTTTCTGGTATCCAGCTCCACCCCGAGGTTGAATACAGAAAATTGACGAATCTAGGAGCCCGTGAACTGTAGACTAGCCAAGTTCATCCAACTCCCTCCTTCAGTTTGGTCCCTAGACGTATTGCAAAGTTGTGGTTTGGTCCCTAGACTACCCCCTCTACTCCCCCCCTCTCCTTGCTTTGTTGTATAGGACTGAGAATAGAGAATTCAGCTAGAATCAGGCAGAAAATTGACATTTGAGCACAGTTAACTTAAAAGTAGTTTAACTTAAAAGTTAGCTACTTAAAAGTAGCTAAGGATCAAAGGGAGAAAAAAAAAGGTAGACCGGGAAGCTAAAACAGGAATCTTTAAAGCAGGAAGTAGTAAACCTAGTTTTTGGACCCAGATGCAACTAAAACAGGTCGTTTGCCGCTGAATTTCACGTTAAAAGATGCCAGCGAAAATGCTTCAAAAAACGAGCCTAAGGTACCCGACCCTCATGGAAACAATTTCTCTCGAACCGCACTGCCAACGAACTCCCTATTTGAGACACTAAATTGCAGATAAGGCCCATGATGATCTGTTAATGCTCAGGTTGGATAATTCTAGGAGATTTACTTTGTTTCACAAGCGTCTTCGGTTGCTATGTTGTATTTCGAATTTTAAGACCGATTAATATTCAGGAGAGGCTGGAGTTGCTAATAATAAGGCTTATCGGGTTCCTTGATCACAATTGCTGCAGACACTGCTTTTTGCACCAATTAGATTTTGCGTAATCAGATTTCATCCTGTGAGGGGATTGTCACTGACCCTAGCACTCCTGGTTTCTGCGCCTCTGTCCCGATTTATTTTGAAGACGGGGTCAAAATACACTTTCTCTGTTCGAAATAAACTTTCTGTCTATTTCCGACGCGTCATGTTGTCCTGGTGCCTATTTGCATTTTTTAATGTAAATTTTACACAGGTGAGACACAAACAACTGAAGGGACTAACAACTTATGAACAAAAAGTAAACAACAAAATTACGGAGACTGCTGTAAAAGTGGTGGGCGTATCTTCCTGTACAGACAGACGATTGATAAGACCTTTCTCGTGAACCACACAGCCAACGAAATCCCTATTTGAGACACTAAATTACATTAATTCGCACTTTGGAGCAGATAAGGTTCATGATGGATCTGTTAATGCTCAGGTTGGATAATACCAGGAGATTTACCTTGTTACACAGGCGTCTTCGGTTGCTGTGTTGTATTTCGAATTTTAAGACCGATTAATGTTCAGGAGATGCTGGAAGTTCTCATAATTAACTTTATCGGGTTCTTTGATCACAATTGCAGCTGACACTGTTTGCACTAATTAGATTTTGACTAATCAGATTTCAGATGTGATTGGTCCTGTGAGGGGATTGTCACTGACCCTAGCACTCTTGGTTTCTGCGCCTCTGCGCCGACTTATTTTGAAGATGGGGTCAAAATACACTTTTTCTGTTCAAAACAAACTTTTTGTCTATTTCCAGACGCGTCATTTCGTGAAATTTTGCAGTGGACGTTGTTCTGGTGCCCATTTGCATTTTTTTTTAATGTAAATTTTCCAGAGCTGAGACCCAAAATACTCAAGGGACTAACAACTTACGAACAAAAAGTAAACAACATAATCACGGAGACTGCTGTAAAAGTGGTGAGCGTATCGTCTTCCTGTAATGACAGACATTTGATAATAGATAAAACATGGTTGACTATCTTTGTGTCAAATGTTCTGTTAGATACCGAGTGCAATACTAGCAAAGACCTTTTGACAGTGAACTGTTTCCAGATTTCTGTTCACAGATTTGACCCCTACAAACTCTAAGTCTGTGAACATTTGTGTCAAATATTGTGTTAGATAGCAAGTTAGATAGCAAGATAGCATTTAAGTGTTGGTGCTTCAAGACAAAATATGTATTATGACCCACTAACAGCAGAATTCTTACTAAATAGCAATGATCTTTTCACAATAAACTGGTTCCGAAATTCCATTATCCGAAAATGCCAAATTTGCCCCTGAAATTAGCGATTTCTTGTTAGCGCTTGTCGACTCTGACCATGTTCCACCCAGTCACCGCAGTTACTAAGCATGACGTCACCAGTTCTGGCTTCTTGGCTGGAACGCATTCTTGTATTTTCGCCGAAATATCACTCCACGGAGTAATCCAGCCAATTATGTTACAGAGATGCGTAGTTACCAGTGTTACCACGCTTACTACGCTCCCGAGCATGGTAAGCAAAGATTTACTATTAGCTAGTATTTCGAGAAGGTAGGAACGTTCAGCGTTGTAACTTTTCGTGAGCTTGGAACAGAAATGGTAACTGAGAGGTGGAACACGCTCTCTGTCTATACTTCTTACGCTCCGATGGGAGCCTGTACGGAAAATATTTGAAAATCTTGCTGATTTTCAACTTCGAGCAAAGCAAAATCTTGCTTGCTACGGGTAGCAAGTAAAAGAAAAGAATTCAGAAACGCAGGATAGACCTGTTGACCTATCAAGTTTTCTAAAACTCACAAGACCAAAGGTTTCGATGGGATCCCAAAACTTTAATATTTGATCCAGACAATTGGGTCTTATGTTCGCAAGATCCAGTCTTCGTTAGATTCCTTGAACATTTTTACTATTGAAATTTAGAAACAGATTAATTTAGCAAATAGCCAGTCATCTGCAGATGAGACAACCAAGTTAAGATATACTTTTATAAGCCATATCTATTTTGACGATACTCATTGATACTTCCTGCTCTATACTTCTTCCAAATTTAATGTTTCGGTCGATTTCCGAGCGAACTACTTGTCCATCAAAAGTCAGTTCAGAAACAAATACAGTGTATCAGAACATCCCATCAACTTCAACTAAAACTTCAACTTATAACACATTTCCGGTTTCAGACGAACTAAATAACTGGGTAAAAACTATGTGTCCTATACGCATCGTTTCCTCTTACCCCTAAATCTACCATCTAATCAACTTAAAGTAAAACTTTTTTTTTCTAACAAATTCTCTGGTTTTGTCCGGATTCCGGGAGAACTAGATGTCCGAGCAAAAATTATTTTTGCTTAAGTGTTCAGCATGTCTTCTTATCCCTAAATTGAACATCTACCCAACTTTAAATAAAGCTTTTGCTGTTAACAAACTTTTCGGTCTTCATCGGATTTCGGACGAACTATTTGTCTGGCGAGAAAATGGTTTACATCATAGTGCTCATCGTGTCTTAATAATGAACTATGACACTAGCTGCTTAAAAATATTTTGTTTGCTCCTTAATTTGAACCCCCACCCCTAAATGTTGGTCTACAGAGCCCATCTACGAACTCGACATTACCCTTGACCCAAATAACCCTCGCACCAAGTTTCATCAAAATATCCCGTTCCTTTCGAGAGTTATTGTGCTCACAGACGCACGGATGCGATATCATAGATGTCCCTCCACTTACGTTTTGAGATCCCCAAAACACGTTCTGAAGTTTTTACTATTCTGAAATTTTATTTTATCATTATTTTTTTTTTGGGGGGGGGGGATATTGAAGCTTTCGGTGAAATTTGTGAAGATTCGCTAAAAGTCGCCTGAAAAGCGGGCTTGAATTTCTAAAGCTAATGCTTCGATACGGAAGGTAAGGATAGTCGAAAAGACAGAGTTACTAAGAGGGGTCCTTTAAATGTTATTTCTCACGGTCGTTCTCACAACTTCAACAAAAGAATGCACAAACATCTGTTATTCAGGGGTTACCGACTGTCAGTACCTGATGTACACCCTTCCAGTTAACGGAAGGCACCGACTGGAGCCAGTGGTACCGGCCATAAATTAGGCAATTTCCAATATCGCTGCCAAAGCGTCGTCGCTGACGTATCCGTTTCATGCATTAGTTGTGTTTTTACAGATACCACGATATCTGATACCACGGTCGAAAGTCGTTTGTGGGATCCCAAAACGTAAGTGGAGGGATACCTATGACATCGCAAAAATGTCCGTTTGTCTGTCTGTCTGTGAGCACGATAACTCTCGAAGGAAATGAAATATTTTGATGAAACTTGGTGTGAGGATTCATTTGGTCAAGGGTAAGTTTGTAAATGGGCTATGTAACTCTATATTTAGGTGAGGGGGTTCAAATTAAGGGACAAACAACAAATTTTTAAACAGCTAATGGGATAGTCGATTCTGGGGTAAGAAGCCATGGTTAGCACGATAGTGAAAACCGGTTTCTCGCCGGACAAGTAGTTCGTCCGAAATCCGGCAAAACCGGAAAAACGGTGAAAAGTAAACGATTTATTTAAAGTTGATTAAGTGTTCGATTTAGAGGTAAGAAGACATTCTGAACACGGTGGTGAGACAATTTTCTCGCTGAACAAGTAGTTCGTCTGGAATCCGGTGAAAACCGGAAAGTTGGTTAAAAGTAAAAGTTTCATTTGAAGTTGATTAAATGTTCGATTGAGGGGTAAAAAGACATGCTGAACACAATGGTTAAAGCCATTTTCTCGCCGGACAACTAGTTCGCCCGAAATCCGGCCAAAACCGGAAAATTTGTTAAAAGCAAAAGTTCGATTAGATGACAGATTCATTTTCAGAACAGACACAATCATTTTTTACCCATTTTATGACAATCATTTTTTTCTTTATAGGGATAAGGAGATACGCTAGATTTGTTTCTGAATTCCATTTTTGTGCTGGACTTTCGGGCGAAAACGGAAACTTGGCAGAGTAAAGCAGGAAGTCTCGGTCAGTACCATCAAAATAGATATTGGCTATAGAAGTATATCTGAACTTGGTTTTCTCTGATGATTAGCCTGGCAAGTCTGGATCTGACGAAGACAAGACCCGATTGTCTGAATCAAATATTAGATTTTTGGGATCCCATCGACACCTTTGGTCTTGCTGCAGTAGTTATCGTGGTAGGATCTGTTATTCAAATACCACGGTCCGACCGTCCGGTGTTGGACTGGTGTCAGCCAGTGCCGCCAACGGCCGGGCACCACTATAATTGAGTGTCTCTCGTGTATTATCCGTAGTCAATGTACTGACAGTGTGATGATCTCGCTACCATCAGGGGCGTCCCGAGCTCTTCATTAGGGGGGGGGGGGGGGGGGCGAACCTGGTAAAATCAACCGAATCGGTACCTGATTTTGACCGAATTTCAAATTTTTTTTCTAAAAACACAGTAAGTTGCCTTCAAGAAGCTACGATGTAAAAAGTTGCATAGTATTTACAAAATCAATCTAAAGAGAGAATTTGGCGCGTTTTCACGCTCATCCACTCCTGTTTTTCAGGGATATGCCGTCACTTGCCTTTTACCTTAGGGGGACGTCCAGTTTGTCAACAGGACTTGAAAATGCCAGGACTAATGAAAGCGGAGCAGCGCATACTGGGAAAGACACCACAGCCGACTTTTTTCGGAAAAACTGATAATCAAAGTGCCTTTTTGCGATTCTAAGACTACCTATTAAGCCCCAGAGCTGTCATGTGAAAATAAGAGGCCATCCAGAGTAAAGTAGATACACAGTGCATTTATTCTGAATTTACAGCAAACAAAAGTAGGATAGTTTTCACGTCAAGAGACTTGCTTGTTTCTGAAGTACTGCAATCGTTAGAAGTAGAAGGTTAAGTATTAAGTAATAAGTAATTTATTTGTAGCCCGCCATTTTGGAAAAGCAGAGTAAATGGAGAAAATAAATAAAACACTTTAACACACAGAAAAAGACACTTAATTTTCAATCTTCGGCCAGGAAGCAGTGGAGAAGGTCGTGCGCTGGTTGGGCTCTGTTACCAATGATTTTGGATAGCGACGAAGAAACATCCAAAAGTATAATACTTGCATCTTGAATTTTGAACTTCTCCGTCAATGTATGGTTATAGCATAATTTCGATAAGTGGAGCAGGTGCTTTGCATATTTAAAATAACATGATCCCATCTTTTTATGAACGGCACCCAGCTGAAGCTACTGTTAAATGGTAAAGAACAAGAGCTAAATAAATGCCACTTAAATTTCCGAACTTATATAACTAGGATGAACCAAATAATGAATTCGTAGGCCTACTACCGAAAAACTAACTAAAAAAATAAGGAACAAATCGGGAGCGGTAGAACAACCGAATTTCGTAATAGAATAAAACTCTAGTTAGAACCACCCAAAACAACCGAATGTGGCAAGTCTGGTAATAGATACGGACTACACAAAAATCCGAACCAGAACCAAATGAATCTGATTAATCGCCAAACTATGAAATGGACTGACCAAGTGCAACAGAACAGGCACGGACTTGAGAATAGTCCGGTGAATGACCAAATTCGGTAATGAATGAGACCAAATGAGGAAGTTAAATAACCGAATTTTACGAAGGGACGGACTGAATGCGGTAAAATCAATCTGGACTGAACAAAAATTGGTTGAATTACCAAATTCAATAAAGAATGGAACCAATGAACATGTTAAATAACCCTATTTTGAAACGTTGGAAATTTTGCTTATACCGTTTTGACCGAATTGCCTTTGGCGAAAATTTGACCAAATGCCCAAAACGTAGGGTAATAGTAGTAAAATTGTACCGGGGGAGATTTACCTTTGCCATCTTTGCAAGTTGCAGGAGAAGGATTTGTTCCAGCCAAGTGCATCTGAGGGTAACAATTTTCGGAGTACGTTCGTTTTCCTTTCCAGTATCCTGAACTCTACGAACACCAACTTCATCGTAGAAGTATGCAAATAAGGCAATTAAATGTTTAGACTTAGGACAGAAAGTTTAGTTAGTTTACTTAAACAGTTCATAAATATCACAAAACATAAAATTATAGTCCGCAGAGAGGGGATGGACTAAAAAGAAGCACGACACGGTACATCTTGGCGCAGGAGGCACGAGTAATAACAAGACCAAAGGTGTCGATGGGATCCCAAAAATCTAAGATTTGATCCAGACAATTCGGTCTTGTCTTCGCCAGGCTAATCATCAGAGAAAACCGAGTTCAGATATTCTATCTACCTAACTATACCTCTATAAGCCATATCTATTTTGACGATGTTGACCGAAACTTCCTGCTTTACTACTGCCAAATTTGCGGTTTCGCCCGAATTCCGAGCGAACGACTAGTCCAGCAAAAAAAGAAAAATTCAGAAACGAAGCCGGTGTCTCTCCTTATTATCCCTATAAAGAAATCTAATCAACTTTAAATAAAATTTTGAATAAAAATAAAAATTTGCGGGTACAACTGGATTCCGGACTAATTATATGTCAGTAGTATATAAAGCCGGGTTCTACTCCACCCTCCCCCCAATTTCAAAACCCCATTTTAACATCAATTTCTTAAACTTTAACATCCTTTTTACCAAATTACCCCCTTTTTTAAGAACATTTTTATTTTCTTACTTCCAAAATAAAGGATACAAGAAATGAGAATATTACCCTTTACTACATATAAAATACTACAATATACACTACTTCTTTTTTTTACATTTTTCATTTTTTTATTCAAATATTACTGAGTAAACAGTTCTAAATCCACATATGTTTCTTTGTTCTTGTTTTCACGTACAATCGGTTGCAAAACTAGATTTTTCTTTAAAAGTAATTCGTTAGCAATGGCATTATATTTCTGTGTTATAAACAAATCACAGGGTTTGTCATTATGATTAATAACTACAACCAACTTATCACCATATTTTGTCTTAGCAATTCTCATTTTAACAATAGCATATTTCAAACCTAACACTAGTTCTTCTTTCCTGATTGTCTCATTGTATTTATTCATTCTGATTGTATTCAAGACTTCCTTTGTGGACTCCATTTATTAGGGGATGATTTTATTAAATAAAAATCCAGGCTCACAAACTCACATACATATTTTTATTGATAATATCTAATGTAGCTTTTCTTTCATAATATATAACACAGTAAACATTATATGGTACGGGTTGATTATCTTTCAACGTTAAACTTATTTCAATATCAGCAGTTGTTCCATTATAAATATTTGACTCGTGTTTGGAAACATCGAAACAGAATAGTGGATATACTTCTTTAAATTCTTCTATACTAACAACACTACCAGTATCAAATGCTAATTGTTTATAACCCAAATGTATGAACCTATTGTAAAGATTTGAGTATTTACATTTATCATCGCTAAAATCACATTTAAGTGGTTCTTCAGGATATTTATCCCCATTAATTCTAAGTTCTATGTCTGTTAAATTCATATGATCAAACACCATATTATTCATTAATTGATTGTTATGCTTTTCATTTTTCTGTAGCATCACAACTACTTTTGTTGGATTGTTTCTCTCAGAAATAACTTTCCAAGTGTGTTCCTTATTTTGACTAACATCGCTTTTATAAGTATTACATGCTTCCCACATCAGATTATGCTTTTTATCCTTAGCAAGACCCTTTTCTAATTCACTCATCATTTCGATACTAGGAGCTACAATAGGGATCTTCCAGGATAAATACTCGATTACTACTTTGAAATTAGTATTTCCATTTCTTATAATCATGTTGTTATCATCATTTCTTCTTAGAAATAATTTATGCGATGCACCTCTGAAGAATCGTTTGTTTCCTTTCAGAAATCCAAACAATTCTGATAATGGTAAATACATATTTACTAATTTACTGCTCTTTGTTCTGTTATATCTTTTTTCAAATCCTTTATTATAATTATCATTATTGATCAACCTGACTGTTCCAGCCCCTGCTGCAGCTCCTGCAGTAAACGAAGCAATAACAGGATTAATTTCTTTTCCTTGATTATAATCTTTATACCAGAAATGATTTCTTGCTGCACTTCTAGAATAATCATCAGAGTATTCAATCAACTTTGTAACGGTAGTTGTAATACCAACA
This sequence comes from Branchinecta lynchi, assembly GCA_023053575.1. NCBI lineage: Eukaryota > Metazoa > Arthropoda > Branchiopoda > Anostraca > Branchinectidae > Branchinecta > Branchinecta lynchi. Next base: position 11,665,044 of record JAKZAP010000017.1, on the reverse strand, counting down.
TGATTAATTTTTTCAACCGATCCATCGTTTATTACATATTCAGCGGTACTGAATAAATTAAATCCATTGTTCGTCAAAGTAGCAATATCGGTTGCAGCTATATTATCTCCATTTTCTTTCACTATTCTTACACTAACATCAAGATAACTTTCACTTGGATAAAACCAGGAATCTAATTTCTTCGTTACGAATTCAAACTCTGATTTATTAAATACATTCACATCTGTTTCTCGAATTTCTTTAAATTCGTATTTAACCACTGTATCATCCACAAGCGGTTCGTCAAATATATTCCATTGCGGACTGATAACTTTATTTACTGCCATTTATATAAGAAAGAAATTATTAAATAAAACTTATTTCAGAATCTTTAATCCATTTCCAGTCATTAACGTTTTGATCAAGTCCTGACTTCTTTGATTTAAAATCCTTTTATTTGTACCGATAAGATCCTTCATCGATTTTTTGTTTCCAATTACATCAATGAGTTCCTTCTTGTTTACATCGATCAGATCTTTCCCATATTCTATTGCTCTGTTTTTCAACAACTCAAATCTCGGTTTAATAATATTATTATACATTGACATAGCCCCATCTTTTATTTGTTTTGCTGACGTTTGAAATAACTGGGAATTAACAATGTTTTTGAATACACTACCGATTCCACTTCCATACTGCTTTTTATAAAGTAATCGCTTATTATTAATCAACATTTATAGGTAAATAATTTTATTTCACTAATCCTTTAAGCTTTTCTTAAATGCAGCACGTATCCAACGTTATCACCATTCAAATCGATAGGTCTTCCCAACTGATCGGTAATTGTCATTCTCAAGGAGTAAATAAAGTCTTTTGTATTAATAGGAAGGTAGATTAATTGTCTAGGATTCTCAACAATTTGACAACCCGGTTCTGTATTAGGAACAAATGTCCAAATGACATCTGATTTACTTTTGTTTACGATAGAACTGTTTACAAGAGAGCAGTGAATTTGTATTTTATCAACGCTTCTTGTTATATTCGGAAGCTTTGTACCTTCATTGATTTTCTTAGATATCTCACTATCCTTCTCAAATCCTAAAATCTGACACAAGTCACTATTAAATCTAAACACATATTTTTCTTGTAATAGTATGACAAATCTCATAGATGCTGGATTGGATGAAATTACAATAGGACATTTATCTTTTGGGGTATCAAAATACTGACACAAAAAATAATTCAAACAATCATCGTTATACATCCCATTAGGAATAGTAACATTCATCCATTCTGTTGCATTATTATCTTCATCTTTCCTGTATTTAAATGTATTATTTCCAAATTTATCACTTATATTATGCCATGAATACCACAAAGTACACTGATTCAAACCTATTTCATAATCCCAATTACGATTCAATTCGATTGGTTGACTAAATGTTATATCAATGATACTTTCATTACCTTCAATGTTTAACAACACCATTTATTAGAAATATTTTTTATATATTGAATTGTAATATCTCTTCGTAAGAAATTTATTTCGCATTAACGAATCCAAAATATCAATAGCTTCATTTCTCACCTCGTCAGATGTATTTCCGTTTACTCTGCTACCTATCAAAGTGTATAATTTTGAAATCATTTCATCACAGTTCATAAATATTCCAGTTCCTTTTTGTTGAACTAAAAATGGGGAATTAGTTCGAATGCTGGTTAACCTCTCCTTGTATTCTCTTATAAATTCAAGGATTTCATCATAGCTAGAGTAACCTTTACCTTTTTTCCCGCCATAACTTTGACTTAGAGATGTCAAACGTTCTAGAGCCTCATCTATATCCGTATGATGCGTAATGTAATACGTAGGCATTTTAAAATAAGTATCAGTGCCACCCCGCGATTCTACATGTTTTAAATTAATCTGATTTAACAACTCTTGGGTAATATCTTTATTCATATCAACGGATAGTGGTCCTAAATCGGGAGAAGGTTCTAAAGCGGGTGCTCGACTCACTTCCTCTGAATTTGGAATCTGTAAAGCTGTTTTAAATGTATCACCTAATCTGACAAACCGTCTTCTTGAATTATTATCACCTTCCTGTAGTTTATTAATTATCGTTTCAGCGTTCTCTTGTAATTTTTTGATGGTATCTTTAGTGTTTTCTTTTTGTGCTATAATAACTGGAGCGTTTAATTCTGAAGCATATTTCCGAAATCCTGCCTTTTCCATCTCATTTTGTTGAACCTTTCTTCTCTGAATTTCTCTATTCTTCACTATATCCGATAAAATATCACTCAAGCGTCTTGAATCCATTTATATACAACTAATTTTATTTCATAATAAATTTTGAAAGTTCTTTTTCATAAAACCCTCCTTGAATTAATTCCCCACTTTTGTCAGATATTTCATAAGTAATGGGAATGGTAGGTCTGATGGTTGCTATCTGAAATACTTCATCCGTATAATTAGGTAAATATCCTTTATCGAAAATACTTTTTTCTTTTTTAATTCTGACTAAATCCCCTACTTTGACGTTTACTGTGATTTTGTAGTCATCTACTGGAGGAAACAGAGCACTAAAAACCTTTTTCTGATTAACCTTTTTACTAGCATCAACTGGTTTCATTTGTATTGAACGGTGGTACGAGTTATTATAATTACTCACAAATACAGGTAAAATATCAATCCATTTACTAGTGTTGTTGTGAGTAAAATATTTCCATAACTTGTCTTTCAGCGTTCTATTGAACCGTTCAACGATTTGTGCTTTCAATTCGCTTTCAGATGCAAACCAGTGTATATCGTTATTTTTCAAAAAAGTTTGAACATTTCTCATCACAAATTCTTTACCTTTTTCAGTTTGTAGTTTCTTAGGAATTCTTTCTTTAAATATAATACTGAATGCTTTTATTATTTCAGCACCCGTTTTGTCTTTCAGAGGGATACACCAAGCATATTTACTAAAGCAATCAATAACAGTTAAAATGTAATTTGTTTTATTATTTTCTTTTTTATATTTCTGCATGTCAACTAAATCAGCTTGCCATTGCTCATCAACATAGTGAACATACACTCGCCTCCTTTCAAAGTTATGATAGGAAGGTTTGTGTAACGTATACACATTCTCATTTTGCAACACATTTTTTATTTTATCCTTGGAAACGTTCACTCCATTTTCTTTTAACTTTCTGTGAATATCATCAACACCTGAATAATTAGAATAATACGTCTTTAAAATATCTGTTTCTGCGTTGAGGTTTTTTTTAAAAAGCGATTTTTCCTCGATCCGCAAATAACACAATTCCCTTTCAGCATTGGAACATTATTTTTTTGTGACACTGCCTTAAACATTGATTCAGTGTCAGTGCTCTTTTTACATTTCATACAATAAATCTCCATTTATTAGAAAACAATTTTCTTAAACGAAAAGCTACCACCCCTTCATTTTCCGCTGGATGTAGGAAATACAGTGAAGTCCACAGTTTAATTCATCTATATTTTGAACAGCAAGATTTTCATAAGCTATTTTTTTCTTTGAAGTTCTTAGATATTTAATTATTTCTTTTCCTGGGGGAATACCGAAAGAATCAAAAAATTCTGCATGGGGGGATTCAGGTAGATTACAATAGGCAACCCAATGTGTTCCAGGCATTCCACGTTTGTCATAGTTGATTACACCGCATTCCGAATCGTTTATATGTTTGGGTAGCGTATCTAAAGAGAAAACACCTCGAAACTGTGGTATACTCCCTAATGCATCCATTATATCAAAATTGGTTAGAGGTCCTACTTTACTTTTGCTTCTTTTTTGATGTCCCCGTTTTTTGACTTCCTAGGCCTTCCACGTACCCCATGACCGACAACTTTTTGTGTTCCAGGGAGTGTAAGCGCTCCACCTATGTTGACATCATCGTTTTTTTCCTTCCTAGGCCTTCCACGTACCCCATGACCGACAACTTTTTGTGTTCCAGGAAGTTTAAGCGCTCCACCTATGTTGACATCATCGGTTTCCTTCCCACGTACCCCATGACCGACAACTTTTTGTGTTCCAGGAAGTGTAAGCGCTCCACCTGTGTTGGTTATGTTATCCACCAATTTCTTACCAGCGAATGTACCCAAAGCAGCAGCTCCGCTTGTTAAAGCTGCCTTACCAAGGGCTACAGCTAACGGTATTAAGAATGGAAGTAATCCACCTTTTTGAATCGCTTCTCTCATCTGCTTGTATGATACATCTATGTCACAACCCTTTTTATTCATTTTACATGTTTCAATTTTATCAATTTGTCGTTTACTTAAAAGTAACTTGACTGGTTCTCGTTCATTTTGTCTACTATGACTAACACGTATCTGACATTTTTGTTTAGCATCAAAACATTTCTTCAGCTTTCCTTTCTGAAGCTTTGACAAATAAACTGTATACTCCATTGTTTCAACCATTTATTAGGGAATTAATTTATCATATAAATTTTATTTCTTTAGTTTAGTTTTCATGAAGTCTTCTGTTTTCTTAACAAAATCTTGATCAACAGGTTTTTGCTCTAAAAGCCTTTTTAAAATGTTTACGACTGCTCTTTCAATACCATTGATATGCAGATTTTGGTCCAAATCATTTGAACCAATAAAACTGCTAATTTTTTGTTGGTTTTCGAGCTTTTTGTCAATACTTTTCCTAAGGTCAAGAAGCTTTTTGTCAATACTTTTGCTAAGGTCGCCAATCTTCGTTTCAATACTTATGCTAAGGGCTTGTTGGTTTTCGAGCTTTTTGTCAAAATCTAAAAGATACGTAGTTAACGTTCCTAAATTAACAGCATCATGTTTGTTTCTAGGATCTTGAACATTTGTGATAACTTTATTCCCAGCATCAAGTTCTTTATCAGTAACCTGAATTGTTGGTTTTACAAATAATCCTTTATCTTTGATCCTTACCATTGCATTGTCAGGAGAATCATCTACCAAGGTTAATCTGTTAATATCTTCGCTAAAATATTGATTGGCTTGCACTTGTTCTGCAGTTATTTGTTCTTTAAACTGATTCAAAATAATAGTCATCAACCTTAAGCTAATCGCATCCTGATCTGCTTTGGCATCACCTAAATTAACAATTCGCCTATCCTGTAGGTTAATGTTACCGTTTTCGTCAGTAACTACCTTTACATTCGATTCGTTACTAACCTTTTTTCCGACACTACCAAATTTATTCATTTATTATAGAAATAAATTATCCGGTAAATTTTTCAAAGTTTTTCCTGTACTTAAGGGTTTTATCTTTTATTTTTAAATCTATGAAGAAAAAACCGTAGCCCTTGGTTGCAGCCTCGAATTGTTTGAGAAAATTTTCATTGTCTATACTGGATACATGGCTTTGTCTTATTAATTTTACTTCTTTTGGATTAGAACACTGAAAGAATGCAAAATAATTGCACTGGAGCCTTACCACCTTTGGCGTTTTATGATAGCTCTGTGACAAGTAAATAATTGAAGCATTTTTCTTTCTTCCTCTTATGAATAAATCTTCTATTTTCTTCTGGTCTTTTTCAGTGACAAAATCGTCAAAGATAATCAAGTTTTGGTACTCAGGGTCTAAGTCGTCAACATCGACAATATCATCAAGATTGTTACTTACTGTTAAGACTTTCGATTTGCATTGTGACTCCAAAGTGGTTAAATTGGTTATAAGGTCTTGATATTTATCTTCTTCAAGATCTTTAGCATACAAGTATATTCGGTTGAAACAAAGATATTCATAAATTAAATTCAAAAGAAGGTTAGTTTTCCCTGTTCCAGAACTACCACAAATTAAGAGTCTGAATGGCCACTGAGGTGCAAGGTTGTGCTTATTCTGATAAGTGTTCTTTTCACTAAAATCATAGACTTTGATTGGAGCCTTTTCATTCATTTATTTAGGAAGAATTTTTCATTATAAGATTTACTTGAGTATTTTAAGTATATACTTGAATTTTTTAAGTAGGTACTTGAATTTATTAAGTAGGTACTTGAATTTTTTAAGTAGGTACTTGAATTTTTTAAGTAGGTACTTGAATTTATTAAGTAGGTACTTGAATTTTTTAAGTAGGTACTTGAATTTATTAAGTAGGTACTTGAATTTAATGTTTATAACCTAAAGGTAAAGTGTGTATTTTATCGCTTGTTACTATCCTTTTATCATCCTTAGGATCTAACGCTTTTTTATTCTGTTCTTCTAGAAACATATTGTGCTTGTATGATCTTAAGTTATACTGGGTTATAGAAAGGTTTTCCGTTTTACCAAACAGTACATCCTTATAGTTTTGAATCGTAATTTTATCTTTAACTATATTGGTTTTTATTCCTTTCAGTTTTTTGCTAGCTTTTGAAGGGTCTTGGTTGTCCTTTAAATAAGCATATACTTTTGATCGTAATCCAACAAACTCTGTCATAACCTGTCCACCTAATTCATCTTTCATCATTCCTATCACTTTCTTATTTACACTAGGAAACCCATATGGATTATCTTTCGCATAATCAGATGTATCGAACCTCTCATTCAAATCCTGTTTGATATCTTCATAGAAATCTTCGGTTCGAATGTCGTATATGAAAGAATCAGTGTCCATATAACACAAATCAATTTTATCTCCATATTTAGGCTTCATATAATCATAATGGAATTCATACATCAATAACTTGGATAGTTCTAATACAGCAAAACCGATGTACATTGGTTTGTCTAATTTTATCTTTTCCTTTGACATTCTTGCTACTGAAAAGTTTTCACTGAATATTATTTCAGATTTAAAGTTGGGTTTCTTTATTATTTTTTCTCTTGTTGTATCATCCGTTATTATTTCCATATCCGCTCGCTTCCTTACGTTTTCCATAGTTTTTCCAAAGCAAGCATTATTCATAAGCTTAAAGAAATCCTTTTCAAAATCATTTGTACCTTTAGTTCTAAGTGCTGTGTTGTGGTCTATATATCCGTTTAAGTAAGCACTTTCAGTGAATCCTAGTATTCTGTGTACTCTTTTCAATATCAAACCTTTTTGTAAATAGAATTCTAGGTTCCTGTGGTGAACTACATAGTTAGTTTTATCTAATACTGTGGTACATAGCTTACCGTTAAAGTGTTCGGGTGCTAATGGTAAATCCTTGTGTAATTCGTGTAGTTCTTTTGAATATTCTAAGTCTACCTCATATATAGCACCCACATCTTGTCTCACCGACTTAATCGTAATCACCGACTTGATATGACTTTTCAGATGGTTGTAATACTCGATTGATTCATATTCATTCCTTTCTTTCAAATCATCCGGTATGGAAATGAATTGGAAATCATTCGCGGGTAAATTCTGCGACATCGCCCACCCATATAAATTATTTTTATCCAAATACACTAAATAATTAGATGGCTTATTCTTATTATAATCACTTGTATATTTATTATTTGCTTTTGCGTATCTTTTTATACATTGGGATACACCACCTCTTATTCCTTTTTCTATAAAGGTATACATGTCTTCCTTTGAGAATAACGGCAAGTCTACTTTCGAATGCTTTAGGAAAGCATCCCATGTTAGTCCTGGAGCTGAGAAGTAATGAAGTGGATCCAAATCATAATTCCGTATACAAACGTTCCTGAAATTCTCCACAACGTCTGATAGAATTAACACATCACTTTTTAGGTACAACTTGGTATAATCAAGTAATGTTTCACAGTTAAATTGCTTCCATATAGATACCGCTCTTTTATAATCACTTTTGTCAATACCTTTCCCCGTCAACCTAGAATAAAAGCTTTCTATTGGTGGTAAGTTTGTACAATTCATTTTATCGAAACTATCCACGAATTCATAGGGATACACACCTTTTTTAATTATTTCTTTGAATTCATCGTCATTTTTGAAGCTGTTAGATGTGTACTTGAAATTCTGTCTTAGATGATTACAAGGTACTTTGCAATCACATGTTGCTAAATTTGCTGATAGTTTGTCTAAAGATGAAGCCATAAATCTAATTGAATCTATAAACCGCATCTCATATTTTATTTCCGTGTCCGCTTTTGTAATACTTATTGATTTCGAGAATGATATGAAACTTTCTGCACTTTCAAAAATTCCGTTATCAGGTATCAATTCTCTAACAAATAAATGAGAGTCATATTTTGATAAATTATGCATTACTACCGGGATATGCCTAGGAATCCTGTATTTCATATTACATTCAGCATGAGCAAATCCTCTATCTTCTCCTGTCATGTGATCGTGATCAAAGTGAGGATTTTCAGTAATTTCAGTTGTACAGATGTGACAAGTCTTATTCATTAGATTTTTCCATTTTTTGGTAATTTCTGCATTGGTATAAGTATGGTTTCTTTGTCTGCTTTCATATTTGTTTGCAATTTCTGTGGATACTTTTGTAACGGTTTTAACAAAATGTTCTGCAGCGTCTTCACCGAAATAGTCATAGTATTTGTTCTGGTTTGTATCAAAGGAACAGCATACCTGAAACCCGTAAGCAAATGGTTTCTGTTTGGCCACTTTTATTGTTTTCTTTCCGTTTACCTGATTGTATTCTTCGTTATAAGACTCAAAGTCTGCTATTATGCAATAAGGTACTTTCATTTGTTTTGCAATATTTTTATATTGTATACTTGAACCTTCAGGAGGCATTATTATATCAGGATCTTCGCAATTGTTTTTACTCTCATGTTTTTCATATTGTTCTTCTTTTGTAAAATGCCTTCCGCAAAAAGTGCAGAGGTATGTCTTTGTTTTATTTTTAGAGATTTGACTACCAACTAATCTGCTCAGATCCTTTACCAATACATAATGATTATCGAAATATAATAAATTAATAACATGTTTAGCTGTTTTGCCATTGATTGTACTTTTTAGTATATGACTTCTGATGATTTTCTCTTTTTCAATTTGAAATAAACAAATCTTAATGTTGTATCTATTTTCAAATTTGTGTATATCTTTAGTATCCATTGGGAAGTTGGTAACCCCATCGAAATCAAATTCGTTCTCATATTGTTTATATTTCGAAATTCTTTCCGGATGATCCTTAGCTGGATGTAGATTTGCTAAGATGGACCAAAGAAAGCATTTTTGATCTAAATTTTTTATATTTATGCACGCTTTTTTATTTTTTACGAAATCTGGCAGTATTTTAAACGTTCCTCCCATGTAAGATTCTATTCGTGTCATCCTATAATCAATTCCTTCATACCGACTGAATTGTAGCCCAGATCGAGGGGTATTACTTAAAGAACTAAGTCTCTTGTTATTATCATCCAAATGATTATGAGTAAGAATGCTATTTTTATTTAAAATCCAAGAAGTACTGTTGTAATATACTACTACTTCTTCATCATTCTCCTGTCGATGGAAAATAACCCGAGTTACAAACTGAACTCTATATTGATTTATTTCGTTCATTCGCCGCTGTATATCTGCGAAAGTAAAAGCAATAAGAGTATGCTCGTCAACTCCATTACCTTGAACTGAAACGTTTACAGTGAATATATTTTCACTTTCGCTAAAAATAGTAGGCTGCTGTTCTTCTTCCTTTCTAAATAAATGATCAGGAATTAATTTTTCTTCTTTGATTTTTTTCTTATTTATAAAGAGAGTGGATAAATCGACTACTTTCTGTCTACTGTTATCACGTCTTTCTGTTTGATCTCTTATGATATCTCTATTTTTCTGTACGGAATCTTTATGTTTGGTAATAATATTATTATAGTATTCTTCAACCTTTTGTATGACTTCTTCTCGGTTTCCACGGGTGGATAGGTTTTTGTTTTTTAGAAATCTTTTTAATTGACTCGTATCTTTTTCTTTTATCTTTTCCTTCTCTTGTGTTATTTTTGTAATGGTAGTATTATTTTCTTTTATCTCATCTTCCAGAATGGTTCGTAATCTCGGTTCTGGTTTGTAGTCGGATGGTCTGTTCTTATTATGAGTTCTTTCGTTTCTGCGTTCAATTTTAATTTTATCTTCAGCTATCAAAATATACTTATTAAGATGGTTTATTATATTATTTGTTATTTCATGTTTCTTAGCTCCATTTGTTTTGATTTTATTAATTTTCGCATAAGTCCGCAGTTCATTATATGTGTATAGCGATAATCTTTGTATAACCGCTTTGTTGTTTGATATAACCTTTTTACAAAGCTGAATAACCTCTGCAGTATTCATCATTTAATAGGGGAACATTTTTATTAATAAATTTCTCCCGTCTGCGTTTTCTCAGTCGTAAAGAAAAGCACTGGTTTCAGTATGCGTTTCACAGAGCAAGCGCTGTCTATATTCTCTCCGATCAATCAAGAAAGTTTCAGTAGAGTTCCGTAGATAGCAGATGTGTTTTGTGTTTCACGGAGCAAGCGCTATCTATATTCTCTCCGATCAATCAAGAAAGTTTCAGTAGAGTTCCGTAGATAGCAGATGTGTTTTGTGTTTCACGGAGCAAGCGCTATCTATATTCTCTCCGATCAATCAAGAAAGTTTCAGTAGAGTTCCGTAGATAGCAGATGTGCTCCGAATCGCGAACCTTTCATTCAATCAAATAATTTCTGAAACAATTTTATTACATAATAAATGGAAGAATTAGAAAAGAAAATGTATGTTTACCGTCGCAGTTACAAGTACTACAATCGTATAAGTAATAGCTTACTTGTATCCAAATTCCTCTTTTCGGCAGCAGGAATGTCTGCGTTTCTAGTGCTACCTTTAGCTTCTTTAAGTTTGGGTGCTGTTATCATCGAAATAATTGAAAAGCAGTTAAGCATTGCTGATAGAAAAGCAGAATTTAGGACAAATTACAATTTTTATACTGAGTTGTTCTCAATGCTAAAATGCGGACAATTAACAATTGAGGAGGTAATTCAGAGAGAAACAGAGATGCGTAAAACCTTTCGATTTTTTCCTCGCGAAAAATACATGAAACAGGTTCGCTTGAACGGCTATAAATATTGTAAGAACGAAACTATCAAAATACAAGAAAATTTACCAAAAATATAAAATTTTTGCAAAACCTCCCACCCCAGACTTTGAAGATTGAAGATGTTTATTTGTCGTCTTATTATTTTTTATGGTGTGTCTGGGGTAGCCCCGTATGGGGAGGAAACTCATCTCTGAGTTTTTTTCGCCATCACTCACTATCAACGGATTGCTGGTAGTGGGATTCGATCTCACGACATCGTTGATACAATGGTTTCCAAGTTTGCACGACTTAGAGCATTCTGCCAACGGGGCCCGAAAAATCTCCGCAACGAAATGTTTTGTGATGTGAATACTAATGCGCAATGAGATTTTCTGTTTTTTGTTGCCCTAAGAGCTTTATCAGTACTAGAGGCAGAATTGTGGGTACGTCGAGGAGATTTTAATTTGATGATGTGATGAATATCGATTTGGATTTTTTTATTTTGCCATTGCTAACGAATTACTTTTAAAGAAAAATCTAGTTTTGCAACCGATTGTACGTGAAAACAAGAACAAAGAAACATATGTGGATTTAGAACTGTTTACTCAGTAATATTTGAATAAAAAAATGAAAAATGTAAAAAAAAGAAGTAGTGTATATTGTAGTATTTTATATGTAGTAAAGGGTAATATTCTCATTTCTTGTATCCTTTATTTTGGAAGTAAGAAAATAAAAATGTTCTTAAAAAAGGGGGTAATTTGGTAAAAAGGATGTTAAAGTTTAAGAAATTGATGTTAAAATGGGGTTTTGAAATTGGGGGGAGGGTGGAGTAGAACCCGGCTTTATATACTACTTATGTCCTTGTGAAAAATGATCATTATATACAGACTCAGCGTCTCTTCTTACCTCTAAATATATCATCTAATCAACTTCAGATAAAGCTTTTACTTT